>JARHVA010000126.1:1590000-2190000 GCA_037957365.1 Torreya grandis
CAAGTAAATTCAATATTCCTGCCTAAGTAACTGCCAACTTCACTACACAGGCTAATTAATTAAAATGCTAACGGTGAGTGGGAAATTAATTAAAAGGCTAACCATGACTAACAACTATGGTTAGGTGAGCAGTTAGGTTTATGCAAGCAATTAGGCTTATGTTAACGACTCCAACTCTAATCACCAACAACTATGACAACTCCAAAACTATTCACCAGAACATGTCAGGAATTGGCATGTGTTGGTTAAGCTCATTGAAGTGAAGGAGGTGGTGTTGTAATTTTGTTGCCCCATTTGCATTGGCATCATCGATGAATTTTTTCTTCAGACTGATTGTGTTAGCAACCTAGGTTTTTTCTTTTTTGTTAGTTAATCCTTGGTGGTGGGTGATGCAAACTTAATTTTTGGTTTTTTGTCTAGGGGTTTGTCCATCCTTTTTATGTCTTGTTCAAGCCTTCTGGCTAGTAGCTTTGGGGTTGGTTGACCGTGTTCTTTCTAGTGCATCACCTTTTTTTATGTTTCGATTGTAATCTTTTGGGTGAGGTCCCTTCTCTCAATAATTATAAAAAAATTAATGAGGATATTTCTATGCAATTCTTTGTTGAGGATAAATTATTTATTATTTCTTCAACATTTTTACAGATCCAAGTATAGGTAGATAAGGTGGCTCTATAATTTTATCATCTAAAGGATCTCTTTAAAATTAAGGGAGTGCTCCTTGTACCATGAATCGTGTTCTTAACCAATCCTTGCATGGCTCTCCTCCACCAACACCCAGACGTCGACAAGTTGTTTCCATAACCACTCCTTCTCCCTTCCTCCTTAGTTGGGAGGGGAGTAGAGTGGAGTCCACTCCATGGAAAGACCTTTATTGGCCCATCTAGGTGGAGTTCACTTGTATAGGGTGGTGAACTAGTGGGATTATATGTGTTGCTACCTTCTAGTTATGGAAATATAGTTTCTTTGGCTCAATCTGAGACCACTCAAGGTGGCTAGACCTATAGCACTTAATCTCCTTTGGTCAAGGCCTCTTTTTGGGTTCCTTAACACCATAAGGATGATCTACATCCACATTCATCTGGTGCTATTATCTGGGCTTAACTATCTCACTTGTCTTTTGATTTAATACTTTGATTCTACTTTTGTATTGTGATACTTAATTTATGATTTAATTTTGTTGTTTTGAGCCATATTTTTTATAAACATAGACAATAAAATGTAAATACCAACTAATTGCATTTTTATTGTAACCATATATATATTATATTTTTATGTAATTAATAGATATATTGATGTAATACAAAATTATAGAAAATAAACCTTAAATATAACCTAGTCTCATCTTTATTAATAATAGTTATATATTATATAAAAAGGATTACAAAGATATCTGTGATGAATGGTATATCATTAAAGTCATAATGAATGAAAAGCAAAGCACCCAACCAACTGCAAAGTAACTAATAATGAAAAAAGTCTTGAATTGTTACACCTTGACTTCAGCATATCTTGAGATATATCATAACTATCAAAGCAAAACAACATTATAAAAATATTCACATTTACTATGAGAACACATCAATATTACTATTTCTAATTAAAAAACAATAATATACAGATCTAAAACAATAAATATTTATATTTTGAAACAAGACAATCTCATAAAAAAGAATCTAAAAGCTTATTTGTGAAACCACAACGTTATAAGCGTATCATTACTACACTATGTTTAAATAAGCTTATAATTATTGCTATGATATTTTCTACAGACACATAATAGTAAAGAATAATGTTTTGAGTGGAGCCTCACTTTATGACAGCTGTGTGCGCCTCCGTTGACGTTTGTGACGGCGATTTACGACGTCCCAACTGTTTAAATTATTTGTTTAGATGCCAGCTGGACAGCCAGCAATGGCCCACTGTTTGTATGGGCGCCACACTGCTTCTTGCCTTTTCCTGTTCTGCCAGCACATCATGATCTTATAATTCACGCGTCTTATACCAACCAATGTTTTTGGCATTGGCAATGTTAAGGTTTTGATGTCGACATTTTATGTAGTTCAGTAATTTTATGTAATGTTTTCAGATATACAATTTTTTTGTTTTTTAAATTGCGTAGATTGTAGATAGAGAAAATGGACCCAAAAATATTATGATCGTGAATATTAGAGTATAGATCGGTGGCAAGTTCAAATTTCAATAGACATTTTAATCATGTTTAGGTATATTATCATGATAGTTTAGATGGTGATGATGTATTTTAATGTTGTGATTTGTTAATAATTAACAATGATTTTAAATTTGATGTTCATAAGATTATCATTTGATATCTCAAATTTTGAATTTCAGGTCCATTTGATCGTCATATTAAAAAATATATATTTTTACTTATACGAGTCGATTGAAAAAGAATAATAACTTGAACCTAAGATGGAGTATGGAACCCTTTTTATTTTCCAAAATGAAATTTTGAACCCAACATATGGGTGTAACTAGAGTGAAGCCACATATCACCAACAGTGAGAAATTTATAGAGAAGGTAAAAGTTCAATAATATGGGATGTAACATATATAAGATAGGCACTTCAAGATTGATATATATTGGGCATTTTTCAGATAGATGTATTTAAGATATATGCACTAGAGTTACACCAATAAGTTACAGTTAGGGGTGGTGGTGGATTGTAATGTGAAATGGTAATAATTAATAGTCGACCTTAAATTTGATGTCTATTTAATTATCAAAGGACAATTTTAACCATTAATATAACATTCATTTCACTATCATATAAAAGTCTTTTCTTTTTATTTGAAAAAAATCCTTTTGCAAAGATTGTCTTGAGAATAAAATGATACAATTAAATTTAAATCATTTGTAATTTAAAATATATATGTAATCAGGAGCTCTAGGAGTATTGTTTATGATGATCACTAGTGGGTTGGAGGTGTCTTCATTCCTGCTGGGAGGATGAGTAGAAACTTGCATGTGGTTGACCTCGTCCTCTAAGTGATGGATCCTTCCTAAGTAGTTATTGTATTTGGTGATGCTTTTTGTGTATGGGCTTTGCAAGCTAATAGATGGCCTTGTGGCCATGCCTGCACCCATACGGGTCATGGCATTGGAGTCAAGATGGTTACTTATAATTTCAGATATATCACATATCTCTTGAATAATAACCTCGCTCTGTGTCTGAGGATTAGGAACAAAGTAGTAAGATTGGTATTCTATGTTAGTGTCAAAGGTTGGGTTGTTCCAACTCATCAATGAAGGCTCTCTCGAGCTAAACTGGCTTCTCTTATAGCACTCTAAGCTAAGATATTTGTCAATATCCTGTTTAGACATATTTGGGGGTATATGGATACCCACAAAATAAATGGAAGGAGGGAATATGGAGAAAATAAAAGGAGAAGAGGAAAAAGGGGACACACAAATGATAAATTCCTTCAAATTGAGTTCAACAATTTGTATGCACATAAATTAGCACACACTAACTTGTGCACTCGATTCCTCAAGGTCTAGCCGATGTAGATGACGTATTGGATGGGATAGGGTTTGGTTTATTGTTTGGTGGAATGGTATTTAGGATAGGTGGTGGTAAAGGGTTCTCATGATGGAACCAAAAGCCCACAGCAACGTCTCGATGCTCGTTAAGAGCATCGACCTATGCAGAAATGAAAGTCCAAGGCCCCTCGGTCTATGATATCATAAGAAGGCAAAGTTCTTGGTCAATGCTAGGGTCATGGAAATGAGGGAGGTCAGGTTGGATGACTCGTAGGAAATGGTCTACTCTATTAGGTTGATTCTACCCAGTCAATGGCATGCATTGAATGTGAATGATACAAGAGGAATCTAGATCTGAGGAGAAGAAAGATGGGATGGATAGGTGACTAAGCTTGGATGACATTATATTGACATCCCCTATTCTAAGAAAAGATAATGATAGGTGGATTGGGGATGTGTTCTTGGTCTTCTAAATCGACTAAAGACTCTACGATTAAGTGGGGAATTGGAGTGGATCGAAAGACCTCATGTCTCAACTCAATGCTAATGTCAAAATATGTGATGATGTTGGGACTAGGTGGTAACTCTATGGAATAGACCGTGCTAGATGAGCCTTGGTGTCTCGATGAGGGTTATCCAAAGAAGACTAGGTAGAAGCTAGGGGAAAATGTATGAGCTTGTTTAGGCAATGGCTTGTAAAGTGTGTTTGCTGGAAGGTTGAAGCAAGGTTCAATGTATGGTGCTTGTATGGATGGACAAGGCTTATGTTGGATGTGGTTGCTTTTAAGGATTGACAAGGATTTTGGTATGGCTTGTGTTTGTTAGCAGAGATTTTAACATTATTTTTGCTTATTTTTATTATTTTTGTACTTTTCTTAATTTTTTCAAAAATAAATGCTTGATTAATGAAAATAAAGTGTTGAAAGTAAAATAATAGAAATGCTGAAAGTAAATGAAATCAAAACTCTTTTTTATCATTTTCAATGTTTGAGACACATGCAAAGAAGAGGGGAAGAAACCTATGCTATCATGCAAGATGTTGATTTTTCATAATTCTACTTATATGCAATCTAGATGAAATATTTTTATTTATATTGGTTGTTTTGTATGAGTGGACTAAATGTGTAAATTGAATCTAAATATACAAGCTATGTAACAATAAATTTGATCTAAAATAGAAACAACACAACACTTTCTTTTGGTTTTCTTTGTTCACAAACAAACTAGACTAGCTTTTTAACCTCCCTTGTTTGCTAAGAATAAATTTTTATGAATGAAATACTAGAATGGAAATAAGAGATGCAAGTTCTGATTTTCTATTTTAAGAGAGGAAATTGACATTGTTTGAAAATCTTTAAAACAAATAAAATTATCAATCTACTACCCCTGTGTATGCACCTGCAGTTGTCTATATTTCTATGTTTGTCTAGGTGATTATCTAAAATGCAAGAGACTTGTTTTGATCTTGAAAAATAAAAGTTGTCTTAGATAGAAATGACTTAAATATTTACTAAGATCTTTTTCATGATGATTTACAAAATGTATTGATAATTTTAAAGTGGTACAAATCAAAACTAGTTATGTTTTTGTGACAGAGATGAATGAAAAGGAACAAATCTATTTCACTATCAAATTTGTTTTTTTCTGAATATGGAAAACTAATTTAAAAAAATAAAAAATTATGCTAAATATAATCTAAAGAATAAAAATAAATATTAGAAATCAAAATAAATCCAACCTGATTCTAAAATAAATCAATTGAAGTGCATGTAGTGTGTTGATAAGATAATCCTTAGCATGCTAGCTATGTATGCTCTTGTGTAAATTTTGAAATCTCTCTACTTGGAATATTTACAAACTCTGGAATGAGAGAGAAAATGGGGAGACAATCCACAAATAGAGATCAGTTGAACTGAGGCTAGCTAATGTCTTGGCTTTGCAAAGTCTAAATTGCTTTCACCAAGAATGCTTCTTCACTTGAAACTATGTAGTCGACTCAAAAACAATAGAGGTTGAATCTCCTAGCAATTGTAGCAAGGTTGTGGATACAAAATCTTCTCAATAGCAACTTCTAATGGTAAATTTTAGATCTGAAATTAGGTCAAAATTGACCTTCTTATAGAAAGAAGTGGGAGCTTGTATGGAGGAGTTCAACTAAGTATGACGGTGATTTCAATTTAAGAGGAAATGAAGAATAAAAATAGAATATGGAGTGATTTGGACCTGATTGGAAGTGAACACAAGGTGATAAAAATAAAAAACATGAAGCTAGTTGTGAAAAACACATGAAAAATGGAGTTACGAGAACTAATTTTGGAAGGCATTGTAACTATGACAGAACCATCACTTTATGCAGAGGTAGTTACAAAACCATCATTTAAGGTGGCAAAACCACCATTATACATTTCAATACTGTCACCTTTTTAATGCAAAACCACCTCCTAAGTTACACAACCATTATGGCAGTTGTGTGAAATAAGAGGCGACTCTGTAACACAGACGGGCAATTTCATTACTTGGGGTGGTGTTTCTCTCACCTATGTTTAATTTTTGAAACAAAGTGAAAATGAATAAGAAGGTCAAAATCAAGGGGACCAAAAGAGATCAAAAGAGGAATAAGAAATCATAGGTCAAGAATAGAGCTAGAGAGTTCCTTGTGGAGTATAAAATAATAGGTCATTAGATTATCATCAAATTTGTATCAAAAGTGTCACACTATGTAAATTTTTGGGTGCATATATAGCAGCCATATAAGAAGATGTCTCTGAATCAACAAAAAAAGATAACACGATGTCCCCTAAGTATTATGGTCCTTATCAGATCTTTAAAAATAATGGTAGTGTGGCCTAAAAGCTAGAATTTCCCCTATCCACTTGTATACATTCATTATTCCATATCTCTTTCTTGAAGAATGTAATTGGACATAAATTTTCTACTCAAACTAGGTTACCTAAATTAAATGAAGAACAATGAGTCATTCTAGAGCCTGAATATATCCTTCACATGTGCACTAAGTAAAAGTGAATCAAATCGTTTAAAGAGTATTTGATCAAATGGAAGAATCTACATTTTAAAGATGCAACATGCGAGGATGAATAATTTCTATAGCAACATCCTAGTCTAATTCAATGTTGATGAAAATGTTTTTCTGAAGGGGAGGGACATATTATGCCCTTAACCTATGGCGTGTCTATAAATATGTGTGGTTAACTTGTGGATTACATATCCCTTATATTATCTTGTCACATCTCTCTTTGTTGATTGTTATTAATAAGGTCAGTATATGGAATAACCATGGCTAAATAGAGTATGCATATGAAGTAGTGGTTAACATTTGATCATCATATTGCAAATTCTGCTCTTATTATATTGTTGTGGAGGTTTCCCCCTCGAAGTGGTTTAGCTATATTTATCAAGCATTCTTCTATTTTGTCAATCATTGTTGTGAATCTACATATTCTACTCTTATTCATGTGATATAATATTATATTATGTGAACATCTAAGTAATTTCATTACAATACACACACTCATGTTCTAATTATTTCTTCTTTACTCTAGCAATTTCATTACCAAAATAAATGAGAGGCAAATATAGTCACAGACACTTGACAATTTTAATTCTTGATACATTCTAAACCACATTAATTACACCCAAAATACATGTCTCTTACTCACCATTCCTCTAAACCTTTCATCTATATGTTGGTTCAACACTTTGTTGGTCATCATTACTATATAAACCTTCAAATTCAAATGCTCAAGTTGCTTAAAAACATCCTCAAATTATCCCTAATTAAGGATAATTATCCTTGATCTCACAAGATAGGTCCATACTAGGTAAAAAGAAGCTCTAAAACACTCTTGTCCACTTAAACTGTCCACATCCTAAAGTAAATAACGACTAATTTTCAAATCTTAAAATATTTGTTTACGCATTTTTGCATTTTTTATAAGGTTGAATAAATAAAATTATCAAAAGTTTCACCCATAAATAAAAATCAAAGGTAATTCATTATCACCACTTCCTATTCACTTCATTCAAGCTTAACACGATTGCACATTGAGCGAATATGCCCTCTTCCTTCCAAATTCAAGATCATGCACAAGAAATAACCATAAGGCAAGTCAAGAGCATTCCAAATAAAGTCAATAGATATCATTTTAAAGTATCGAATCCATTTTTATAAATGTATACATATATTCAAGGAGCATAATTTCACATTCACTCTAGGTGGAAGAACTGCAGGGACTTGAATTCCTTTCTTGGAGTATTGGATGTGTAGGTAATAATCAATCATCAAGGAGGTGATTGAGGTTAGCTCAACGCATTACACTCTCTTATTTTTTATACATTTTCAAGATATCAAATTTCCCTTAGGGTTTCAAAGACAAGAGAAGAAACACAAATATTTTTTTATGGCAAAATGTAAGTTATGATATCTTAGATTACTCAGCAAACATAGGTGCAATAATCAATTTTTCATCATAGTCAATTTATTTTGTAATGAATAAACTAGAGTGGCATGCATTATTGTCTAGTTACAATAGTCATATCCCTATATATATTTTTCAGAGTGGTCCACAATCAACGTTTTACTGGATAGAGTCGAATGCATGAAGAAATTATTCTTGTAGTAACAAAATCAAACATAAGCCAAAAAGAAGTAATTACATAATAATTAAAAGATTGTAATATTAACATTAACATCATTAGCCATAAAAGCTTTAATGAAGTATATTATATAGGTGAAATATAAAAATATTACCACCTCCTCATGAATGTGGAATTTTTTTTACAATGACATAAAAAGACACCTAAGAAAACTAACTAAACATGTGTAAGAAAACATCATTAAATAAAATAAAAACCTACACTAACACCCCCCTTTAAGCATAGCTTAGGTGGGTAGTAGAATTAATTCCCAACATAATTCCCTAATGAGGTACCCAAGTACAATAAAATTCCCCTAGAGGAGGATTTCATAGTTGTCCTAACCACAAAAAGAGCTCACAAATGAAGATACTCTCAATGAAGGGTTTGGTGAATATATCAACAATTTAATCATAGTAAAGATAAAGGACTTGCTCATGAATAAGATCCTAAATGAAATGCGTGTGATTATATTGGTATGTTGATGGAGGACCAAATTCCTATAAATTTGGATTATGCTTTGGTTGTCATAAAATATGACTATTAGTCATCAAAATTAGATGTCAAACTCAATGAAAATCCCTGAGGCCAAATAGCCTCAGTGGAAACATTGACAACTCATTTATATTTTGACTTTGTAGAAGATAAAGTAATAACATTATGGTTCTTGCTTGACTAATTACTCAAACCTAAACCGAAGGAGAAACTATAGATTGAAGTAGACTTACGATTTCAAAGATCACCAACCCAATCTAAATCTGTATAACCAATCAAGTTGATGTCAAGGCCTACTCCATAGTGAATCATAAAACTATGAGTACATTGAATATGGTGGAGAATCTATTTATCTACTTTTTAGTGTAGCTCATGTGGTTCTTGCATAAATCTAGAAACCATGGCTATTGCATATGAAATTTTAGGTCTAGTTTGTAAGATAGGTGAGACTGTCAATGAGTTGTCAATACGAGGTAGCATCAACCAAAGGAGATGGAAAATCAGCCTCAAGCTTCACACCAAATAAAAGAGTTAGAGTTGGTTTATAGCCAACCATGTTAAACCATGTAAGTAAATTAAAAATGTACATGGATTATACAATAGTGTTCCTAGAGTCAGACTGAGAAATTTCAATCCTAAGGAAGTAATGCAAAAAGCCCAAGTCAGCCATTGAGAACCTATTAGATAAATCAGTTTTCACTATTGCAATGGTGGATGATGAACTCCATGTGATCAATAGATCATCCACATAGAGAACCAAATCAATAGAGAATCATCCTACAATAAAATGTAGACATTTGGATCAAAATGGCATCTAATGAATCCAATCAAAAGAAAAAAGGAGTCCATCTTGACATACCAAGATCAAGGAGCTTATTTGAGGCCATAGATAGATTTTGTAAGTTTAAAAACTGAGTAATTTTCCACAGATCCTTGTGGTTGCTCCACATATATTTCCTTTTTGAGGTCACAATTAATAAAGGAAATATTCACATCCATCTAATGAACATCCCAATGATGTGTTGTGGTAATGGCGATAATGAGTTAAATTGAGTTCATTTTGGCAACTGGGGTGAACATCTTGGTATAGTCAATGTCAGATACTTGATAAAAATTCTTTGATACCAAATGTTCTTTGAACTTATCTATGAACCCATCTGCTACAAATTTTATTCAATAGATCCACTTGCATCTAACAAGTTTACTTCCCTTAGGAAGTGGGACTAAATCCCAAGTGTTTTTCCTCAACAAGGAACCATACTCCCCTTCCATAGTTGTATCCCACCTAGGAGTGCCTAATGCCTTGTGAAATGATTTCGGATAAGAAGTAAATAATACAAAATCATGTGGGGCATCCTGAAATTGTGAATGATTTTGCCTGGTATTTAATGGATCTCTAACCCATTGGCCAACAATTTATAGTGTCTATATAGCCCAAAGAGGAATAGTGCTCAGAGAGTTAGGAGGAGATTCCTCATCCTCTAAAGATATCTTAGAAAAAGGGCTATCCTCATCAATACTCTCATCATCATAACTAGAATAAGAATCTGGATCGTCAGGAAGCTACTTAGGCAGATCTAAATTGTCAGAACTATCATCAAATCCTAGTGCATCTAAGGAAGGGGAGAGGTGTCAAGTGTGGAGTTCGAAGGACCCTCTTGAAAATGAACACTCCTTTCGATGAACAAATCACAAGTGGTGGTATGGAGAAGCATGTATCCCTTAAAACCCTCAAGATATCTAATGAAGATGCAAGACAGACTCTAAGGTTTCATTGCCTTATGTTTCTTCTTCAAAATGGGGGCTATAATAAGAGATCCAAACACTCGAGAGTGTTCCATTATGGGTTTCCAACCACTCCAAGTTTTAAAAGTAGTGGCTCCCTTTAATGCTTTATGAGGAACTTGGTTCTAGATATAACAAGCAAAGTAATGGCCTTGCAATAGCAAGGTGGAAAAGACTTAGAGTGTAGCATATAATTAGCCATTTCCTTCAAGAACCTCTTCGTTCACTCTGAAACAACATTATACTAAGGACTATATAGAAATGTACATTGTAATTCAATCCCCTCTGAAGTGTATAATTATTCAAAGCAGTTACTGACATACTCACCACCATTATCAGTGTGCAAAATCTTGATGGCTTTATTTGACTATTTCTCTACAAGTGCCTTGAAATCCTAAAAATGATCAAAGAACTCATAGTTTTTCTTAATAAAGTACATTGCGTATACCTCAAATAGTCATTGATGAAAATATACATGTACTTTGTCCTATTGAATGAAGGTTTTGGAAATGGGCTAGCAATGTCACTGTAGACAATCTCCAATATCTTTTCATCTCTCTGTGATTTAACCTTGTCATACTTCTCCTCAAGATGCTTACCAAGTATGCAATCCTGGAAAACTCCATCAAAAAATGTGACTTGTGCCAACCCTGAAACCATGTTATGATGACTGAGTTATTCCACATAATGAGAGTTGAGATGGTTGAATTGTTTATGCCATAATTTACTTAGCCCATTCAAATGAGTGAGTAGTGTAGTAGAGGGTTGATAACATTTAAAAAACGATAAAGAATACAATCATGATTGATGATATACTTTTCCAAATGTAATAATGGAGTCAATGTTTGCTTCCCTAATAATCACTAAATTTCTGTAAATTCAACTCTCTTGCCTGAACCGATGTGAGTGATCTAATAAATAAATAGAAGATTGGTGGATAAAGAGGGAACACATATAACATCATGAAATGTCCCACCATTCACTTCAACAGATCCACTCCCACTAAATTTTTCGAAAGTATCATTACCTCTATAAGATGGAAGGCTTAGAACAAGGCTCCAAGGATGAGAATATGTCATGTGATGAAGCCATGTGGTATGATGCACCAGAATTAATAATCCATGTGGAAGCTTGGGATGCTACTATAACAAGTACTTTTCCCTTATTATTGTCTTTGGATTTAGAAGACTCATGTTGATGAAATATGATTGGAAGAATCAGGGACAATGATATTATTTTTTTTGTGTTTTTTCTTGTTGGTCAATCTACTTTTTCATGCATTTAGATTCATCACATCCATATTTATTGCAATAGCCACATGTGAGTCACTCTTTCTTAGCTTTCTTGTCTAAAAAAGAGTAATATTTTGATTGTTTGGACTTAGCATCAAATTTTTGACCCTTTCTTTTCTTTGTGTCCTTCTTGTTCTGTTTCTTCTCCTTGATACTAGAAGCGTTTTATTTGTCATGACTCATAATTAAGGCATGTGATTTTTTAGATTTAAGTGTACCTATTTGAATGAACTTATCTTTCTCCAAATTCAAGTCAACAATAAAGTCATCCAAGGATGACATTGTCCATGTAGCTCTAAAGGCACACTTGGTGGCTTGAAAGGTAGAAAATGAAGACAAAATAGCCATAACCTAAATTGACAAGGATGGAAAAAAATAAATTGATCATCATTTTTGTTAATGCCACACAATTTTAGTTGTAACCTAAGTAATTTAAACTTTATGAAGAAGTCTTGTATCATATCAAAATTGCTTAGGCTCAAATTGATGAGCTCATTTTCCAACTCATGACCTCTCATTATGTCCTGCTTTCCAAAGAGTTTTTCTAATATGATCCACACTTTATTTAGTGTAATAGTAGATTCAATATGAAAGAGTAATTCAAGAGACATAAACATGCACAATAGATCATAGGCTTCATCACTTCAGTTTTACCACTTCGCCTTCTATGCTTCAAGTAACAGTTATATTTATGTACCCATAGTGATCTAGTGTAAGCCTTTACTCCTCAAGAGGATTTATATTTTGACTTTCCACTTGTCATGGTTGAATGGTGTAATAATCAAAGCTAAACTTAGATCCATGGTGCATAAAGAAAGTATATGTTGAATTGTGTGTGCTTAAAAACAATGATATGAAACCCCTTAAATCTACACATATTGAAATTTATAAGGCATGAGAATATTACCAATGCATAAATCTTGAAAAAACTCACACTTACAAAAAATGAAACCTCAAAAAGAGAAACAAACTAAAAATTATGCATGTTTAAACTTCTAGATGGCAAGGGTAATCTCCACTTTGCAAAATTTGAAAAATTGTGGGTGTGCAAAATTGTTGGATTAGATGCCAAGTTTAATCCCTCACGAGTAGCAATCAAGATTTAAGCCTCCTCAATGTGACCACACCATATGACCAAGGGGCAAAGACCATTTATTAGTGCCCACCTCACTTTGATTGATTTGATTAATGTGGGAGTGACATCAACCAAAAATGACCCTCTTTTTCAAATAAATAGTGTCATACTTCACCTGATTAAATTTGATGTCTCAGTGTCATCGTATCTTTTTCAAATGAATAGTGTCACACTTCACATGATTAAATTTGATGTTTGAGTGGTTGTAGTCCAATTTTCGAGGTTGTTGTGGTCATCATCAGAGTTTATAAGTCATGTTACAGTTGTTGGACTTTCCTATCAGGGATGCAATCACCCTCTGTAGTTGTCAAAAGTTTATCAAGTTCCTCCAACAGAGTTTAGAACTGCATGTGCACCCAAAAGTCCTAATGTGAGGATTATAGACTCTTTCTGTAGTATGATAAATGTGTTGGTATTGTAGTGGGTGGCTACAATCATCAAGGTTTTCAACTACTCTCATAGTCAATAATCTCAATGCCAAGGATATAGACTACTCTGGCAGTCAAAAATCTTGATGTTGGGATTTACAACTGATCCAGTAATTGATAATCCCAATGCTAGAGTTTTGGACTACTCCCATAGTCAATAGTTCTAATGTTGGAAATTTTAATTGAATATGCAACCCACCTTTACAACTGTTAGGGTTTGAAGCATCAAAAGCAGGTGGAGTCTTTACAAGTGCTAGAGATAGAGATGGTTTTGGTAGTGTTGAGAATGCTAGAGTTTCTTGGTGAAGGGAAGACTCAAAGTTTTGGCAATATGCACATAGTCACATAAATTTTGCCTATCAAAAAATCATCATATATGGTATACCTCTTGAAAATTGACCAATATCCCATTAAATATCTTTAAAAACCTAGAAAAACTTAGAAAGGATTTTACCTTGAATACCATAGATTGTATGTATTTGTGCAAAAGTATTGAAAAAGCCTCAAAACCCTCTAAAATGGCAAAAATTACTATCATGAAATTAAGTCATGTTTACAGCTAATCCTAAAGTTTTGACACCTTACAAATCTAATGGCATAGATCATTTTGCATGAAAACCTATCAAATGAAAAATGACCAATAGGAGACACCTTTTTCTCTTTCTTTTTCTAAATTTGGATCAACAGAGGACCCCAAAAGAAGATCAAAATCTTGGAAAGGGTGAATCTTCAATATGCTAAGTCAATGAATGACATATCCATAACATAAAATTTAAAACTTAAGATTTCACAACAAGAACAATGGCATTCATCTACTAGAAAAGTTTTGATACCATGTCAGAGTGGACCACAATCGAGGATTACTAGATAGAGTCGAATGCACAAAGAAATTACTTGTGTAGTAGTAAAATCAAACATGATCTAGAAAAAAGAAATTGTTCAAAAATGGAAAGATTATAATATTAGCATTAGAATCATTAGCCATAAAAGATTTAGGAAGGTATATTATATAGGTGAAAGATAAACATGTCCTCTCTCATAAATGTGGGATTATCTTTCAAAATGACCTAAAAAGACACGTAAGCAAGCTAACTAAACACGTGTAGGGAAAAACTATTAAATGAAATAAAAATCTACACTAAAAAAATATTGGTCATGTTTTTGACCTGTCACTATCAAAATATTGTTTTATCTAATTGTTCTTGTCAATCAACTGGGACAAGTCCATAGTAAATGAATAGAAGCAACCTGTGCTTTCATCCACTTATAGTTGACCTATCTAGAAGCAATTTATGATTATATTCCCAATCTTGAGCATGCACAATCACCTATTTTACTTATTTTCACTATCAGACACTTAAAATAGTTAACATAATTGTGTGTGTGAGCTAAGTATATTTCTTCTTATTGTTTTTCAAAAATAACAGTTTTCCATATTTAGTAAATTTTTAAAATTAGAATTGTTGATTATTGTACATATTTAAAATTATGATATACTCTAATTTTACACCTATATAATTACATAATAATTTATTTATTTTATCAAAATAGTGTAAAATAATAACAAGTAACAACCACTGATTCATCCCAAAAAAATTGCTTTAAATTTACACCACTCAACATGCTCCAGGCGTTGTCCATCAGTGTCTTACATCCATCTTCTTTGTGACTATATTATGTTTCAAAGTGTATGGAGTTATCTTCTGTCTTTAAATACAAAAATATTTGTAATACTTATCAATTTCCTTCGAGCAATATTCACCCCCATTGTCCATGCGTAATATGTTCATCCTCTTCTCCATCTATTTCTACATAAGGGCTTAAAACTCCCTAAATTTATTAATAACTTCAGATTTATTAAATAATGAACTATACCTAGGTCTTGCAAGTATATTTATTTATGAAAGTCACATAGTAAATAACTATCTTCAGTGATTAAATCTCAACCTATCTGAGCACATCATTGTGGACCACTTGCAATATTTCATGTGCCTATGCACTACTTTTAGGAAACTTCACTTGACTCCACTTTCCATAGATGTAGTGTTTACAGAAGTCAAATTTTAAGGTATGATTCTCCATCCCTTCTACCATATATTTGGATAATAATATACACATACCCCTCTCTCTGATATGAGCTAGTATTTGATGTTAGGGCATTATCATTTTTGTTAAAGCCAATATGCACATTCTTACTTCAACATTGGTCTTAGGAACATGAGAATTAATACATGTGATACTAATTGTAGTGGCATCAAGCTAGATTAGTGTAGTAGTGTACACATGCTTTGCCAATACCATAGCTCCATGCACCATCTTACACCCATATCTGTTGAACAACACCTGGACACCAACATCATTCATTTTGCTCATATAAATTAAATTCCTAGTAAGACTAGGTATGTGCAAGACACCTAGAAATATTTAATCCTCCTATCTCTAAATCTTAGCTTCACTCTACCTCTTCCTACAACTTGATAAGTTGAGTTGTCTCCCTAAAAGACATCACCACCATCATATTCTTCATATTCATAAAACCACTCCTTCTCAAGAGTCATAATAAAGGAGTCACCAAATTCAATACACCATGCATCACTACATGTATTCAATCTTGAGGATGATAAATACACATTGACGAGGCCAAGAAATGGTGCTCATATCACATAATATTATTCTAACAACCTCTTCCATTTGACCATTGTTATAGCCCTCACTTATGTATTTGTCCATAATATTATGAACTCTATCTTTGCTGCATATATTTATAGTATGCATTTTACACACTTTGTTTCATTATTTCAAATGAATCCACCACTTTGCACTTACAAGCATTTAACAAATCACTTTTTTGAGAGATAAAGTGACATCCCCCCTCGATGTAATCTGCACCTTTGGGGAAATTGCTAGTAAGTATATTGTATGAAGGTGAGTTGGGAAAGATGGAAAGATGACCAAAAATTTAATTTACATAAAAATAATATATTTAATACTTGTGATATTTAAGTCTTATATCGAAAAATTTAATTAATTATATTATTATTTATTTTTACTATATTTATTTAAAGAAATAATAAATTTTAAGTTAATTTATTACAAAATAAATTGATTTTTTTCTAAGTAGTGGCTTTTGACCAAAGCATGAACCGGTTTGAGATCTAATTGGGGGCCTAGATCCCCAAGTGATTATTATCCATTTGAAAACCACATGTGTACCATATATTACCACATATATACCAACTATTATTGTGTCTGATAGCCAACAGGCTTGTGAATACCACCAATGGCTAGAATTGACTCAACGAGTACCAACAACGACCATAATTGGATTCAAGAATAAACTAATGACTACAACCCACCCCAAGACCAATGGTCACAATTGGGTAGGGCTCATATGTCAATAAAATATTTTAGGCTTTCATAGTCCATATAGTCACAAATAACTTTTTTAGAAAATTATTTGTGACTCATATGCCATTACTGAGATTTGAACTTGGGTGGGGTTTGAAACAACCAAGCCACTTTTATCAACTCATTTATATTTCATCGGCTCAAAATAAATTGATCTTAGACATATAAACAAAATAATTATTTCTTATGCATTTTATATATTATATTGTGATTGACTCTTATACATTATTATTAGTATATGTTATAATATAATGTAATACTTGTAAATAACTATTATGTAGTAGCTATATGAAAAGTGTAATTTTTTATTTGCTCAATACGATTGAAAAATATTAGAAAAATTTTATTTTTGGCATGATTCTAATTTAATAATTTAATATAGTTGATAAAATTATATTATTTGTATTTTTAAATTTTTTAATGTGTTCTATTACAATTTATCCCTTTCAAAATAATTGGTCAAGGAATATCATATTACAGTTGATCCTAAAGTTTTGCCACCTTATGAATCTTATGACATAGGTCATTTTGCATGAAAACCTACTAGATGAAATATGACTAGTAGGAGACACCTTTCTCTCTTTCTTTTTCTGAATATGGATCAACAAATGACTTCAGAAGAAGAGCAAAATCTAGGAAAGGGTGAATCTTCAATATGCTAGGTCAATGAATGACATATATATAACATGCAAGTTGAAACTTAATATTTCACAACAAGAACAATGGAATTCATCTACCCAAAAAAATCGGATACCATGTCGGATTGGATCACAATCAAGGATCTAATAGATAGAGTTGAATGCACAAAGAAATTACTTGTGTAGTAGTAAAATCAAACATGAGCTAGAAAAAAGAAATTGTTCAACAATTGAAAGATTACAATATTAGCATTAGCATCATTAGCCATAAAATATTTTGGAAGGTATATTCTATATATGAAAGATAAACATGTCCTCTCTTTCTCATAAATGTGGGATTATCTTTCAAAATGACCTAAAAAGACACATAAGCAAGCTAATTAAACACATGTAGGGAAAATCTATTAAATGAAACAAAAATATACACTAATGATATTTTGGTCATGTCTTTGATCTATCACTATCAAAATATTGTTTTCATTATTTGTTCTTGTCAGTCAACTAGGACAAGTCCATAGTAAATGGATAGAAGCAACCTATGCTTTCATCCACTTATAGTGAACATGTCTAGAAGCAAATTCTAATTATGTTACTAATCTTGAGCATGAAAAGTCACCTATTTTACTTATTTTTACTGTCAGACATCTAAAATAGTTAACATAATTTTGTGTGTGAGTTAAGTATATTTATTCTTATTATTTTCCAAAAATGACAAATTTCCATATTTAGTAAATTGTCAAAATTAAAATATTTATTATAGTACATATTTAGAATTATGATATACTCTAATTTTACACCTATATAATTACACAATAATTTATTTATTTTATCAAAATAGTGTAAAATAATAACAAGTAGCAACCACTGCTTCATCCTAAAAAATTTGCTCCAAATTTGCACCATTCAACATGCTTTGGGCCTTGTCCATTAGTGTCTTACATACATTTGCTTTGAGACTATATTATGTTGAAAAGTTATGGAGTTATCTTTTGTCTTTGAATAAATCTCTATTTGTGATACTTATCAATTTTCTTTGATCAATATTCACCCCCATTGTCCATGTGTAGTACGTTCATCCTCTTCTCCATCTAGTTCTACACAAGGGCTTTGAACTCCCTAAATTTATTAAGAACTTCAAATTTATTAAATAATGAATTATACCTAGGTCTTGTGAGTATATTCATTTATTAAAGTCACATAGTAAATAATCTTCTTTAGTGATCAAAATTCAACCGGTCCGAGCACATCGTTGTGGACCACTTATAATATTTCACTTGCCTATGCACTACTTTTAGGAACTTGACCTGACTCTACTGTCCATATATGTAGTGTTTACAGAAGTTGAAGTCTAAGGGATGATTCTCCATTTCTTCTACCATATATTTGGTTAGTAACATGCACATACCCTTCTCTCTGATATGAGCTAGTCTTTGATGCTAGAGCATTGTCATTTTTGCTAAATCCAATGTGCGCATTCCTACTTCAACCTTGGTCTTAGGAACATGAGAACTATTACATGTGTTACTAATTGCAGTGGCATCAAGCTAGATTAGTGTAGTAGTGTGCACATGCCTTGCCAATACCATGGCTCTATGCACCATCTTACACCCATATCTATTGAACGACACCTAGACACCAACATCATTCATTTTGCTCATATAAATTAAATTCCTAGTAAGACCAGGTTTGTGTAAGATACTTGGGAATATTTTAATCCTTCCATCTCTAAATCTTAGCTTCACTCTACGTCTTCCTACAACTAGATAAGTTGAGTTGTGTCCCTAAAAGACATCACCACCATCATAATCTTCATATTCATAGAACCACTCCTTCTCAAGAGTCATAATAAAGGAGGCATCAAAATCAATCCACCATGTATCACTACATGTGTTTGATATTGAGGATGTTAAATACACATTGACGAGGCTAAGAAATGGCACTCATATCACATAATATTATTCTAATAACCCCTTTCATTTGACCATTGTTATAGCCCTCACTTATGCATTTGTCCATAATATTATAAACTCCATATATGTTGCATATATTTATAGTAGGCATTTTACACACTTTGTTTCATTCTTTCAAATTAATCCACCACTTTGCACTTACAAGCATTTAACAAAATAACATTTTTTTAAAAGATAAAGTGACATCTCTCTCGATGTAATTTGCACTTTTGGGGCAATTGTTAGTAAGTATTTTATATGAAGGTGAGTTGGGAAAGATGGAAAGATGACCAAAAATTTAATTCAGATAAAAACAATATATTTAGGATTTATGACATTTAAGTGTTATATCAAAAAAGTTAATGAATTATATTATTATTTTTGTTTATTATATTTAATTAAACAAATGATAAAATTTGAATTAATTTATTACAAAATAAATTGATTTTTTTGCTAAGTAATGGCTTTTGATCAAAGCATGAATGCATTTGAGACCCAATTGTGGGCCCAGATCCCCAAGTGATTATTAGCCACTTGAAAACTATATGTATGCCAGATAATACCACATATACTAACTATTATCATGTATGATAGCCAACAGGATTAAGAATACCACCATCAGCCACCAATGGCCCTGAGAAATATCTACAACATCCATAACTGCCCGAGGAGTATCAACAATAGCCATGAACCAATGACATAAAAGACCCTGAGAATGCAACAAACAACCTTAACCGGCTCGAAGAGTACCAACAACGACCTTAATTAGCTTTGAGAATGAACCAACGACCACAACCGACCCCAACAAAGTAACTAACAATCACAATTGGCCTCATATGCCATTCAAATATATTAGACTTTCAAAGTCCATATAATCACAAATAGCTTTTTCCGAAAACTATTTGTGACTCATATGTCATTATTGAGATTTAAACTTAAGTGGGGCTTGAAACAACCAAGCCACTTTTACCAACTCGCCTACATCTCGTTGGCTCAAAATAAATTGATCTTAAACATGTAAATAAAATATTTATTTTTTATACATCTTATATATCATGTTGTGATTTACTCTTATCCATTATTATTAATATACATTGTAATATAATGTAATGTTTGTAAATAACTATTCAGTAGTAGTTATATGAAAAACATAATTTTTAATTTACTCAATACGGTTGAAAAATATTAGATAACTTTTCTTTTTGATATGATTCTAATTTAACAATTTAATATAGTTGAGAAAATTATATTATTTGTATTTTTTTTTAAAGAAAATTATATTATTTGTATTTTTTAATGTGTTCCATTAGGATTTATCCCTTTCTAAATAATTGGTCAGGGAATATCATATTATTTGTAGTTTTCTATTTATTAATGTGTTTTATTATAATGTGAGTGAATATTTAAAAAAATTAAAAATATTTTTTTAATTATTGATAATTGTTTTTATAGAAATTGAAATTATAAATCGAAAGTATTTTGATTGAACTTATAAATTAGTTAAGACACAAAAGAGAGGTTCAAATATTCCTTACAACTAACATTAACAACCATAATTGACCTTATTAATATCATCAATAACCATAATCAATCCTACAAAAATAATTATGAATAATTTAATTAAATTATTATCTCAATAATTTTTTAATCAAGTAAAACGGTTTTTATTCTCATTTATAATATATTTATTTCTAATATTAATTATTTATTTTTTCAAAAAAAATTTACAGACTGACTGATAAACCAAAGGTCAATAACATCATCCATTATTAAATGAATTACCGAACCGACGCATAAAATAGTTTATTTTCATATTTTTTAGGGCCGTGCACCACACATTATAAGATTCCAGGGATATTCATATTCCCAATGCATCCATTTTGTCGATATCGACATTTAATGGTTTCCCATCACCAACTCATAACCTTCCCACTGCAACATCCTGCTCTGGTGACGTCATCTAGTCATTTTTCAATTGTACAGTACAAAAGGAGTCTAGGTATAGAGGAGTCTAGCTTATTTTTGGTATTGGTAATGTTTATATGGAGAGAGGAAGTGGGCCTAAAAATATTATGATTACAGAAATTAGAGTATAGATTTATTGTGAATAATGGTAAGTTTAATTTTTAATAGTCATTTTAATTTGATAGGGTAAACGTTTTTTTATCAGAGTTAGAAATTGGAGTTGGGATATAATAAGAGGCTCAGTGCTCGTAAGAATCAAGGCACAAAAAGAATGTAAAATAATAGTAAAGTATTGAGGCTAGTAAAATATTAGAAACGAGGAACACAACTTTCACTGAATAGGGGCTACAGAATCGAAGATGAAAACCAAGTTAATTCCATGGATCTCTTCCCAAATTGTGATAGACAAGTCATCGAAAAACAAACAACATATGTAGAAATCAGACGAAGGATGCTCAACTAAGGGCAAAGTCATCAACCGCAAGCTAGGCCCTGTCTTTTCTCACACCTTGAGAGGTGGCCTTTCATCATTCATTGAGAGTCGTTACGTACCAAGTTTTCCATCTCCATTCTCAATTTTTTTGCCTCAAAACATCTACCTTTCTTCTTAACAATGGTGCCAACATCAGCGTTGAATTTTCCATGTGGTAAATGAGGGGATACAACAATTGAAGCAAGAGCAATCAAAAGGAGAGCCAACAAAGGAGGAGGCTCAGGGTGCAAAGGGGGAACAAGAGAAGCGGGGGAGAGGGGATCCTCAGACAGAGGGCCAAAAGGGGAGAAGTCGAACCCTGGTATTCTATTATATTAGTTTTGGTGATGGAGTATTGCAATTTTTTGAGTTGTTAGCTTTGATATTCAATTGATCATTATATGATAGTTTAAATTTTAATTTAATATTCATTTGACTATTATATAGAAGTTTTATCTTCTAATTTAAAAAAATCGAACAAAAAAAGTAATAACTTGAGTATAAGGTCGACAATGGAGTCCCTTTTTTCGAAACGAAAATCTCAACTTGATACATTGAAGTTATCTGTCACTAATCAATAATTTTTATATAAAGAAAGTAAAAATTAATCAATATAAGATATAATACATTTAAAACAAACACTTCAAGATTAATCTAAGTTAACATTTCTCATAAAAATATATGCATTAATTACGTCAATAAATTATATATGAAAATGATGATAAATTATAATATCTGGAATATCATTGATGAGATGGGGGTGTGTTGGTAAAATAACTTGCTTGTCACATGCACCACCGAAATTCAAATCTCGAAAGTATTGGAAATTGAATTGTGACCGTTGAATTGTAATGAGTTGTTGCTTCGATTCTAAAATATTAATAATTAATTTTAAATTCCATATCCAAAGCGAATAATTTTACTCATAAAAATGACAATCATTTCACTATAATTTATTTATTTTTTATTTGAATATAATAAATTAAAATCATTTGTAATTTCTTTTAATATTCGTAATACAAATAATTTACGAAAAGTAATAGAATCATCAATCAATTAGAAATTAGAAGACAAATCTGGGCGCCTCTTTTTCAATGTACTCTGTGGCATCTGCTCACATGTAAAAAGGGCGGAAATTATTCTGCCCAAACGCGGTTTGTATTTAACGGCCGTGCCGTTAATGTTGACGGACGATAGAATCAAATTCAATTATTTTAATGGAATCCAGGAAAGGGGATGCAGGTACAGATGGAGCGCGTAACCAGCAGTCAATGTGCTGGCAAAACAAAGAAAAAGACGATAAACTTGCAAAGGAGACGGTACTGTCTGTCTTCCATCTATCCCCCTGCTGGGACCCGCCAGGTTGCAATACAGCTGCCATATTTACAGCTTGTTAAGGACACCATCGCCCTCACTTAAAGACGGGGGTTAATAATGCGCAGCTCCGACAGTTGGCATTAATACGACGCGTTGTCTCCTCCACCTCGGACGGATTCCAATTCGGATTCGATTCCATTCAATTCGTGATCTGCACTATATAAACCGACGCGATCCCTGTTCAAATAAAACTTGAAGATTCATCCCAAAAAAAAAAAAAAAAAAAAAAATGGAAGCGTTGGGCTTATTTAGTCTGGCCGTGGCGGCGGCGGCGGCGGCGCTCTTAGCGGGGCTCGCGGATGGGGCGGGACTGAGACGCTGGGCGACTGAGGGTGCCGGGTTCGAATCCTCGAAGCGAAACGAGGGATCCTCGGACCTGGTTCAGCTCAAGTATCACATGGGGCCTGTGCTGACGGGAGACATAACGGTGCACGTTATCTGGTATGGCGACTGGAACCCTAACAGCAAGGGAATCATAAAGGATTTCTTGCTGTCCGTCTCGGAAACCCGGGCGCCTTCTCCCTCAGTGAGCGAGTGGTGGAAGACGGTTCAGCTTTACGGAGATCAGACGGATAAAAATATCAGCAAAAATGTCGCCGTCGGCTCCGAGTTCAGCGACGGCTATTCCCACGGGAAGCTTCTCACTCGTCTGACGGTGCAGTCCGTGATCAAAAATGCCGTCACCGCGGGTTCGAATCCCTTGCCTGTAGACACTAAAAACGGGGTTTATCTCCTGTTGACGTCGGAGGACGTAGGTGTGCAGGACTTCTGCCGGGCGGTCTGCGGGTTCCATTATTTCACTTTTCCGTCCATCGTGGGCTCCACGCTGCCCTACGCGTGGGTCGGGAACTCCGGGAAGCAGTGCGCCGACGTGTGCGCGTTCCCGTTTGCGGTGCCGTCCTACGTGGCGAAGACGGGCGTCAAGCCGTTTGTGTCGCCGAATGGCGACGTCGGCGTGGAGGGGATGATCAGCGTGATTGGCCACGAGCTTGCTGAGCTGTCGTCGAACCCGCTGGTGAACGCGTGGTACGCCGGGGACGATCCCACGTCGCCGACGGAAATTGCTGACCTGTGCGTCGGCGTGTATGGAAGCGGCGCCGGAGGGGGTTATACCGGTAAGGTTTTGAACGACTCGGCGGGGGCGACGTATAATTTGAATGGCATTAGCCGGAAATTTTTGGTGCAGTGGATTTGGAGCCCCGCGTTAAATTCCTGTTATGGTCCGAATGCCATTGACCCTTAGACGTTATGGCGGTGCTGACCTGTCTTACTAAATTAGGTTATAAAGTCCCATGGATTTATTAAAATAGATCTTCTGGAGATGAGTCCATTTTCATAGGTAAACTGTACATGGAAGGTATAAACTATTTAATACAAGTGATTACGAATTTTTTTGATTAAAAAAAAAATCATTTATAATTAATAGAAGGTAGTTTTCAATATTTTATAATAATATTTTTTAAGATTTTAAAAAAAAATCATTTATAAATGTTTATTATAATTTAAATAAATATAGTATCTCTTCTTGAACAAAGGAGAAGATGTTTTTACAGGGACGGAGACTAGATATATATTATGGTATCTAATGTGTGAAATAACTATAATAAAAATGAAAAGGGAATGATAAACACGGTATTTGTTCTTAAATAGGTATAATTTTAATTTATTTTATTCTTAAACAAGTATAACTTTAATTTTTAGTGTATGGAATATTTAAAATGTAAAACAAATATAGGTTTTAAGATTAGTGCATTCTCTTCCATTTTTAAAAAGGATGGATTTGATAGTGAAATTGGAAAATGGGAAAATAATTTTATTATATATTTAATTTTAGAAGAATTTTATTTAATAATAATATAATAATTAATTTTTTCTTTTTTAAAAATAAATAGATTTAATTTTATATATATATAAATAATTTGATTCTACTTAATAATATAATAATTAATTTTAAACATGAATAAAACTAAATGTTTTTTTAATAGTTTTTTATAATAGTGTATTTGATGTCCAATTATTTTGATTCTACTTATATAATATATATTTCCTCTTATTCTACTTATTTAATAATATAATAATTAATTTTAAACATGAATAAAGCTAAATATTTTTTGAATATTTTTTATGGTAGTGTATATAATGTCCAATTCTTTTGACTCTAGCGAATGTCTATGAAAAAATAAAGTAAAATGGTAGGCATTCATAAGAAAAATTAAATATTTTTAAAAAGAAAATGATTGTATAAAATGTTTAGAACTAATAATACAAGAGAATATTAATAATTTTAGTAATATGTAAATCAAATATTTTTATTAAATAGAGTAAACATTTTTTATCGGAATTATGAATTGGTGTTGGGACATAATAAATGTTCTAGTTCCTACAAGAAATAAAAATTTCAATAAGATGAAAAGAATTGAAGAGAAGCATAATAAACGAAATACTACGTAGAAGGGAGTATCCCACAATTGAGATACAAAGAACAACAATAAGAATTGCATCATTCAATGAAAAGATAGCAACACGACCTAAAACAAAGTAGATTTCTCTAGTCTTCTATCAAATTGTAACAAAAGAAACAAAAAGATAGAGGAAATGGAAACCAATTAGTATAAGCCCAAACAAGAACACACCGGTCGTTAATCACAAGCAAGGATTTGTCTTCTCTCTCACCTAGTGAGGTCTTTCATCATCCACTAAGAACTATTTTGCCCCAAATGTTTTGCCTCCAGCATCGGTTTTTTTCCCTTAGATCTTTTGCTTTGTCTTCTTCGTAGTAGCATCGACATCAACGTTGGGTTTTTTGGGGTGAAAAGCGGGGAAGACACCACATGAATAGGGGAGCGGGCATGGGGTGCGGTAGATAAAGGGAAGAAGTGGGCGACAAAGGGGAGCAAGGCACGAAGGGGAGGAGGCTCCATAGGCGAAGGGGGCATAGCGGGGGAAATCGGGCCCTAGTAGAAAACCTCATTGTTGTGCCCCCTGAAGTCTTGGAAAGAAAGTCCATCCTTCTTCCAAAATTGATGAGTCAAGGGAGCACTTTACCCCCCTATGCCCCAAGTGATTACATTGAAAAAAATGGAAGGGGAGACCTTCATAGTCGAGGAATTAGATCCATTTGCTTTGGGAGGAAAGCAAAAGCACCAGATGAAAGAGGGGTTTTGACAGGGACAAAAAGGCACATACTTTGACAAATTTGTTGTCCAACGAATTACCCTATCATAAGAGATAAACATTCAGATTTGAATGGCATCTGAGGAACCCTGTTGTAAGAAGAAAGGAATCCATCTCGACAAACCAAACTTGAGGGTCTTATTTGAGGCCATAGATGGATTTCTGGAGTCTATATACAAGAGAACAATCATCAACAAATCTTGAAGGTTGCTCCATGTAAATCACCTCCTCAAGATCACCATGAAGAAAGACACTCTTCACATCCATCTGATTAACATGTCAATGATTGGATACAACAAAGGAAGTGTGAATCTAACGGAGTTCATTTTGGTGACGGGGGTAAAGATCTTTGTGTAGTTGATGTCAAGCACCTAAGATAAACCTTTGGAAACCAACCACAACGTGAACTTGTCAATGGACCAATATGTTGCATACTTGGTTTGATATATACATCTACATCGAACCATCTTTCTTCCCTTAAGAAGAAGTATCAAATGCTAAGTATGATTCTTGATTAAAGAGTTATACTCCTCATGCATCGCAGAATCTCACTCAAAAATATCTAATGCTTCCTGAAAAGTCTACATATCTGAGGTAGAGGCATAGAAAGCATGTGGACCACTTTGGAACTTTGAATGTGTTCACCTATCATTTGAAGGATCCCCAACCCATGTACATTCAATTTGTAGTGTCTGCTTAGCCCAAAGAGGCCTAGGAGTGGATGAGTCTGGGATAGAAACATCATCCTCCAAAGTGTGCCCAGATGTGGATGGATATGAACACCCATCATTGTTCTCATTATTATGACTGAAAGAAGTGTCCTCAATCTTTGGAATGCCCTCAGGGAGTTTGAATCATTTGAATCAAATCCAAGTGAATCCAATGAAGTGGAATAAGTGTCAAGTGTTGAATCTATAGGACTCCCCTGAAAGTGAATGCTTCTCTCTATAAACAAATCATGCATGATTAGATGTAGAAGGCGATACCTTTTGACCCCATCTAGATAACCTATAAAGATGCAAGGCTTATTTTGAGGTTCTATATCCTTGCATTTCTTCTTTTATATGTGTGCCATCGCTGGAGATCTAAAAAAGTGCTCAATTACGGATTTGCTACTATACCAAGCTTCAAAAGTAGTTATGCCTTATAAAGCTTTATGGGTAACTGTATTTTGAATGTAGCAAGCACAATTGATTACTTTGGCCTAATATTGTGGTGCAAGTGACTTAGAGTGAATCATATAGTTAACCATCTCTTTTAAGGATTTATTTTTTTTGCTTTGAAACTTCGTTTTGTTTGGGACTATATGGAAATGTTTGCTTCAAATCAATCCCTTATGCTATATAAAATTGTTCAAATATATTATTGACATATTTAGCCCCATTATCATTTCTAAGAACTTTTATTCATTTCTTAGATTGTTTATCTAAAAGAATTTTGAAGTCTTTAAAATTGTCAAAAACTTCAAATTTATGCCTAAGGAAGTGGACCCATGTATCTCAAGAAATTATCAATGAAGGTAAGGGCATACTTATCCCTTGTGAAAATTAGACTAGCAAAAGGCCCAGATACATCACAATGTACTAACCCCCATGCTTGTGAAGCCCTCCAAGCTCTGCCTCTATCAAATTTCTCTTTGAGATGCTTCCCAAGGGTGCAACCCTCACAAAGACCCTTAGAGAAATGGAATCGAGGTAAGCTTGTGACCATGTCATTTTTGTTGAGTTGTTCTAGATAGTGATAGTTGAAGTGGCCAAACTACTCATGCCATAATTTGCTAACTCCATCTGAATGAGTCAACAATGTAGTCGAAGAATCAAGGCAAAATTTGAGAAGGTATATACCCTAGCTTATAATTGAATCATTATGCAACTCTTTGATTATGACCAAATCTAGTGAAATATCTACCCGCATGCCCTTATTGATGTAAGTGATTCGGTACACTGATAAGATATTAATTGAAAGTGATGGAACACTTAAAACATTATTGAATAATCTTCCATCCATTTCAACAAGCCTCTCTCTGTAACTTCTATTGAAGTATCATCACTCAAAGTAATAGAAGACATCAACTTGTGAAGAGCCCATGTGGTAAGAAGCGCCCGCTTTAATAACCCATGAAGAAATTGGAGATGCAACTGCTACAAGAGCCTTGACCTTTTCTTTCTCTTTCCCTTTGCCTTTCGCCTTGGAAGAAACTCGAGTCAATGAATTATATTGGATAGACTTATGAACATCTATGTTTTTCTTTTCTAAAAGATGAATTAGGTATCAATTTATTTTTTCATGCACTTGTGTTCATCATGCCCATTTTTCTTTTAATAGGTACACTTAACCTTTTCTTTCTTAGGGTTGTCATTGGAATAGGAGATTTCAGTGGTTGTTTTAGTAGAGATTGATTCTTTCTTCTTCTCTTCATCCTTGATCTTTTTCTTCTTCTATTTGTCTGAAGTCTTTGCTTTCCAATTACAAACAATTAAGACTTGAGGTTTTCAGGACTTCAACGTTCCCATCTATATCAACTTGTCTTGATCATAGTCAAGTCAGCAATGAAAATATTTAAAGAGGGAATTTTCTATGTAGTGCCTAAAACACTTTTAGTGGCATGGAAAGTAGAGACAAATATTGAGTAATCATAACCTAGCTTAAAGACTATAGAAAGAATAATTTGGTCATCTTTCTTCTCTATTCCACATTCTTTCAAATGCAATCTCAAAGACTTGAAATTTGTGAAGAAATCTTAAAGGGTGTCAAAATTCTAAGACTTAGGATGATAAGTTCATTTTCTAGTTTGTGACCTCTCATCACATCTTGCTTCCCAAATAGATTTTAAAAAATGGTCCACACTTCATTCAATGATTTGATAGGGTTTATATGAAAGAGAAGATTGGGAGATACGTAAAGACACAACAACCCATAGGCTTCATTACTACGATTATACCACTTAGTTTTTTTTGTATCTGTAGTTAGTTGAGCTTCTAACTCCATTGTAATGCAATGCAAACCTTTGCTCCTTAGAATAATTTACATTTTAATTGTCCATTCATGATAATTAAATGGTGTTAGAGGGTCAATTGAACTTGTATCCATTTTGTGCATAAAGTGTAATGGTTGTAGTTGTTGTTATAGAATGAAAGAGAAAAATAGAATGGAAAGTGACCCATAAACATAGTACATCCTCTTAAACTATGAAATGGTGAACCCCCCTAGAATGTTGAAAACAATACATGCTCAAAAGATGTCGGGCATAACCGAGAATGTGTCTAGAAAAACCAGTGCAAATATCAAAAAGATGTGTTTTGTAAGAGAAAATGAGGACATCAACCTCAGTCGATAATGTGTCTAAGAAGAGTACATAGTAAGCAAGAGATGTAAAGTATTGCTTTGAATGTGAGGGGGTTTGACCACATGCCAAACTAGACCTCACCCTCCAATCTTCGTCGAGTGAAAATATGAAGATTTTGTTCAAAACACAACTTTACATATTTAAAATAAGTTCATAATCTATTGTTTTTATTAAAAAAACATCCCAATATTGAACTCCACCTTTAGAAATTAGTTCTTACAATATTTAACTCCTTAAAATATTGTTTTATAGAAAAATAGTGAACACTATTGCCATGTTAATGAGCCCTATTACAAAGGAACTCATGCTCTAATACACATTCAAACCTAATAAAATCCTCTTCCATGGTTTTAAGCAAAAAGAAACTACACTAAAAAACTTCAAAATAACTTTATAACATAATATCACTCATGTGAATGATTATAAATGATATAAAGAGAACTTTTGACTTTTCCAAAAAAACAACTTCAAACTTTTTGAAAAAAGTAGGAGGCACTCAACTATAGGTTTCCTTATGCAACAATGGTTTCAAAGAACCATGAATTTAAATGGAAAGGTGGTTTTAGATCATAGACGTTACCATCTGTTAAAACAACTATAGTCAGTGGTTGGAGGGCAACATACAAGTTTCTAGGGAAAACTAGAGGACCTAAGAGGTTAGGACGGTTGCAAGGGGTGATTTGCTCAGTCTACATTTACCTCATCTCCTTTCCATTGTCATTTTAAGCCTTTTTTAGTTTGAGGTAGAAGTGAGGCTAAGTGCAAGTCGTGAGTGAGCTGATGGTTGTTTGAACTAGGGAATTGCTATCAACAAGAAAAGATAGATACTATGTGAGCCACTGAGCCCACAAGAACGAAAGGCAAACAACATGGAATTAGCGATAATGATCTAGGATGGATATGATCCCATGGTTTAGAGACCCAAAAATGTTTCCTCTTTTTAAGTAGAGTCAACTATTTTTATCACACGTTGGAACCAGTGCTCCATGTAATAAACCTATTAAAAAAAATTATCCAATACAAACAACGGTGGATCTCGCCTAACAAAACCAAAGCCCTATTTATATATGCAAAGAGAAAATTCCAACAAAGAATACTCTAGATAATGAAAATGTAAGGAACAGGGTGTACACTACATGCAAGGATTCCTCTTGATGTAAAACCCTGTACAAAAAACCACCTCTAAAAATAGTAATATAAAACACACAAAATTTAGAAAGCCCTCAAATATTATTTGTAAAGACAAAACCCTCATATTTTCATAAATAACTCATAATTTCAAAAAGCTAATAGCATAAAACCAAACACATGATTAACAGGGTGGTGATTTGATACCATATTGGAGTTGTGTGTAAGATCACCAAATCATGGGGATGCATAGGTGCATGATAGGTGCAAGATAAACAAGCACATAACACACAATTTCAACCCAAATGAAATTAAATACGAGAATATTGCAATGAGAGATTAGATCCAAAACCAATCTTCCATTGAACAATAGCTCACCAAGTGAGATGTCAAAATATGAGTGCATGAATAACTCCGAGAAGAAAGAAGGTCAAAGAGCCAAGAATAAAATAGTAACTCCCATACCTAAGAAAGTTTATCCATAAAAGTAAGAAAACTCGTGAAAAAAAATCTCATAATTAATAAATATGGAAAAGTAAATAACCCCTACTCTAACAAATTGGAAGATGGGCAAATTGGGACGAAATTGTCATGGTTTGCAAGTGTCAAAGATAAAACTATTGCTCAAAATTAGAAAACTATCGCTTTAAAAAATAAGACTACCATGACATTTTATGAAACTGCCTAAGATGTAACATAATTGTTGTGGCAATCTACTAAATTATCATAGAAAATAGAGATACTAATGAGTGGTTGTATTCCTAAAGTAGTAGTTTTGACACAATAATGATGGTTTTATCGCCAAAGAAGCAATTCAATCACTAAGGTAAAAAATGACTCAAGTAAATTTTTACAGATTAAAATGACCAAACATGGGATAAGGAGAGAGTAGGAAGTAAAATATTAGAGAGAACCATATCAAAGCATGTTTTGGTTATCATTAAATTATCATCAAATTTGTTTTGGAAATGTCAAACCATATAATTTTTAGGTGCATACATATGGCCTCCTCAAAATGATGCCTTGTCATGTATTGATGAGAGTGTGGTCTTAGTAGTGGCGTGCTAAAAGGAAAAAAAATATTAGAAATACTCACCTTACTTGTGTGATGCAACGAAACCAACCAAGACTCTATTACAACTTACAGACAAAAGACGAGAATCAAGTGCATTTTAACATAAAATGAAAAAGAAACTAATCAATCAAAACATGGATGAGAGTACTTACCATGCATGCGAGGATGAGTATACCACATGAATTGTGTTATCAAGAGATTGAATTCGACACTGAGTGTCATGTACCTGCAAAACTAAAATGACATATAAACATACTATGAGAGATAAAAAATGTTAAAATTGGTTTGTTTCTTGACATGAATCACATTAATTCAACAATAATAATATCTAAAATGTGCAAAATATGAGTTTAGAAGAAAAAATGTTAAAAAATGGAAAAAAAATCAAACACAATGGCTAGTTTACAAGATTATATATTTGAAAAATGGCCCAAAATAGAACCTATTTCTACCAATTGATTTTTGGAGATTTTTGAACCCTTGATTCACAATGACAAATTTGATCTAGGAGGCAACCAAATTGAAGAGCACAACAGGAGGATGGCAAAAATACCAAGGAGAGGAGTAACAGGTCAAGTTCAGGTTGGTTATGAGTATTTTTATTTTTTGTCTAAATTTTGAATTTTTCATTAAAAATGCATAATAGTCCATTAAACCTCGAATTTTTTTGTATGGACATGTTTAAGAGGGTTGTTAGGCTAGGAATATGTTAAATTTCATTAGTTTTGGTTAAAATTTGGTTTCTTAAGGGGGGTTGGGTAGGGCGTGATGATGATTAACACCATCACATCAAGATAAAATCATCGATATGTGCAAACTGATAGTTACATCATTGATGTGGTGGTTACATGACGATTGTGTCCCGCAAGTAAGAAAATGTCACAACCACCACATGCAAATACAAAACTGCTAAGGTAGTTTCATAACCGTCACCTGTAAAAGGTGTCAGTTTCATCATAGAGGGAAAAGTATAAGTTTTGTGTCATTTTTTAGGCTTGAAATATGGGTTAAACACTCATTTAGGTTGTTTTTTATAGTAGGGAGGCTACATATGATGGCGTTTAGCCACATATTAGGAGTGGCTCCCATAGATCATGGCACTCTTAATGGACGATTAGCTAGCCATCCTAGATAGAGCAGGGATTTTGTATATTTCTTAAGTGGAGATCATTCCCTTATCAAGTAGGATACTATGAGATCTCTTCACATACTTAGACACAGATTGGAACAACTCTAACTTCCACTTGATACTAGAGAGTGGACCATCACTCTCGTTGACATTTATCAGATCGCATGCTTACCATTGATAGGTTGGTTGGTGGCCCTATGAGAGGCCACCAATAGGGAAAATGCCTCTAGGTGGGTATAACACTTTGGGGATGTGGATGCACCTGATGTGAGTGTGAAGTGCATAGTCATGATTTTTGTGGCTTGAGGGATCTATAATCCTAAACCTTTATAAAGCCATTATTAGGATCCTTACCTCTCAACTAGTGGGAGACAAGGCCACAAACATGTTGTTCAGTTGGTCACCCATCACTTGCCAGATCAAGGAGATGGGTCTACATTAGTAATGGGCTCAAGGGGTCTTTACATGTATATAAAGGGACATGTACAAGATCATGAGATTAGGATCACACTTGATCAATCACCCCACATTCATCATGAGCTGGGTATACAAGAGGATGTTCCCATACCAGAGAGGGGTCATAGTGGGAGATGTTGGGGCTAGTAGAGCCTCACACTGGATAAATGCAATGTTCAAAGAATTACTCTGGGTAGTCAAAAATTTGATAGTGGTCGATCTAGTGGCCCTACCTTACAAGGGGATGGTCAGGCTGATGAGGGAGTCTACCTTATGGAAGTTGTAGGAGGGACATAGGTTAGAGATAGATAGCTCCAAATTGAGGGCACCACATTGACAAAGTGACACAATAGTTTGGGTTACCTTTCGTAGGAAACCTCCCCATGCCTCCAGTGGTATATAGAGGCATTAGAAAGGTCAGGGCTGGGAGACTTAGGAGATTTGGTTGACACCCATTGACACCAAGAGTTCTTATTTCGAGGGTGGCTAACATAAGGGAGTTTAGGGAGGACCACAACAATATCTTATAGGAGGAGGGGGAGATTACATACCAGTAGCCATCCTAGTGGCATGCCAACAGTAACATATTGTAGATACATCACCATCGCCACCGCCACCACCATAACAAGATCCCTTGTAGCAATGGGCAGTGGGTGGAGAGGATATAGAGTTTGTTGAGATAGATGACGATGGAGATGAGGAGGAGGAGGATGACTCAGACCCTAACTGTCATGAGGCTAATCTAGGTAAAAAAGTTTTTTGTTCCTTTTAGCTCTTTAAAAATTTATTTTTAGCACAATTACTTAGTTGATTTATTTATTTTGTCTTCATATGACTGGATATGTGATATATATACTTCTTTTTTTATTGCAGATACATCCATGGGTTGAAGGAATATTATCAGGGACACCTTGATTAGCCAATTTTAGGTAGAGACCAACATGACTCATAACCAACTTTTGGTAGATCAAGGATTGTTTATCAGGATAAATAGACATACAAAGTTTTTCCCCCTAGCCTACCATGTATTTGTGACACTAGCTAATTTGAGGGTAGAGTTTAATGGGTTAAAGGTGAGTGCCCCCATAATAAAGCCTCATATGCAGGCCTTGACTAGTGCTTTGACAGGTAGAGCCATGAGCACTCCAAGCATTATAATCAAAAGAAGTTACATTATAAGTCCGTTGGTGAGGAGGACAATAAGATGTCAAATTTGTATTAGAAGCAATTGAAACATTATAGCCAAGACCTTTAGAATTTGCATTTGATTTAGGTAAAATAGGTTCAAAAATATTAGTTTCATTTTTACCAAGACTACCACTTGAATAACCTATAGATTGCATAATTTTTATACTAGGCTTAGAAACATTATTTTTTGAAGTAATACACTTTGTATGAGATGAAAAACAACATTAGATGTTTGAGCATGTTCAAAAAATGATAATTTGGTGGTTAGAGAGTCAACAAGAGTTTGCATTTCCCTTAATTATTCATTGTGTGAAGTTGGCAATACAAGAATGGTTTGATTTTTATATTCTGCAAATTTAGGCACACATACTTGTTTCCATGCCACCAAATTGATCCTCTTCTGCTCATCCGATCCATTTCATATAAAATTCCTTTGGAAGGCATTAATGGCTTTGGCTACTCTGTTTGGAATTTCAAAGACTGGCATGGTATATGTGGGTATGGCTTGTAGAGAGGATTTGATGAGTTGGGCTCTCCCAGCCAAGGTTAGCCACTGACCTTTCCATGTGGATAGTTTTTTCTACATTCTGTCCAGAACCTATTTCTAGATATCATCCCGCTCTACCTTCAAGCAAAGGTATCCCTAGATAGGATCCTGACAATTTGTTAATTTCAAAGCCATACATTCTCTTTATTCTCTGCTACAAATCTTCACTGACATTTAAAAAATACATTTTGGATTTTCTAACATTCACCATTTGGCCTGCAGCCACGGCATATTTGTCCAATAAATCTTTTATTGTCTGGGACTCTTCAACTGTCAGTTCTCCTGCCAAAAAGGTATCATCTGCAAAGAGGAGGTGGGAAATAGGATCCAAACTTGAGTTTATTTCCAACCCTTTAAGAAGTCCCTTGTTTAAAACATTAGTTAAAAGTCTTCCAAGAGCTTTTGCAAGGATAATAAACAAGGAGGGGGATATAGGATCTCCCTGTCTAAGACCTCTAGAGGATTAGAAATATCCGGCTGGTACTTCATTGATGAGCACATAATAGCTTGCAGTGGAGATACAACTATAAATAAGTTTTGTCCAATCTTCTGAGAATCCAAACTTTCTTAGGATCTGAACTAAAAAGTTCTGGTTGACTCAGTCAAAGGCTTTATTCGTGTCCAATTTGATTAGCATGCCCCCTTTTCTTCTGTGGCTGATGGAATGAATTTCTTCATGAGTTATAACGATGCCATCTAGAATTTGTTTCCACATACTGAATCCAATCTATTCTTCTGAAATGATATTTGGCAAGAGCAGCTTCATTCTGTTTGTTAATACTTCGATGAGGATCTTATACGTTGTGTTACAGAGGGAAAATGGCAAGAGCATCTTCATTCTGATTTTTTTTTGGTCCTCCTCTTAGGTCTTCAACAATGGATTCATTTTTGGGAAAAAAGTTTCCAAACTTTTTTTATTCCATAGCTTAACCTCATCCTTCACGTTTTTCAATCTTTTGGCTAGAGTGAATCTTTTGCATCCTCTTTCCTTAGTTACCCACCATTTCTTTAGGATAGATTTAAAATTAGAATCCTATAACTACATGAATTCCATCTTAAATGGGATTCCTTGTAGATTTTTGTTTGATTTCACTTCTATCGTAATCGGTCAATGATCTGATCCTGCAAAATAGAGAGATGTCCAAGCTAAAGCTGTAGTTATCAAATCCCCAATCTGCACTGTGGAGAAACCTATCAAGCCTTTCCAAAATACTCTAATCGCCTTGCCTTCTATCAATCCAAATGAAAAGTTTGGATTTCGGTTCACTGTCTACCAAACCACAACTAATACAAAAGTCGTTAAAGTCTAAGGCAGAGGGGGGTATGATGGAATTACCCCACGATTTCTCCTTTGCTTTAATAATTGCATTAAAGTCCCCTCCAACAATCCACTTCAGATTGGGATGTGCCTAGTCAAATATTTCCATCACTTTCCAACATTCTTTTTTTTAATCAGATTCCAAAGGTCCATAAACAATGGACAAACTGAAATCCAAATCTCTTTGATAAGTAGTAAAGAACAGATTCAAACAACAGAAGGATTGAGAAATGATCTTACCTTTTAGTTTATGGGGATTCCAGAGTACCACCAAGCTTCCAGTTCTACCTCTCACATCTTTTGCAGCCCATTCACAGTTTTTCCAAACACTTTTGGCCAATGATTCAAAGGCAACTTTATCTACTTTTGTCTCTTGTAGGATTAGAATTTCAGACTTTTCTTCTTCTAATAGTTGCTTAAGTAAGCAACTCTTGTTAGGGGAATTTAGTCCTGACATTCCAACTTTAGATTTTCATGGTGCCTACGTGGAGGGGGAACCCCTTCCACCAAGTTGACATTACAAAATAATTTTGTCTTTTTCAATAAGATGATGGTTAAAATCATTAATCAAAGCTTTATGTTTGTTTCACATCTACATTATAACCAAAAATAATTTTTGTAAAAATTGTTACGAATGAAAAATACTAATATAACTTATTAAGGCGTGAAAAATACGTCAAATATGCTTACTATTTTATTTTTTATAAAATATCCAAATGCAATTAAAAAAACTTTAATATTAAATTAAAACTTTGTTTTTTTTAAACAATTACACTATAAATAATTATATAAAATTGTGGCATATGACTATAAATAACTATAATAAATTGTGGCATATGAAAAAAAAAACTCATATATATCCTTTCCACATGGGAAAAACTTATTATGAAATGTGTCAAATAAAAATCTTATATGTATTTGAAAAACATACATAACTTATCCTTTTAAAATGCCATTTGTAAGTTGATGGATAAAACAAATTACCTCGGTTTTGATAATGTCACACAAAGCTTTGATTTTTAATTAATAAAGGAATACACTAAAAGTGTTATATCCACATAAAAACACATGGAGAAACAAAGCACAAAGTTGTATTAAATGTGTATTGCCAATTTTTGGGATTGTGATTTTGTTTTTGTATAAGATAACCAAGTTACCCAAAAATGACACGTGTCTAAATCCAAAAAAGTTGCCCTTTTTATTTCTCTAAAGTAAATGCAATAGGGATTTAAAAAGGTTCTCAAAATAGTTTGAAAAACCTAAAATCATTTGAATTTTCAAATTGCCATAATTTATCAATATAAACTACCAACATGTCATAAGAGTGGAATTTGAAAGAAAAATAAAATAAAATAAACCTGACAATGGTGAATGCGCCTTACCAAAGAGTAGTGCAATAATAACAATTTTTTTCGAAAGTTATGTTTTAAGAGTAGTGCAATACTAATAATTTTGTTCGAAAGTTATGTTTTAAGAATAGGTTTTATGAAGCATTCTAATAGAATAATGTAAGTGTAACCAGCAAATTATAATGCATACAACCAATAAAATGAGAACGGTTAGAGAATATTAAATTGCACAACCAGAAGAATAATGCATCACACAGAAGAAGCAGATTAGGGAGAAAACTGTCGTTACAGGCTGTTGCCACGGTAGGAGAGGAGAGAAGAAACATTGCAAGATAAAACATGCAAACTATTCAAAACAAAACACCACTCAACAACAGGGAGAAATGTTAGAATAGTTGAGCGAACACTTGGTGAGCTGAGACAAGAAAGCTTGATAGTAGGGAAAGCACGCAGAGAACAAATTTAGAAAAGAACATACACACCAAAGGGAAAAGAGAGAGAAACTTTGTTTTTCTATTCTAATAGAAGAAAATGCCACAGAAAGGTTTAATAAGTAAACGGTTCGAGTAAAAATGGAGTAATACACTGAAGAATGTATACGGCTTGGAAAAAGATAAGACAATAAGAATATACAGAGAAGGCTCTAAAAGGGTACGACTGCCAGGGTTATGAAGAAAAATAGTTGAAAAGCCAAAATAAATAAAAAAGCTTCTCAGAGAAATCCCAAAGTAACATTCAAATAAGTAAAAAGAGTATGCAAATAACGAAAAAATAGAATAAAGTTTTTTTTTTAAAGTTTACCAAAATTTAATTCAATAACTTTATCGGGATGAATGGATCCATTATTTTATAATGGTCACTTCTCTTAAAATTTCACTATAAAATAGGGTTTTACTTTTATTGTGAATTCATTCGAATATAAAATTATTTTGTCATATTCAACCTATGAGTTTTGTGAAGGTCATTCTATGAAAAAAGTGAGGAGAGAAAGCTTGTATTGAGTACATTTTATTTCTCAAATAATGAGTAATATTGGTGGATTTTTTACCTCTTCACGAGGTTTTTCCATGGTATATTTGTGTTATGGTGTGTTCAATTTTGCTCTCATTATTTCATGGTGAATGTATTTGTTATTGGTCTCACATCTAGATCTGGGGTTCATATGCAGTTGTATTGTTTATTTTGTCAAGGATAAAATGCATTTATAAATATAATAAATGCACACACAAATAAAATTTAAGATAAACCTATAAATCTATATAAAGGACCTAAATAAGATTAATTCTCTATCACCCTCTCATTCCTTCACGTGAAAACTCAAGCCATAATGAAGACTTTTCAAAGGATGTTTTCCACCAACAATCTACGATTTTTACTTTTCAAAAGGTAGGTTTATAAAACAATTCACGGTTTTTAGTGAATAAATGATGGTTTTACTCGGAAAACCCATGGTATTATGTACAAAGAGATGTTTAGAAAGTGGTTTTCACTCCAATTTCATGGTATTTGATGTTTGAAAGGTGGTTTTGCTTTAAAATTTATAGTTTTGGTTGCGAAATTTATGGTATTGACTACTAATTTGTGATATTGGTTGTGCAAAGAATGATTTTATTTAAAAATAGAACTTATACGACCTTCTTGAAGCCATTTCACAATTTGTGGACTTCATAACGACTTTTTACAAGTAAAAGACTCCTTAGAACCCCATCAACTTCCTCAAAAAGCTCCCCTAAGTCGTTTCAAGGTGGTTTGGAGAAATAATTCATGGTATTAGTTGTAGGTAGGTGATTTTCATAAAAATAGAATCTATTTTTGGCATGAGACAATCTTTAACAAGCGTTTTACTTTGTGTGGTTTTGGGAAGGATATTTTACATGCACACAAATCTTTATAAAGTTATCATCCTTCCTCATTTATATTCATTTAGGTTTTTATGAAGTGGTTTTTAAGAAAAAGATGTGGCTATTTCAACTTGTTAATAGGTGGTTTTAGAGTATGCATGCGTGGTTTTGGTGTGATATGGTTTTTGGTAGCCTTGTGAGTTATCTAAACAACTCTCTCAATCCTTCAATTTGTCTTACTGAAGTCATGTATTGTTCATCAATTCCATTCCTTAGTTGTTTCTTATTTTATTTGACATGTAAGATATTTTTAAAAAGACTAAGGTGGTTTTTGGAAGTAGAACATGCTTGTGAGAATATATTGTAGGTCTTGACAGTATTTACAGACTTCAAATCTTTATATGCACAAGGAAGTTCTGAGAATACTAGTACAAGTTTTCATGTCTATTATACTGAATTCAATATTATGCACACATTTTCTCTCTACATATTCTATCTACAATAATCTCAATTTACTTGCTCAAGTTTTTATTTTATTGACCCCATCAAAAATGAAGTTTAAGTACATGGGCTATGAGCCCATTTTTATTCTGGACATAGACATCTCGAATGTATCTGATAGAAACATGAATTGCATAAATGTTGATGAATTTTGGGATAGGATGGACACCACAAAAGGACTCTTTTGGGAGAATGGATTTTGGATAACAAACTTTGGCATGCTACTACCTTTCTGACATATTTTCAATATGCAGATCTAATATTTACATGCAAAAATTACTACAATCCAAAGAGTAGGGATATAAGATATGTAGATAATCAGTTGGTGGATAAATTGAATAAAACCTCTATAGGCATCACCTTCGGTATCAAACCTCACAATGAGATGATGGAAATTATTAAAAACATTATTCAACAATTCTGGAAAAATAATCATGAGAGATGTGAAAAGATTCCGAATCAATCTTGGTTGACAAATAGAAGAAGAGTGAATATCAAATATACCAAAACACTATACATATCATATTTCAAAGAAAAACTATCAAATATGATTAATTTTTTAAGAAGAGCCATGGAGAGCAAAGCGAAGACTATTTTCCATCATTAGATGTGCAAGTTCATGAGCATCATCTATTTTGGGAAACAATTCATGGATTTAGATTTGATCATCAACAAAAACATTCACAAACAATTGATCAAGTTAGAATCCATGTAAGAATTATATATAACCTCGCATTTGATATATTCAATTTCAATACATAAAACCTAGCCTGGTTTGATGAAAATGAATAATAACCTCCCCAGTGCATTGGTATATGACAAGTTCTCTTAGAGCACTCATGAGAAGGGTAAAATTTATTTTAGGAGAGTAAATGATGTATTCTCCATGATGGTAATAAATAAATTAGATAAAAATCTTATAGCCAACATTTCCAATGAAGCAACTACTCCAATAAAAATATATAAGAGCTGTAGTAGGAAATTTTGAGCTATTATATTAAACTACACCTAAATATGTAATTTAAGCTCAAAATATCAAACTACCTATTAGGAAGGATTATGAAAGCAAATCAGAAACATAAGATAAATCTTACCAAATCTCTTATTTCAGCTAGCCTCCTTCCAAGATGTTCAAATGGATGGTTGATTGTTATTGACTCAAAATTTTCACATTCTGATTGCTTGATCATGGATGATGGATTCAAGAATTAGATATGCATGGAATTGATATATGGCTTCCATTGAGAATTGGTATCTTTAAATAGAATGTGGAGGAAAGAATCAATGGATGAAATTCAAAGTTGACTTATGAAAATCTAGGGTGGAGAATTAACAAGAATTAAAAATTATTTAAAAACTTTTAGATTTAGAGGCTTCTAGAGAGGAAGGGTGAGAAAAGAGAGGATTTTAGAATTAGAGTACTCTAGAATCCCCTTTAGAGATTAATTTGGATTAGGTAGGGGATTAGGTAGGTGATTAGGAACTAGAGGTGTAGGAGAGCCTAGGAGTAGGCTAGTGTAAGTGGGTAGGTGGGTCATGGGAATTTAAAATTTTTAAATAATAGATAAGTGGGGATTAGAGTAAGATAAGAGATGATTATAAAAATTAATGAATAATTGAGATAAGATTATAGTTAGTAGATGAATAATAATTAAAGGAGATATTAGATAAATGACTAAGAAGGGGATAAATTAGTGGGATAAATTAGATAAGCAAAATTAGTGTCGATTAATTGTAATATTAGTGTTGACTAATTGTAATATTAGTGACGTTTAAATAAAGTGAATGAATTTTGATGTATATATTTTTCCCCTCTTTGAAAGGGCATTGAAAGTGGATCGAAGTGGAAGGAGTAATGGTCTTTCAAAGAAAAACTATGTCATGAATGAATGTTAGTGAATGATATTGGTGGATATGATGCCCCTCGAGGGGACATGCGGGGAAGAATGAGATGAATGGCCACTCGAAAGAAGAAATGATGGGTGGAATGAATTGGATAGACAAAAGGATGGGATGCCAAATGTGAGAAAATTTGACTTGAACAGTGAACTACAAATTGATGATGCCCTTGGCAAAGACATATGCACAAGAAGGGAAATGACTTCATCATGATTTTCGACACATCCCAAGGGGGAATCAACTGTAACATGATGATGATAGGATTAAAGGCCACAAGATTTAGACATATCCTAAGCAAGGATGCATGCAAGGGAGACTTTTGGGATAGGATAAGATGATGTTTTGATAAGAGTAATGATGGGTGTAGCTCAAATCCATAGTCAATTGATATGATGAGGTTGATGATAGAGAAGAATGATGTGATCGAGTGACCAAAAGACTGCATTGCATCAACTTGAATGATGGAGAAAGAGGACATAATGGCCAAGCTATCCTTGGGCACTAAAACATGGCCAAGTGTTGCCTACATAATCTAAAAAGTCCTCGGGTTGATTTAGTTATGATCAGATGATAGAGGACAAGATAGACTAGGGGATGATGATGATAATGATTAGTGATTGGAGGAGGATGTTAGTGAGTAGAGATAAAATATTGGATATTAGGGATGAGATGATTAGATGAATGGTGATGGTGCAAGGGATCAATCCATCACAACTGTTATAAGGCTCATCATAGTCTAAGTAATCTAACAAATATAACATTTGGCAGTATGCCCCATGATATAAGTATGATCAGAAGGACAAGTTGACCAAATTTGACTTCTAGTCAAATGAGGTCAACCCTTACCATTTTAAACTTTTCAAAAAGGTATATACATATCCTATGGGGTCTCATATTTTTCTATATACCTTACTTGGTCTTGTCCTAGTCCTTGTCTAAGTTCATCTCCCTTGAATTGGCTTAGTCAACCATGGTCAACTATGGTAAAACCTTGGTAAAACTTAGTCAAAGGTCCTTTTTGTGTAATTTTTTTATAATATGGCATTTATCACATTTCAATATGTTTACAAGTCATAAATTAGTCATTTGTTAGGTCTCATGTGCAAAAAGGGGTCTTTTGGCCACTTTCTAGCATAATAATTGACTTGTACGAACTTTCAAGAGGTCAAATTTGTCGCCAAGGTGGATGAAAATGTGTAATAGGTCAGAATATTGTCAGGAGTTGTCAGAGGTCAACCAGGAGTCAGTTATGTTCAAAAAATGAGAGTTTCTCTTTGTTTTTAGGCCATTTCTAACACTTGTACAAAATTCTCATGTTCCTTTGTAGCTAAAAACATGGTGGTGTGTCTCTTCACCTCCCCAAAATTCATTTCCATGTTTATATTGATAATATTTTACAAAAAAAATTCTAATTTCTTTTCTTTCTTTTTCCATTGCCAAGTCAAGGAAGGGCAAGTTCAAGCACTCAATATAGAAACTACAGGTGGATTTAATGGAAAAACTTATACAAGTGGAAATAAATCTAAGTGAACTTCACATCCATAATATTAACTCTCATATTGGTGGATCTTCCTTCATGAACAATCATTTACACTCTAGGCAACTTTTTATGGAATTGCATTCAAGAGAGAAGTATGTTTGCATATGTTTCTTATTTTTAGGAATCCAGAGATATGTGTGAGTTTTATGAGGTGTTTTAAAGTGGTAATAAGGTCCTATACATGATGTTTCAATCACCCAACACTTCTCTTTCAATGCCCTTGGAGGAGGATTCCAAATTGTGCTTGTTTTCCAAGTTGGCAGCCATATATGGGTAACCTAAGTTTTACAACATGAAGGAGAGATCCATGGGAGGTTTAAATGATCTTGGATTCATATTTTCAAATTTTTTCAATTAATTACCTTTTGAAATATCAAATTAGTATATTCCTTCAAAGCTAATTTGTCTAGTTTCCATTGCTCACTGCCTTGTCTGCAGAATGTTGGCAGTCACCTTCTCCAGGAGGTTGTACGAAAGAATGAATTATGTAATGAATGAAATATGAAGGCTTAGGAGGCTTCCAAGGTGAAGTTTCACTTCAAATAATGAGTTTATCATTTTGGGCTCTCAGTACCTGGATGTCGCAAACAGAGATCCTGAGGCTTCTTTGGGATTATATATGTCATGACAAAGAAAGATTTCAATGCTCCTTTTTTGGTTCACTTAGTAGCCCTATCCACCTAAAATAACCATGTAAATTTTTATGGAAAAAAGAGGAGTGGAAGATGGAGTTTCAAGGCCTCAAAATTTTTCAAAAATCACTGAATTATGACAGTGATATCTACAAGGTATGGTTGAAAAAGTTGATTTTTCATCTCATATGGAAGTTGTAAACTATACCACCAAGCTTGACCATCTAAAATAGTTTAGATAGCATTCTTGGGCTAAGATAACAAATAAAAATGTATTTTTATATGTTTCGACTCCTAAAAACCTTCCCTTGTCTGTACAGGCGTGGGAACACTCATCTATAACAAGTTTAGCTAAAATTCATCTCAGTTTGGGATTATAGTGATCAAGTTTAAGGTTTGAGATGAATTATTTGTTCAAAGAGTAATATCCCAAATGTGGATTTGGTCCTTGTCAAACACATGACCTAGGTGGAGCTCAAATTAACCTACAACAGGCCCTAGAATTCCAAAACATAGTCTTAAGGTACACTGGCAGTGAGATAGGAATTTGGAGTTTGAATTTGGTTGGAGTTATTAAAAGTGGATGAAAAGTGTAATGAGTGAGAAATTACCTTAATTAACTTGTTATTAACCTAAACACAACATGAGTTAGTCCTAATTCTTGCCAAAACATCACCAAGCAGGGGTAGAGCACCATGACTGTGACAGTCAAGCAGAGAGTACTAATTAAGGGCTTAGGTATGGAATTGATGTTGGTTTGAAAGGTTATAAGGTAAATAAAAGCATATATATGGTCCTATGACCTAATGGATCATGAGGAGGGGTCAAAAAACATCAATAAAAGGCTCAATACAGGCATGTCTCAATCCAAGCAAGCAGGGGTATGCTAGTTGGAGACCTAAACATGAAATTAATGTGCTTTGAAGGATTATAAGTGTATTTAAATCATGAAAAGGAACATATATGATATATTAAACATGTGTATAAGGTAAAAAAAATCATATTAAGCTCAAATCATAACCTACAAGTAGGTTTTTAGGCTTATGTCAATCCTCAATGAGTAATAACCTAGTCTTGCTAAGCAAAACCCTATACGTACACCCCTGCTAGCTAGCATACTATCCACATACAGCAACAGAATGATGTTGCAATCATCATCCCCCTGGTAAGTCAAACCACAGTAGTTACCTGACATTGACTGAAGCCATGCTTCATCCTCCACCTATCAAAACCTGTACCACTGTCCTGCAGCTACCCAAGACCATATGCCTGGCCTTCCGTCTCATGTGTCCATTCTCTCTATTCTTCAACTAAGGAATCCATTCGTCTCACAGTGCTAACATACCGGCTGGCAACCCTACCAAATCTCCCGTCTAGTTTTGCAATCTCTCCATGCCACGCTCCCACTGTTTCCTGGATCCTTCCTGCTCTACAGTAAGCAGCTAGTATAAAGAAGAGGAACAACGAATTTGAGGCCTACTTACGTCTTCAGTCCTCCGTATGGGTGTTTGAGACTCCTTGACAGCTTGTTGTCCACCCAAAATTTGTTACAGTGATCGACCTCGACCACCACACAGTCTGCATCCGACCGACGTCGGTTCCTGTGCCTATCCTGACTACCAACCATGCCAACGTCGGTGTCCTCCTACTGCCGACATCGGTCCTCATGACAGACATCGGTCTTACCTACCACCGACGTCAGTTTTCATGCCAACGCCGGTACCTGTGTTTCTTGTGAGTGATGACTTTTTACCCGCGAGCTCCTTTGAATCAAACCCCATGTCAAAACTGCCCTGCTCATGAGTATCTAGCCCCATCCACTGGTCTCTGTCCGCCATCTCCTCCAAGAACACCAAGGCTTTCCAGTTCTTAAGCCTGTCAAATATATCTATCTTCCGCTTAAGAACATGCATCTCCTTCCTGCTCATGTGACCAAGCCTACGAAGCCACATCTCTGCAACAAAAGAAGAATCAATAATATAAATAAGTAGATAAAGAGTACCTATTTTCTTACCACCAACTAATTCAAGTGCATCCACTGTGAGATTTCTCATACACCTCTCATCACCCAACTCTTTTGAATAAATTAGCCATATCTCCAAACCTGGGACCTGCATGACCTCCTTCAACACCCATGTGTTGGCTGCCTGCAATTTCAGCTTCACTTCCCCTTTGTCAATTCTTTGGCAAGGCTCACCAGCTCCTCTATCTGGGGCTGCATGGAAAGAGGCAACTGAATCTGTAAGACAAGATTCAACTTTATCCAAGAAACATTCCAGAGCATCCTGTGCCACATCCCCTGCAACATCTGCTTCTTCAATTCCTTCTTGTTGATCTTCCACAAACCAACAATCTTCTTTTACCTGCTCTTTCTTTCCATTGGACCATAAGTGACCATCTGTGCTTTTCAACTCCTCCATCCTTAGCTTACTTTGATCTGCCATTGCTCTACTTCCACTCAATCAGAAACCCCTGAGAGTGACCTGTGACCAAACACAAAACCGCTTCCTGCAACCTTAGCTCTGATACCACGTGTTGGAGATACAAAACACCAAAAGCACACAATTGATTACCAAATACCAAGCAACTTAATATGCGGAAATAACCAAAATCAATAAGTAACTAGAATCCAGAAATAACACAAGATATGAGAGACAATACACAACTTATATTAATACTCATACAGAAAAGAATACAATAAAGAAGATGTCACTTCTTCTCCACCACCTCTTCAGAGGCTTCCCACACCTAAAGTGAACAGTAATTCTCTCCTTAAAGCTCTCTCTCTTAGGTCCCAACACCCAACTCACACACTGAGTTGGTGTTCACCTTATACCTGTGCTCCACACACTCCACAAGTGCTCTACGCACTCCACAACTACACACTTGTACTCCAAGTAGATCTCTCCTGATACTGCTCCCTGTTGTGTTGCTGTCCTATCTGATCTTTAACCTACAGATCAAGTTGGTTCTGCACACCTGTGAACCTTGACCTTGCACACACATACACCTGCATATCAATGATCTTACTTACCATGTAGATCTCCTATAGAAGCCATGCTCACCTGATGACCAAGATCATACACTCTTGAAGAACCCTGTTGATTCTCCAATCCAGCACCCACCTTGATACTGTGGCACTAGGAGGAACACACCATTGCTCACCTCACACACAGAAGGAGCTTATAATAATGCTCTCTTACTCCCTAGCACAAGTTTACAATACAACCATGAGTCTATTATATAGATCTCATCCAAACAATAATTAGACACCTAATACAATAATTAGATCCGCAGCTCCCAGTCTATAATTAGCTCTCATCATGCAAACACTTGATTCGTCAACCAACTGCCCGTAATATACTCGCAGTCGAACCACACAGGCGACTGACGTCGGTCCCTGTCCGCCTGGGGACTGTCGATATCTGACCGACGCCGGTGTCTGTGACACTCCAGCAACTCCTCTAATGGCCTTCTCCATGTCTGCATCAATGAAGCTTTTAGCTTCACAACCTAACCCTTGAGAGAGAGATATATGCTAAGAGAGAGAGCTTTGAGGAGAGAAGTACTATTCACTTGAGGTGTGGGAAGCCTCTGAAGAGGTGGTGGAGAAGAAGTGGCATCTTCTTTATTGTATTCTTTTCTGTATGAGTATTAATACAAGTTGTGTATTGTCTCTCATATCTTGTGTTATTTCTGGATTCTAGTTACTTGTTGATTCTGGTTATTTCCGCATATTAAGTTGCTTGTATTTTGGTAATCAATTGTGTGCTTTAGGAATGAGAGGATATAAGTGTCTTTGGTCCATTTAAAGCATACTTTAGGAATAAGAGGATGACATGGATGAATACACATCATGGTTGTGAGATAATGAGATAAAAAATTGGCCACTTTGGGTGCCATAAGTATGAAGATTGTTGGAGAATACAAAACACCAGAAGCACACAATTGATTACCAAATACTAAGCAACTTAATATGCGGAAATAACTAGAATCAACAAGTAACTAGAATCCAAAAATAACACAAGATATGAGAGACAATACACAACTTGTATTAATACTCATACAGAAAAGAATACAATTAAGAAGATGCCACTTCTTCTCCACCACCTCTTCAGAGGCTTCCCACACCTCAAGTGAACAGTACTTCTTTCCTCAAAGCTCTCTCTCTTAGGTCCCAACACCCAACTCAAACACTGAGTTGGTGTCCACCTTATACCTTTGCTCCACGCACTCCACAAGTGCTCCACGCACTCCACAAGTGCTCCACGCACTCCACAAGTGCTCCACGCACTCCACAAGTACACAAACATACTTCAAGTAGATCTCCTCTGAACCTACATCAACCTGCACCTCAATGGACCTTACTTATGGAAGGATCTTCCTTGCCTTCCTCTATGCTCTGAGTACACACCTGTACTCCAAGTAGATCTCTCCTGATACTGCTCCCTGTTGTGTTGCTGTCATATCTGATCTTCCACCTACAGATCAAGCTGGTTCTGCACACCTATGAACCTTGACCTTGTACACACACACACCTGCATATCAATGATCTTACTTACCATATAGATCTCCTATTGTAGCCATGCTCACCTGATGACCAAGATCATACACTCCTAAAGAACCCTGCTGATTCTCCAATCCAGCACCCACCTTGGTACTGTGGCACTAGGAGGAACACACCATTGGTCTACCTCACACACACAGAAGGAGCTTATAATAATGCTCTCTTACTCCCTAACACTAGTTTACAATACAACCATGAGTCTATTATATAGATCTCATCCAAACAATAATTAGACACCTAGTACAATAATTAGATCCGCAGCTCTCAGTCTATAATTAGCTCTAAACATGCAAACACTTGGTTCGTCAACTAACTACCCGTAATATACTCGCAGTCGAACCACACAGGTGATCGACGTCGGTCCCTGTCTGCTTGGGGGTCACCGACGTCAGCCGATCTCTGATCGATGCCAGTTGCTTCCTGTCTCCTACCTGCCGACGTCGATTGGCCTGACCGATGCTGGTGTCTGTGACACTCCAGCAACTCCTCCAATGGCCTTCTCCATGTCTGCATTAGTGAAGCTTTTAGCTCCACACCCTAACAATCTCCCACTTGGAGATAAATAGTTGCACTATACCTATACCTGTACCCCGTCTAATCTATTTTCTGGTTTGTATTCCTCTTCAAGCACAACCCTAAAGACCACCCACCACACAACTTGTGGTTTACCTCCTATCATCTGAGTACCCTGCCGCATCCATTCTTACAATCTCATGTAGTGAAGTCTTGACCCTAAATAGCATGAATCCCTGCTGCTGGTCTCTCTCAAATACCTAAGAATCCACTTCTCTGAATTGGCTCCTAACTCTCTGACAACACCCACTGCTTGGGCAAACTCAGGCCTATGTTAGACCTCATGTGATTTTGGACACTAAACTGTCCAGCCCTTGGTGCGCTCCGATTCTACATCCTGCGTCTCGCCAACACCTGATTCACATCAGCTCCCATTGGAAACAAAATCACCCTGTGATCTCCCATGTCTCCCATGCCAAAGAATTTCGCTGCTCCAAATTCTTCATAGCAAACCACTGAACTAATCTTACCCCTTAGCTCAGCAATACCCTGTATGTACAATCCTGCTAGCAAACATACCATCCACATACAATATTAGAATGATGTCATGACTCATCATCCACCTGGTAAGGCAAACCACAGTAGTTACCTGACATTGACTAAAGCCATGCTTCGTCCTCCACCTGTCAAAACCTGTACCACTGTCCTGCAGCTACCCAAGACCATATGCCTGGCCTTCTGTCTCACGTATCCGTTCTCTCTATTCTTCAACTAAGGAATCCATTCGTCTTGCAGTGCTAACATACCCGCTGGCAACCCTACCAAATCTCCCGTCTGGTTCTGCAATCTCTCCATGCCATGCTCCCACTGTTTCTTGGATCCTTCCTGCTCTGCAGTCAGTAACTAGTATAAAGAAGAGGAACAACAAATTTGAGGCCTACTTATGTCTTCAGTCCTCCGTATGGGTGTTTGAGACTCCTTGACATCTCACTGTCCACCCAAAATTCGTTACAGTGATCGACCTCGGCCACTACATAGTCTGCATCTGACCAACATCGGTTCCTGTGCCTGTCCTGACTACCAACCCTGCCGATGTCGGTGTCCTCCTGCTGCCGACATCGGTCCTCATGACTGATGTCGGTCTTACATACTACCGACATCGATTTTCCTGCCGACAATGGTACCTGTGTTTCCTGTGAGTGATGACTTTTTACTCGCGAGCTCCTTTGAATCAATCCCTATGTCCAAATTGCCCTGCTCAGGAGTATCTAGCCCCATCCACTGGTCTCTGTCCGCCATCTCCTCCAAGAACACCAAGGCTTTCCAGTTCTTAAGCCTGTCAAATATATCTGTCTTCTGCTTAAGAACATGCATCTCCTTCCTGCTCATGTGACCAAGCCTACGAAGCCACGTCTTCGCAACAAAAGAAGAATCATTAATATAAACAAGTAGATAAAGAGTACCTATTTTCTTACCACCAGCTAATTCAAGTGCATCCGCTATGAGAGTTCTCGTGCATCTCTCATCACCCAACTCTTCTAAAAAAATTAGCCACATCTCCAAACCTGGGACCTGCATGACCTCCTTCAACACCCGTGTGTTGGCCGCCTGTAATTTCAGCTTCACTTCTCCTTTGCCAATTCTTTGGCAAGGCTCACCAGCTCCTCTATCTGGGGTTGCATGGAAAGAGGCAACTAAATCTATAAGACAAGATTCAAATTTATACAAGAAACCTCCCAGAGCATCCTGTGCCACATCTCCTGCAACATCTGCTTCTTCAGTTCCTTCTTGTTGATCTTCCACAAACCAACAATCTTCTTTTACCTGCTCTTTCTTTCCATCAGACCACAAGTGACCATCTGTGCTTTTCAACTCCTCCATCCTTAGCTTACTTTGATCTGCCATTGCTCTACTCCCACTCAATCAGAAACCCCTGAGAATGACCTGTAACCAAACACAAAACCGTTTCTTGCAACCTTAGCTCTGATACCACTTGTTGGTATCAGCTCTTGAACCTACAACCAAGGCTCTGATACCACATGTTGGGGATTACAAAACACCGAAAGCACACAATTGATTACCATATACCAAGCAACTTAATATGCAGAAATAACTAGAATCAACAAGTAACTAGAATCCAGAAATAACACAAGATATGAGAGACAATACACAATTTGTATTAATACTCATACAGAAAAGAATACAATAAAGAAGATGCCACTTCTTCTCCACCACCTCTTCAGAGGCTTCCCACACCTCAAGTGAACAGTACTTCTTTCCTCAAAGCTCTCTCTCTTAGGTCCCAACACCCAACTCAAACACTGAGTTGATGTTCACCTTATACCTGTGCTCCACGCACTCCACAAGTACACAAACGTACTTCAAGTAGATCTCCCCTAAACCTGCATCAACCTGCACCTCAATGGACCTTACTTATGGAAGGATCTTCCTTGCCTTCCTCTATGCTCTGAGTACACACATGTACTCCAAGTAGATCTCTCCTGATACTGCTCCCTATTGTGTTGTTGTCATATCTGATCTTCCACCTACAGATCAAGCTGGTTCTGCACACTTGTGAACCTTGACCTTGCACACACACACACACACTTGCATATCAATGATCTTACTTACCATGTAGATATCCTATTGTATCCATGCTCACCTGATGACCAAGATCATACACTTCTGAAGAACCCTGTTGATTCTCCAATCCAGCACCCACCTTGGTACTGTGGCACTAGGAGGAACACACCATTGCTCTACCTCACACACACAGAAGGAGCTTATAATAATGCTCTCTTACTCCCTAGCACTAGTTTACAATACAACCATGAGTCTATTATATAGATCTCATCCAAACAATAATTAGACACCTAGTACAATAATTAGATCCGCAGCTCTCAGTCTATAATTAGCTCTAAACATGCAAACACTTGGTTCGTCAACTAACTGCCTGTAATATACTCGCAGTCAAACCACACAGGCGATCGACGTCGGTCCCTGTCCGCCTGGGGGTCGCCGACGTCGGCCGATCTCTGAGCGACGCTGGTTGCTTCCTGTCTCCTACCTGTCGACGTCGGTTGGCCTGACCGACGCCAGTGTCTGTGACACTCTAGCAACTCCTCCAATGGCCTTCTCCATGTCTGCATCAGTGAAGCTTTTAGCTCCACACCCTAACATTATAAGTGTATTTAAATCATGAAAAGGAACATATATGATATATTAAACATGTGTATAAGGTAAAAAAAATCATATTAAGCTCAAATCATAACCTACAAGTAGGATTTTAGGCTTATGTCAATCCTCAATGAGTAATAACCTAGTCTTGAGAATGGAGATGGACTAGTGCAAGAGTTCGAGCCTAGACTTGGAAAAATAGTAGGGTGAACATATTAATGAGATTTTAATAATAAGATAAGGTTTGTTTTATTTTCATAAATCCCAAACCTAGTTCAAGAGAACCTACAGTCAAGCATAACACAATGATTCCTTTCCTAGGCAGTCATAAGCCTAGTTTAGGTTTCCAAGGGCATGAAAGTGTCTAAAGGGAAAATTAACTATAAAATAATTGGAATAGGTTATTTAAGGAATGTATTATCCTTAAATATCCTAATAAATCTCAATGAAATCCATTATACCTCCAAACACAGACTATACCCTGTGTACCCTCAAACTATGCCTTTTCAAAAGTCTACCTTGCAAATCTGTAGAGTTGGAAGACCAAATGGAGGAGTTGGAATATTAAATTTGGTAAAGAGTACCATTAGGAACTATATAATATTATTAAATAATAATATTTTGTCATATAACATGGAAAACCCTCTATATTCTATCTCAGAGTAGGGGTTGTTTTAGCTTGCATGGAGATGAAGATTTTAGGAAAAGTGGTAAAATGATGAACCAGAAGGATATCAGGGACAAAATGATGATTGGATAAGCTGGAAGGTATCTAAAAAAACCTAACAAACCTTAATATAATCTCTTAAAATAGACAGGGTGTTCCAACCAAGGAGGTTTGTAGTCATGTGTGAAGGGAATCCTTAGGCCTAAAGGCCCAACTGAGGTTCATATGCATTTTTGACCTTTTACATGAATTAAAATTGGCTGGAACATGTTTTAATTGGTATAGAAAATGTTTTTAAGTCATCATGAGTCAAATTAAGCCATTATAAGCTCAATTTGAGTCTCAAATGACAAGCAGGCCTATTGGCAAGGTCTAGGCCTAATGTCGAACAGGGGTAAGTTTTCATTTTTGGATTTTGAGGGGATAATATAATGATGGGAACATGTTTTTGGAACTAATACATAGGTTTTTGAACTATGTTTTTTCAAATAAATTCATCATAAGACTAATTCTTGGTTTTAAGGCTCCCAAACCCTCACAAAATGCATAACATGGCTCGAATGGTCAGGTTGAAATGTTCATATATTTCATGAAATAATGTATGGGACCTAGAGGAATTTAGGAGAGTTGTATAATGTCCTTGAGGAGCCATCAATTTAATTTTTAAGTAATTCCAATGTTCCATCTTTATGATCAAACATTAAGAGGGCTAGTCACTCCAAAACCCTCTTAAACCCTATCTTAGGACCTAATGGTGAAAATGAGCCTAAAAGTGCATCCAAATTAATGAATTTGATCTTTAGTGATGAAGATAATTTGTTTCCAACTCCATGAGTATCACATCCATGGCCTTAGATTATATGGAACTATATGTAAAAGAGGAAAATAGGGTTTATTTTGACCATTTTTTGTGTTGTGTAGGCATGGTGAACTTCCAAGAGATGAAATCACTTTTGGAGGGACTATTACAAATTTTTATAAGTCATTATGGTCATTATATTAAGTGATTAAACTCCTAAGTGTGCTTACCAACTCATTCTTGTCAGCCAATCCAGTGAGCCAGCTAGTGAGGACTTAAAAAAAATGATAAATATTTATTTGAAGAGCCTTTAAGGCCAATTTATTGTAACTAATGGTATGAGAACTCCTTACACATGTGATTTATCCTATTTTATGTATCATATTACAAGTTTGAAGAGCTTGAAGGTCCCAAGTGTGAGAAGTGAAGGGAAAAGGGTTATTTGGAGACTACCAAGTGTGATTATGCATGGCCAAGATGATAGGAAGGGTCAAGAGCCTCCTCAATTCATGTGAGGGATTATTAGTAACCCCTCCTACTCATATTCATCAGAAAAATTGATCAGGTACAAATTTTTGTTAGTTTTATAAGGCCAATCATAAGGGGTAGTTTTCTATGCATAGAAAGGGAGTTTCTTGACTATTTGTAGGTTTTGGATGATTGAAGATGACTTTTTTAACTCTTAACATGATATTGATCTCCACATCCTTCTCTCTCATGCATTTTTAAACTATTCTTCACATTGGTAACACATGTACTTGTGCCTCTTCAACTTCTCTTCTCTCCCTCTTCTTCTAAGTTCTATAAATTGAGCCTTCTTGGTCATTGTATGGATACCTCTATTGGGTATGGAAAATCCCTACCAAAATTTTTATTTGAATCAATAAATAAAATTAATGTTACCTCATTCTAATAATTCACTAAATGTACATGATAGTGTTTAGTCTTATGCAAGTGTGATGTCTATTTACCTTCACATGTACTCTTACTAGTACCTAGTTTGTTATGATATTTTCTCTTGTAGGTTAACAAGAAGTGTCAAGTGAGGTTGTAGGTATAGTGAATATATTTTTCAATAAAGTGTCTTAGAATGCCTATTGCCTAAGTCTTCCTAACCTATGTTATTTCATAGACCCCATGTTGAAACATTGATGTGAGAGAGAGAGAGAGTTGATATTGAGTGAAGTGTAATGTAACTTGTTCTTGGTTCCAAGTGCATATAAAAGGTTTGAGTAGAGAAAAAATTTTGGTGCATCAACCCCATAGAGTAGGTTTACTTTCAATAATCCTCTATCCCTTTTCATCCCCAAGTTTAGTAGCTAGATTTGAGCTCTATTGATAATCAAGGGGAGCTAGCCCCTAATCTAGAGATCAACCTCCTAATAGGGATACCCATAGCCTTGAGGTGGTTCCATTATTTCACTTGAATGAGGATAATATTTTCACATCTCCTCATTGGGTGCAATTTCAAGTGAAAATAGGACATTGTGCCAAAGTGTGTGGGCAAATAGAGAACTCTGCATCATCAAGGGCACCTAAAATAATTATTATAGCCTTAGGTGACCTCAAAACATCCTCGTTCAGTGCCCAATAGACAAAAATACATGATTCAATATTGAAAGGAAAAAAACAAAACATAAGACAAACAAGATATATACATGATGCAAACAAGTCAAACAACACAAAACATACACACATAAGTATTTATATACAGTGTCACAATGTCTTGTCTAATGATGGGATGAGGGATTGGGTGATGAGCTAGATTAAGATGATTATGATGTGATTGTGGACTAAGGATAGACATGTATTGGGATAAGATGATCATGATTAGGATTAGGACTTAGGTAAGGATATGGATGTGGATATAGATTAGGATTAGTCTAAGGGATTTGGATGAGGATTTGGGAATGGAAGACTTGAGTTTAGATTGGGACAAGGATTTTGAATAAGGATATGGATATGAATATGGATCAGGGGGATGGAAATGGATATGGATTAGGATATGGACATAATATGCGGACCTGGATATAGATTAGGATTGATATAGACTATATTTTCCCTTGGTTTAGAATAGGAGGATGGATGACGTGATGGGTTGGGATAAGGTTTTTGAATACTGGTTTGGTCTATAAATCAAATTTAAGAGTGGTCAAAAAGGTGATTTGGAAAGGCGGTGTTTTTAAATGTGAGGATTTAAGATGATCAAGGATTACCCAAAATACAAAACCCTGTAAGAATTCAATCTAGTAAAAAGAGTAGGAAATGATGGGATCAAACACCTTTCACACTTAGCAAAATAGTGATTGGATGGGTGCTAGGTATGAAGAGGCAATGATAGGGAAGTGATGGGTGCTAGATTAAATTATTTAACAAGGTTATGCATGTCAATAATACCTAGTCAAAATGATGATGAAGAGATGGACAGATGGGTGACCACTCAGATTTGGTTCGAAGACTAAATGGTGTATCCAAATATGATAGATATCATATGTTGTGGAAGATGAATGACATGGAGATGGATGTGATTAGGGGATTAGGCATAAGACAAGATAGCATGGACTATTTTGGGATTTTTCAAATTTTATGATTTTTAGGGTTTTGGGAATGTTTTAAATTTTTAGGGCTTTTTGGAATATGTATGTACACTATACAAATGGGATTACCAGCAAAGGGAATACCAAGCCTAATAACTAGGATGAGGATGGATGGAATGACAAATAGATGAGAGTTATACAAAAAAGGGGATGAGGACCAAGGAAGAAGGGACTAGGGATTTCCAATGACCACATCATGGAAGAACCAGATTGTTTAGTTGCCTGAGTGTTCATTTGGGGATATGCCAAGATGGTTTGAGAATATTTCTGAACACTCATCCACTTCCTTACAAAATTCAAGATGAGAAGGAATGAGAGATAAGATACATGATATGATGGCAGACGATGGGTAGGGACAATGGACCAAAGGATGACATAGATGGGTGATTGACAAGAGATGGATGGATTTTGCCCCCAAGTGTTGAGGTACCATGCAGATAATAGGTTATTTTACCATGACTTTGAAAATCAATTTTCATCATGGTACTTGCCCAAGGTGCTAAAAGACTGGTTTTAACCATTTTATTAATGACTTTTATTTCACTTTTTACTTTTTTAATTTTTTAACCTTTTTTTTAATTTTTTTGACATTTTTGATTTTTTAATTTTTTGCAACTTCAGGCTGTTCCATCATTCTTCTCTTTGATCTAGTATAGTAGTTTGATTACACCACTAGTTTCTTGGAAGTAGAAGCTTCATTCAAGAATACTGATTCTTCATCTTCAACCCATGAAAATAAAGCATGTTTTGGGGCTATTTCTTCTTGTTGTTGTAAAGACATCTCTTGCATCTGAGCCATTAGGACTGAATTTTGCATACCAAGAGATTGGTAGGCTTAATTGTCACTAGTACTTGCAAATTGTCCATCCATTCTTCTTTGCTCTGCTACCTTTTGTTGTAGATTACCCATGGGACAATCTCTAGGCATATGAGCATTATTACAAGGGAAGCACCAAGCATTAGTGCCATCTGCATAATTATTTTTCCCTTGAACAATCTCCCTATTTGAATTAGGGGGAATAGTTTGTGAGGGTGTAGGGACTGCAACTAATTGATTTGTTGGTTGAGGGTTATTTTGCTTTTGAGGACCTTGATATTGGTTTCGTTGTGATGAAAATCTATTTCCTTGGTAGCCTTAATATTAGGGTCTAGGGTAAGGATTCTGTTGTCTCTTTATGTTAATCAACTCATTAGAAAATGTCCTTAAGATGTTCTTGATATCATCCATCTCAGATGACTGGGTAGGGACAAGTTCTTTAGTAGGTGGTTGAGGATATTTATACATAGACACAAGTGGGGCTATGGAATTAGAGGCTTCTTAAGGCAATGGTAAGGTAATCTCTGGAAACATGGGCATGGGAGGCCTTGGGGGTAACTTCCCAACATTTATTAAATTATTTTCAGCTCTGACTACATAGTCATAAGCCTCTAGCAGAGTCTGACCTCCAAGTGACTGAATCATGACTGATATATCTAAATTTAAAGCCTTAAGATAAAACACTATAGCCATACCTGGTAATGGTCTTGCTGTAGCAGGAATCCTTTCCCAAGTCTTTTGAAATCTTGAATTGAAGTCAGTCATTGCTTCTTGTGGTGTTCTTTGGATAGTAATCAATTGTTGCAACAAAGAAGATTTATCACCCTTTTCTTCAAATCTTTCAAAGAAATGATCTCCAAGTTGATCCCATGTAGATATTGTATTTGGAGTCAAGGATCGGTACCATTCCATAGCTTTCCCTTTAAAAGAAGCTACTAATAATCTTATAGCCACATTCTGTTGTGTGACAACATGTATAACACAAACATCTGATACATCTTGCAGATTTTCTTTAGGTGTTTTGAAATCTTGCCCACTGAATTTGGGCAGAGCTTTCAAGGCATTTACTGGGATAGGATCCCAAGTGGATGGTGGTATTGGGAGAATTAAAGGACTGCCAGTGTTCCAACTTGCATAATTTCTTGGGGCTATAGGTGCTCCCATATTTGCTCTTGGTATTGGTATAAATTGATTGACCTTTCTTCTTGGACTAGTTACCAATGGTGGTAAAAGATTACCTCGATTTACAGCAGATTGAGATTTGGTTACTGGTCCACAGCTCTGACTCCTTTTAGCTCTCTGGTTCATACGATCTTGAAAGAAACTTCAAGAGATTGTCCCACCGAGAGAGATGCAAATTTGTTGATATTATCTAAATATTTAGCCAACACCTGTCTTGGATATGTGGGATGTTGGGATCATGTTATCACTGCTAGATGTATTGATAGCCATGTGACCTTCATTGACTTTTGATTGTGACCCCTTCATATATCTAGACCAAGTATCTTCGACACCCCTATAAGAGACAATGTTGCTTGGGGAGGGTATGTGAGGTATGGATTCAATTAGATCTTGATGTTGATGGGGGTGTAATGGACTACAATGGATGATAGCACTTGATTGGTTTATGGGTTCATGATAAGATGATGTGATGAGTAGTGGAGGATGTGGATCAACAATCCACCTTTAACATTGAGGAGTAGTCCATTACCCTCTTTAGGCTCACTCGATCGATATGCAATTTTTGGCACCATTTGGTAGATCCCCTTTCAGACCTTTCCTGGTTTGAGCCCGTTTTCTCAAATTTTCCTAAGTCCTATCCTTTGCCCACTTTTGACACTTGGAATCACGGTGCTCATCTGACTCAAGAAGACTTTTCTTTTTCTCAAGTAGGGTACAAGCTTGACATGTGGTGACCTCGAGCTCTCTAGAGATTTGTATTTTGAGTCAGGCCTCCAAATAGCACCATTAGATGATGATGTTGGTCCCTTTTTGGATGAGGCTTTTGATTTTTTAAGGGTTCAAAGCCATTGCATGCAATATAGATAGTACATCTTTAGGAGCACATGTGTGGTGCCACCTCATTTTTCCCAAGCATAGTGGCCTTAATAGAATGATGCAGTTACATCATATCTAGGATCAAAAGGCCAATTGTACTCATGAGCTTGAGATGTCTTTTCAATTACAATGGCATCATCATGGTCATGTAGAGGGAATCTCTATGTGTCTTCTCTTCTGATGTTGGCCTCACCTATTTATTCAGAGCCCATTTCTTTTTGTAGGGGATGGAAATCATTTTACTTTTTGGGCATTATCATCTCTATGAATAACCATGAAAATAGATTAGGATAGTAGCAGTTAACATTTTTATACTCTATGACCTTAATAGGTGCACCTCATGAATGTTAGTGGATTCTTTGCATGTGCCTTTTACGACCTTCTATATATTAATCTCCATCCATCAATGAAGAGGATGTAATGTTCTATGTTAATTTAGAGTATAAAGTTGTCTTTGTGTGTTATTTCAATTCTTATGCTTCTATAGTGTATATTTTTGCATACATTGTGGATCTTAATTCATGCTTCAGGGTCCTTCATGATCCATAACATTAGGGATTTACATTATTTTATGAAAATATAGGTAAATGTTTCAAATCTCTCAGCGTATCACCTTAGACTAGATTTGATTTTCATGTTATTCATTTCTATTATCCTATCCCTTTTCACCCCAAAATTAGAAGAAGAGCCAGCTTCTAAAATCATGGAGGTTGTTCTACAACCACACTCGATCACACATTTGCAAAGCTTCCTATAGAAGCTATTAGATCTGAAGCGAGATTTTTAGGCATAAATAGTTATTTCTTTTGGCACGCCTAATGGAACCCTTACCCACTATCGCGTGATCAAATAGAAGCTTGAGTTTATGAGCCACAAACCCATAACAAGATCACAAACTATAAATAATATGAATATACTAACTCCACCTTTGGGAGCCCCTGATCACCAAAGGGACTCAGGGTCATTTGATGTGTATCAACAAAAAAAATAACAAATGGCACATCCAGGCCCACCAAAGAACTTTATATCATGGGATAGCGGTATCCTGCTTATCCCTTTGACACCCTCGATCGAATGGGATCCGATCCCCACCAATGCTTTGAAGGCACTTCCTAAGTTTTTGAGAGAGGACTTCAAGATGATAATTGAACACCTCTAAGATGTGGCTAATGTGTGTACCATGCACTAAGTAAACACACAGAATGTGGCCCTACAGCTACTAGCAACCTCCTTCAAAGGTCGAGCTCTTCACTGGTACTGATATTTTCTTGACAACTCTTACAAGACCTGGGATAACTTGGGCAATAAATTCTTTGAGCATTTCAATGAGAAGGCAAACCGATCATCCTTCTTGTAATAGTTGATAACCATCAAAAGGGCCCCATAAGAGGCTATGGTTGATTTTAATACTAGGTTCAAAAATCCCTGGTAAAAGATCCCATTGGTGACTCGACCACCTATGGGCACAATGATTATGTTATATCTCCAAGCCCTCAATTTAGATATTGCAATCATGATCCAATCACTTGGAGGCTAGACATTGCTAGATGTATACAACATCATGGTAAGTTCCAAGAATAACCTGATAGATGCAAGAATATTCCCTCCTCAGTCGTTGATGTTAATGTTCCCTAAGATATCTATATATTTTCTAGAAGAGATCTTGAGCACCTCAGGAACCTGCCCCCTTCTATGTATGTGTATCTGCCTACTCAAGTGAATGTTTTTGCTTTGTCATCATTGGAAATTGAGATGAATGATATGAAAATAATTTTTAAGAACTTCTCTAATGAGATATTTAATATCAAGAGGCAACAAGATGTGCCTCTTAGGCCCTCTTACAATAACTACCAAGAGAGAAGACCACCTTACTAGTAAAATCAATACCAATAAAGGCAAAAACTAAATCACTAAGTGCCAAACCATCATACACTGCCTATGAATTAGATGGTCATAGTCCTAAACCCTTTGCACACAGTGTCTCCAAGTGCAAGTAGAGAGCTGGTGGTTGGCTAGAATAACTTGGTGGATGATTTTAACTCATGGTGCTTCCCTTGTAATGAACCCATGGGCCCCAAAATTGTATGATGGGTAACTTACAATAGAAGGTCACTAAGAAAAGATGATAAGGGAGTGTACCAGACTTGGATTACAAATACCTATCTTTGGGATTCAAAAACACAGTGCTAATGGCACAAATATAGGGTGTCCTTAGATCAAGAGGAAGATATAGCCTTAGATCACACACTTTTCTCATGGATGGAGGGTGTGGATATGGTCTTCATGAATGAAGTGCCAATGTATAGAGCTCCATAGGTTCAATCAAACTATTATACATGCTGCAAGAAAAGACTGATCAAAAGTATTAAGGCTTCCACAAGGCTCAAAGTAACCTTAAAAAAGACTCCAACATCATAATCCCCACCTACAGTCTACCCAAGGTAGATCGAAGTGATGTAAAACAAAATAAAATACATCAAGGTCACACCTCTAAAGTCATAAGATGTGGTCGAGTAGCTGAAGAAGGTACCAACTAATGTCTCCCTTTGGGATGTCCTATCCATCCTCAAATAGAAGACTTTACTAAAGGAGGCTTTAGAAAAGGAGAAGCCCGTGCAAACCAAACCAGCTACAGAACCTACAAAGGGAAGGGGGAAAGGAGTCAGTGTGAGCATGCAACCCCAAAGTCCCTCTACATTCACTATGACCAAAGAATGGGTAAGCAAGAGAAAACCCACCCTATTCTATTTAACTTTGATTATGGGACAGAAGTTGCTGCATAATTCCATGATCGACTTTGGTGCAAGCACCATGGTGATGCCCAAATAGATCGATGAGGTGCTATAACTAAAACATGAGCCCTAAACAAAGGGGTGATGCAACTAGATGGGAAGAAAGTCCAGACATTGAGGATCATTTGGACCCTTCCCTTCATGTTGTATTATTAACCAAGCATGATTGTGCCTTAAGATATTATGGTGATAAACATCCTACCCATTTTTGGGTTATGCCTATCTAGAGATTTTATACCTAAGATTGGCAGTTACCTATCATTAGACTGGTCTCACTTGATTTTAAGAACCAAAAATGGGTCAAAGCTGAAGGTGTTGTCTAAACCTCTTCACCTAGAGCTTATAACAGAGGAAGTAATGCCAAACTTTGAATAAACACACACCTCCTTCTCAAATTCAGAGATGCACTACATGAAAATGCTCAAAAAAGAAAATATCGCTGATAACAAAAGCCCTGAAGAAGAGGCCCTGATCAATGAATTCATCAAGAATGACCCATTTGTGAATTTTGACACCACTAGTCATAGAAACCATATTATCCATGATGAAGACTAGCTCATCCCCGAGGTCAAAAAGAAATAAGGAGATAGAAGCAAAAGACTCAAAAATGAGTCCAATTTTTGGACTCTACATTTCGATGGTGCGAAGTGAAAAACTAGCTCCAGAGCCAGCGTCCCCCTCAGGAAAAGAGACCCTTTGAGCCTTCTAATTTTAATTTGCTTGTACAAATAATGAGGTTGAATATGAGGCCCTAGTCCATGGCCTCAACCTCACCGAGCGAATGGGCATCAAGTAACTAAAAGTATTCGATGATTCTAAATTAGTGGTAAGATATGTGAGATAGATAACATTTGTGAAGAATGTATGCATGAGATCTTATCACCATCGCCTATGGGACCTAATTGAAGATTTTGAAGCCTTTAATATTTAGATCATCTCAAGAACTACAAATACTGAGGCCAATAGAATGGCAATGGTGGGCTCCCAATTTAACTCGATAATGGAATTATTCACAAATGAGCAAACAGTACGAGTAACCATCAGACCCTCTATCCTAGATAATGACTAGAACTGGTAAGTTTTAAAAAATGATGCTTAGATTGAGATGTTCCTCCAACAATCATGTGAGTTTATGGAGCAACTGCAACTAAAAATTGAGGAAGCTTATAGAGACCGAATCATACAGTTAAAAACTAATAAGCTCCCAAAGGGTCTCATCACCTTGGATAATCTCTTTGATTTAAAGAAGGGCAAATGTAAATTTGTTACAGATAAAAGTGATTATTACAAGCTTGACATCAAGAGAGGAAGAAAATTGAAGGTTAGAAAAGAGGTTCCTTAGAGAGACAAGGAGTGGTTGGTGTCCTTTTGTGATAAATATGAGGGTGTCGTTGCATGGACTTATGACGCCTTGAAAGGATATGATCGAGAGGTCATTCAGCATACCATAGATTTGACAAAAGGGGCTAAACTGGTTAGATAGAAACAAATTTTGGTCAACCCAAATATTGAGTCCTTGATGGCCCAAGAGCTAAGGAAGCTAATTGATTCAAAGATCATATACCCAATCAAACATTTAACTTGGGTTTCCAATTTGGTTCCTGTGTGAAAAAGAGTAGAGAAATCTAATTATGTGTGGATTTCCAGGACCTAAACAAGGCATCCCTAAAAGACCATTACCCTCTCCCCTCTATGGATAAAATCTTGCAAATGATCATAGGGGTGGAGATGTTTTCATTACTAGATGGTTTCTTCGAGTAAAACCAAGTATGGGTAAAAGAGGAGGATCAACACAAAATGGCATTCACCACAAAGTGGGGAACCTTTGCATACATGAATATGCCTTTTGTCCTTTCTAATGTTGGGGTGACATTTCAATGAGTAATGGATGCAACGTTCAAAGGGATAATTAATAAGATAATTCTCATCTATCTAGATGATCTCACTGTGTTTTTTAGGAAGAAAAAAGACCACTTCGATCACCTAGAAAAAGTTTTCCAAATTTTCCAAGAGTTTGGGGTGTCCTCAAACCCCAAGAAGTGTGTCTTTAGAGTTCCCTAGGGGAAGTTGCTCAAGTACATGGTATCCAAATATGGAATCATTATTGATCCAAAAAGGATAAAATCCATAAGAGACTTGGCTTTACGAGTAAACAAGAAAGGGGTAAAATATTTCCTTGGAAAGATTAATTTCATTAGTAGATTCATATCAAACTTTTTTGGATTGGTTAGGCCAATCACCCTGATGCTAAAGAATGACCAAAATATCAAGTGGATGCCTGAAGGGAAAGTAGTATTTGAAGAAATCAAAAGCATGATATCCATTATGCCTATACTTGTTAACCCTAATTTTTCTAATAATTTCATTATGGATGTCTATGGGAGTGAGCATAGCCTCATGGCTGTGTTAACTCAAAGGAAAGAAAGAGGAAGAAAAGAGCACCCGATTATGTTCTATTCTAGAATGATGCATGCGTATGAAACCATATACAACTTCGTAGAAATATAGGCCTTCACCATCATCAAAGGAATTAAGAAGTTTAGGGACCTAGTAGCAGGTAGCAAGATAATGGTGTATGTGGCACACTCCAGTGTCTATGAATACATCATGGAAGGAGAGATCATAGAGAAGAAGGCCAACTAAATCACCAAGATCCTGAAATATGATGTAAAGGTTAGGCCAATAAAGGTAATTATAGGATGAGGAATTTATGAGTACGAAGCTCAGTGCATAGACACCCTAATGAGGAATTAGGATGCACTTGAGGGAGTCCTAATGAACCAATTTTAAAGAGATGGATTGTGGGCGACTGATAAAAGTTGCTTCATATAGACCGGTAGGTATCCCACAACCTCCATGCATATAAAAGACATTTTTATAAACTATAAGGATCTAGCTACATGCTAATACAAGGGGTCTTATTTAGAAGAAACTTTGATAAAGATCTCCTTTGATGTGTGGAAAAACCTTAAGCAGAGAAAATTCTCCAAGATATACACTTTTCTCCCCCAAGCGGTCACTTCTTAGCCAAAATCACCATGATAAAATTCTTGCATGTTAGGTATTATTATCCGACCATGTTCACAGACTGCCACCAAGTAGTTAAGAGGTGCCAAAAGTGTTAATTCTTCATTGGGAAGAGTAATAATTTGGCCATGCCCCTTAATCCAATCATAATTGATGAACCCTTTGCATAATGGGGCTTAAATTTTATCAAGATAATTAACCCGATCTCTAGTGTAGGCCATAAATAGATATTGATGACCACCAATTACTTCACCTAGTAGATTGAGATGATCCCACTGAAGGAGGTGACTAAAAATATGATCCTTGAATTTTTAGAAAAACTCATCATGAGGTTTGGCCCACTTAAAATGGTCATCTCTAATAATGCAAAGGCCTTCCTCAGATCCAAGATCTCTGAATTTATAATCAGAAATGGCATATTCCTGAAAAATTCTTCCAATTATTACCCATAAGGGAATGGGTTGGCAAAATATATGAATAAAAATCTAATCCGGTTGATCAAGAGGATGAGTGATGATAGGCAAAGAGAGTGGCACTTTCATGTAAGGATGACCCTATGGGCTGATCACATCACTCCCAAACAAATCTTGAAAATTTCCCCATATGAAATTATATATGGGAAGGAAGTGACTACACCAATATCATCAAAAATCCCTACGTGACAACTCCTAAAGGCATTTAAAATTGAAGAGAATGGGGCAATGGAAGTTTAGCTTACCGAACTACTCAAGCTTCAAGAAATAAGAGAATAAGTAGGTGATGCAAACATCATCCATCAACAAGTAATAAAACTATAGTTTGAAAAGAATTCGTTGGACCCCAGGTTTAAATTAGGAGACTTGGTTCTCAAATATGACCAATAAGCCATAAAATTAGGACATCATGTGAAATTTTGACTCCCTTTTAAGAGTACCATTTCGCATTATCAACAAGCAGTAGGGAAATGCTTTTGAATTAGAAGACCAAAAGGGTAACACATTAGATATCCTCATCAATGGGATTGACTTATATCATTTCAACTAACTTTCCTATCTTTCCTCTATTTATTAATATTTATTTTCCCTTTTCGTCGTGTGTTTCCTTTTCCTTATTTTTTCCCTTTTGTAAATAAGTGTTGTTGGCACAAATGGACAACCTAGTCACCACGCATCCTTCCCCCACTAGTCCTCTTGAATCCCCAAAAACATTCTCTAAAGGATGATTATTTGTCCACCTTACCTGACATTAACATCACATGCTCTACCAGGTTTAAACTCCCATATGATCATCGTAAATATCTAGCATGTGGATCTTTAAATGTATATGCCACCCTGTTATTTATGAGGCACCCCTTTCCAAAACTCCCCATGTTGGACACACCTAACACTAATGATAACACATAAATATCCCTTATCTCCGTTTTGAAACTAACACTTGACACTTTGTGATTTTGAATCAAACATTAAGCAATAGGGAAAGGAAGAAAGAGAGTTTGCAGGATGAATGAGGTAGTAACTATCAATCCAGTCTTACAAAGAGAGAAAGAAAGGGTGTCAAATTAGATACAAATATGGAGACCTATACATCTTCATCTAGCAATGGTAAGCCTCTCTCAAAGCCAAGAACCCATAGTTCAAGTAGCAGAAAAGACCCTCCCTTTAAGTACATAATAACCAAAGCCTACGCTTCAGCCCCTGCTTAAGTCAAGGAAAAGGTGTCGTATACCAAACCAAAAACCAAGGGACCTTATAGAGACCAAGCTTTGGTAACTGATTTCATGGATAATATATTCAGCCTAAATTTGGACCAAAACCCCAAGAATCTGAGAGAGGGCACGTATGCCTGAATGCTTGACAGGGTAAGCAAGAATGATTATGATGCTTTTGAATGCAAATTATGGGAAAACATGTTATGATAATACATGGTGCCCTAAGTACACCCATGCCTTGAGATTATTTCCCACTGCCCAAGAGGATATGACATTGGCATTGGAGTGATTATTGGTAATGCCCACTTAGGAGTAAAAGTTAGTGTAAAATATATTAGAGAGATGATTTGGCTTCCTTAAAACCCCAAGGCCAACATTTGTAACATCGAGAGTCTCCAGGTTGTCTAGTATTCTCAGGTGAAAGATAAGTTAGGTTTGCTTAGGACTCTCCTCAAATGAGAGGTCATCGAGATGCCCCTATACCCATTCCATGGTTGACCTTCCCCATGTAGTATCTAAAAGATACTCTATCTATGTTAGATTTTGTCCTAGGCATGGATAGCGATGTCAATGTCTACGACTTTCAACTAGAAGCACTTTTCTTGTTGACATCAAAAGAAAAGGTACAAGAATTCAAAATGGATTTTGCCAAAGCCATTACTTCCACTATGAAGAATGAACTAGATAATTTATCAGCAATGATTACCTTTCAGTACTCATCCTTCCTCATGCACCTAATCCTACACTAGCATTCCCATTTCTTTCCTAGGTATCTTCAACTCAACACTTTTGACACTGAAGGTTTTCCCCATGTAGTGTCCTCCATCATCATATAGACCAACATCCTATAAAATACCAAGGACTACTTGAGTTCTTAGAGCATTTCATGGCTCCAATTATCACAGATCTTATCTAAATGATCGACACTTCCAAGATGGCAAATTATCAACAATCTTGTATCTCAACCAACAAAGTCTCAGTTGACTGGTTTTGGGGAGCCCACTTCTATTTCATACAAGTGCATGGTTTCAAAGAAGATCCCTTCTATTTTCCCTACACATTGACAGATAGAGCCTTAGCCCTTAAGTTGGCTCACCAACTTGATGCAGTAGACCTTGCTTATGGGGTCAGGAAAAAGAAAAAGGGTGTATTCAACATCCCCTTCTCAAGGGGTAGCATCATAGTGTAGAAAAGGAACCAGGGATGCCTCTTCATGACCAAAATGGTAGAGCTAGGCCTTGACCTAATAGATGACCGATGGGATTGTGACCTAATAGGGTATATAATGGATTTAAATACCACCAGTGTACCTGGGCACTAGGCTCGACCCTACTTGGAGTAGAGGAAGTCACCCATAAAGGACCTCCCTCAAAATTATGTAGACCTAGCCTAAATTTTGGAAGACATCCCCAAACCATGGGAGTCTTTCTATGATAAAGTCTGAGTTTTGTACCCTACCAAGAAGTTATCAAAGGGGATGAAACAATGTCTAAATGACTTAGGTTAGAGTAAAGAGAAGAAAGCTTCCTTTTTAAAATATAGACACGAGATCGACAAACCACATGCTAGTTTGTATGAGAACACCCTAGATGAGAAATTTGAGAAGTAATGAGATGAGTCCCATCTAAAAAAGGGCACATTAGAGGAGGAATCCACACCTGAGATTGAGGTTAGAGGGGATAAGGAAGAAGAAGGCACCTCTCCAAAAATGGAAGTGGTAGAAGTACAAGTCATGGTGCTCTAGACCTCTCCGACATAGCCACCGCCCATGTTCCCATATGTTATGGACCATAACAATAGGATCCCTCCATGCATCTCACAACTGGGTTATCCCAACTCAAGCACACCAAGCACCCATTTCCATCCCTCTATCAACTTTTCCCTAGAATAATATTCACTTTGTAGATCCTTTGCTTTCTCCCTTTGCATCTTTCTCCACTAGCTCATCTCCCCTAGTATCCTCAATACAAGTTGTGGTACCTCTAACCACTTAATGCAATACCATCCTAGCTCCAATCTTCTCTTCTTCCACTTAGCCTTTTGTGGGGCCTGACCCTTTCTCTTCTACTAGCCCCATTTCCTCCCATATGCCATTCCTCACTCCCCCACCTTTATCATCTACCTCACCCTTCCTCATGATGCAGTACCCATTCACCCTACCCCATGAACTCCCATATTTTTCCCCTATAACTATTCCTTTTCCTTCATTATGCTCTATAGGCATAGGGTCCATTTCTTCACAATAGCAATTGGCTATCCCATTCATTCTTTCATAAGGGATCCCCTTTGTAAGAGAGATCATTCAAGCACCAGACCAATTCCAGCAGCAAGTGGATGTAGCAAGGGAAGCTCAAAAGGTCCAAGTGAAAAATAAAAGGGGGAAACAAGCCGAGGCTAATGCCCAAACTCACATGCAATCATTTTATGACCCAATGAAGTAGTCTATTATGGTTTCTCACTTGACTCCCCAAGTAGTCAAGCCCCTTGAACAGATGTGACTAGGAGACTACACTATCCAAGTTGTCAACCTTAACCTCAATAAATTCTAGCCCACTGATAGGGTCAAGTTTATGAAAGAAACGCAAAAGTATATGATAATTAACTATGTTAAAATAGCCTATCAGCTAGAGAATACCAAGGTGGAGCTCTCAAAGGTGAAGGCTATAGTCGATCACCTCAATATCAAGGCTAGGGATAAAGATACTGCCGCTTGAGCTACAAGGTAGTATCCCAAATAAAAACTTCTAGGTAGAAGTAAATACATGTATAGCCACCAAGGACAAGCTATGAGAATAAGAGATGGAGCTGGATGAGATTCACCAAAAGTTTCATGATATGAATTAGTCATATCAACTTTTACAGAACTAGGCACAATAGAACTCCTTAGTCAAGGACCAGGAGATTGAAAGGTTGAAAAGCAACCTTGTCACTTGTTCACAAGCCACTGAGATCCTTTCCATAGCTTAGTAACTACAGAGATCTTATTAGGAATGGATCAAGACCATGACAACAAACTTGAAGACAACATTGAACTTCATCACAGATGTGTAGAAGTTCTCCTCTCAGGTGAATGCATTCATTGACCAAGTGATTGCTTACATCTCCTCGAAGGTCCCAAAGTCACAGAGCCTTATTCAAAAGCTCTATAATGCTTCTCTTGAATCATTAATGGTAGTTAGGATAATCGATCAGAGGCAGGCAATAATGAAGGTAAATGAGTTTTTGAGCTGTAGCAAGGTAACAAATAAGTACAAGGCATTGCTTAATGCCATGGATCAAGTAGTCCAGGAGAGGCAAGGATGTATCAAATTATTGGTCTAGTTAGGACTCCCCTCCCATTTCTCAGTAGATAAGAACATCTTCTTTGAGGACCAGATCAAGATACTACTTGAGAAAAAGAGGATGACTAGACCATCTTTATGACTCTTGATCAATCACCTGACGCCTTTGAGATAGAAAAGGTTTTTCACATACTCTCCTAATTGGAGTTATAGACATTGGTGATGGTTGAAGGCCTAAATATCTCCTTTAGATAGATGATAGATCTAGATATAGCCTTTGAGGCTCTTAAAAAAAAGACCCAACTGAAGGAGGAATAATGGGCACCCTTATAGTCAACGCTTCAAAAGTTGTAGATTTTTGCTCCTTCCTCTCTTTTTTGTAGTTTTGTTTTGACTGGCCTGTGAAACTAGAGTTTTGGGTTCTCCCTCTTGTAGGTGGATGCCCTTGAGAGTTGCTAATAATTGTGGATCATCAATCCACATCTAACATTGAGGAGTAGTCTATTCCCCTCTTCAAGCTCACTTAATCGATATACAATTTTTTGGCACCATTTAGCGGATCCCCTTTTAGGCCTTTCCTCCTTTGGGTCCCTTTTCTAAATTTTTCTTAAGTCTTATCCTTCCCCTGATTTTGACACTTGGTAGTACGGTGCTCATTTAACTTGAGAATATTTTTCTCTTACTCAGGTGGGTGCGAGCTCGACATGTGGTGGCCCTGCGCTCTCCAGAGCTTTGGATTTTAAGTTAGGCCTCCAAGCAGTGCCATTGGATGATGATGTGGGTCCCTTTTTAAGTGAGGCTTTTGATTTTTGAAGAGATCAAAGATGTTGCACATAGTATATATGGTATGTCTCCAAGAGCACATGCGTGGTACCACCTCATTTTTCCCAGGCATAGTGGCCTTAATAGAATGATGTAGTCACGTCATATTTGGGATTGGGAGGCCAATTACACTCATGACATCAAGACCTATTTTCAATTGTAACAACGTCATCATGGTCATGCAGAGGGAATCTCTAGGTGTCTCCTCTTCTGGTGTTGACCTCACCTATTTATCTAGAGCTCATTTTTTATAGGGGATGGTGATCATTTTGATTTTTGGGCATTCTCATCTCTATAAACAACCATGGTAATAGATTAGTATAGTAGCATTTAACATTTTTATACTCTATGACCTTAACAAGTACACCTCATGGATGTTGGTAGATGCTTTGTATGTGCCTTATACAACCTTCCATATTATGTTATCCATCCATCAATGAAGAGGACATAATGTTCTGTGTTAATTTAGAGTAGAAAGTTGTCTGTATGTGCTATTTATATTCTTTTGCTTATATAGTATAGATTTTTGCTTATGTTGTGGATCTTAATTCATGCTTTAGGATCCTTCATGATCCATAATATTAGGGATTTGCATTATTTTATGAAAATATAGGTAAATGTTTCAAATATCTCAGCGTATTGCCTTAGACTAGATTTATTTTCCATGTTATTCATTTATATTATCCTATCCCTTTACACTCCCAAAATTAGAAGAGTCAACTTATAAAATCTCAGAGGTTACTCTATAAACCGCACTCAGTCCCACATCTGTAAAGCTTCCCATAGAAGCTGTTAGATCTAAAGTGATAGTTTTAGGCATCAACAGAGGATTAGGACTAGAAGTCACATACATCATTGGAGATGCTAGATGTTTTACATTTGATTGATTCCATGTGACAAAAGATTTTAAGAGATCTAAGACATTTTAACTTTGTAATTTATCTTTGATCTGATTATTTAAAGGATTATCAACCATTTGGATATTGCTTTTGACATTATTTTAATTTTAAGATTGCTTGTGACCTCCCCCTAGTGCTTGATTATGGGCTTCACCAAAGGATGTTTATTTTTGACTTGAAATATTATTTTGACTTTGATGGTCTCCTAGTGTCAGATTTTGGGCTTCACTAGGGGAAGATATTTTTTGATTAAGCCTATGATTTGAATTTTCTTGACTTTGACTTATGGGATCAAAGATGATTTGATGATTATGATTGACTCTTTGAATATGGTCTTGGACCTTTGTACTTATGGCACACATTATATTGCTCAAAGAAGATTCCAATGATGCATGTTCCTATTCATCCCTACGAAGGGAGGTGATTAAATAATAGTTGATATGAAGAAAGGGGTTTATGGTGGATGAGGGTGGGGGAGATGAAATTTTGAGGTTAATGAGTAGCAATGGGGTAGTATGGTTGTCATAGGGGTTCTTAGGAGACCCAGTTTTGACATCATAAAAAAGCTCCTTAAGATCAGTAAAAGGATCACTAAGACTAGCTGTAGTATGTGCATCCCAAGTAGGATCAAATTGACTTTGACAATTTTTAACATATAAAGCTTGTAATAATTCTATTATGAATTCATCATCCTAATTAGAATCCAAAGGTATGCCTAGTGACATATTAGAGGTATATGTATTGAGGTATCCTCAAAAAGCTAGGCATTATCAACATCTGTTGCAATATCAATGAGGGGTGATGTTTATGATGAGAAATCTAATTTGGATATTGGTGTTGAACATGATACTGATGTAGATAATATTTGTGTTGACTCTGATGCTAACTTTGATGTAAAAGATTCAATGCTATGAGAAGAGGAATGATTGTTCATGATTGACCTCTCAACATGAGGTTTTTGGTATGATGGGTGAGAGGCAGATGATGGAGGAACAATATATTGGACAAGGATACGCTCATGAAAGGAATTATGTGGTAAGGAGGATTAGATTTATGGGGAATATACTCATCTTTGATGGAGGATTTTTCAAATATGAGGGGATCATGGAAGATGGATGTGGTGTCTTGACCTTGTCTTGGAAGGGGAAGGGCTTGATCATGATTGGGAATAGAATCTTGCAATTCCTCTTCTTGTTCACCCTGGGATATAGACTCATCTGGTTCATCCTCAATTATGATGTCACCACAGTCGATGAGGTCTTGGACATAGTCTTATAAATTATGACATCAATTAATGGTATGCCCTTAGGTTTGATGATATACATAGTATCGATTAGCTTTATACCTAGATGGCTTAGGCTTAATGGGATCAAGATGTCATATGGGTGGATAGACCATCATGTGAGTGATGAAAAATTGTTGGAAAAGGGATTATAAACACATAGTAATGGGAGTATAAGGGCCCACTTTACTTTATGACTTATATGTGGAGGCATTAGACTTTAGATCAGATGGTTGGTGACGTGACTAGGTGGATGGTCTGGTGGTAGATGAGGTGGCCAAGATTGAATTTCCTTTGTTAGTGTAGGAATGACTAATGGACAGAGGATTGGAATGAGACTCACATGAATGGGTCTTGACTCGAGGTGAAATGAGTTTAAGGGGATCAATGCCTTCAAGAAGTGGGACACCCATCTTAAGGAACCATAAGAGGATCTCATCCTTGTGGGTAAATATGTATTGGTCTATGAGAACAAGGTCTAACTTCTTGGTGATGGATGATAAAAGATGGATGATGAAAGGGGGCCAATATGGAGGTAGACTAAGTACTTAGAGATGGTTTTTTGAACAAAGTAGGTCCAAAAGACTGAGCTAGTATGATAGGTGAGGATGAGGGTGACATAGATGGAATGTGATGAAAATGATGTAAGACTAAAATTAGATTTCAGATCAATAGTATAATAAAGGCTAGTAATCTATCGACCATGCCCAGTTTTCAAGCTAGCAAAAGGATTTGGGATTTGATGGGTGCCTATATTCAAACTAGCAAGGGGGTGATTGGATGGGTGCTAGTTATGAATAGGTAAGATGACATGATTAAAGATGACTAGATTGATGATGATGAGTTTGCTAGATTGAAACTAACAAAGTGATAAGATCCTAGTAGGATACTAACTAGGTATGAGATCTGACTAAAAAATGAATGATAGTGGACTAAAGTGATATGATGATATGGATGGGTAACAAGAAGGCTAACTCAAAACCTTAGACCAATTTGCTCAAGATGGGATGGGATAGGATTATGTGATGAAAGTGATAGGATAATGGGATTTAAGTAGGGGTATATGATGATGATGAAATGGTAAGGGGTAATATAAATGAGATGGGGATGGTTTTGATATAGATGTGAATTAAAGAGCCAACTACCATAAGATAGGATGAGGTTAGACTAGATGGGGGATGAGTGACTAGGCAAAGGCAAGGTTAAGGCAAATGATTGGTTATGGATAGAGGGGGTTAAGATAAGATGTGGATGACAAGAAAATATGTGATAAGGATATATGAGTCATGGGGTATGACCAATGATGAGTAGGCTAAGATGAAATGAAGACAAGGTGGTGATGGGAGATAATATGAAACATGTAAAAGGATGTACAAAAGATAATATGTAGAATGGGATGATGACAAGGATGTACAATATGACAGAATGATGAGGCAAGGATATACAAGATGATATGTACAAAAGACCTAGATAAGTGTGTATAGGTTTGGGTAAAGGCTGATTTAGCTTACAAATAACATGATTCTAGCATGACACACACGCAAATCAAGCAGACCACAAACTTATGATTAGTAAACTCAAGGGTATGTAACCCGATGACTACACCATTTAATGGCTTCATGGGTGAGAATGTAGGTCGATGACCCATTATGGTATTGACTGAACCCTCTCAACCTTGTCTGCACATGATGGTCACTTAGGAGTTAATACTGATTGCAGTAACAGATCGCTTGTTACTATTGAAAGGTCTTATGTTAAGTTTACACATGGATTTTAGGGGAGTCCCCAATATATGTGAATGCACAATGGGGCCCAAGTCCATATAGGATGTTGTATAACCACTTTGTATATTGGATATTAAATGCCTCTCACTCCATATAACCCTTTATGGGGAATTATACTTTAGCACCTAATGATAGCTCTCTTGATATTTATACTCCACTAGAACATGGAGGTTGGTCTAGTGTGTGGTGATGAAATCAACATCATCAACCCTTAGAAATAAAAATGGGAGGGTTTATTGGTAGTTTTTGATCCTTTAGGAATTATCACAAGGATGAAAGTAGGAGAGCATAAACCACCATAGTCCTCAAGGGACAAACAGATAGACTAAAAGATAAATTAATCGATTAAGATTACGATGTGAACTATATATAAGATGAAAATATACAATAATATACAAAGTGATTAAAAATGATGACGATCCTAAAACAAAATGATTTTCAATATGCCAAAATGCCTTTGATAGGCATCCTACAAGAGAATGGTTAGTAGTTTGGTTGTCACTCATGAAAGGGCAACCTGCAAGACAAATGATTAGTAGTTTGATTGATAGTATTGAGAGATAACCTAAAAGACAAAATGTTAGACTAAAATATGACCTACAAAAGATGATATTATCAAGAAAAAAATAGCCTATAGATTCACCCCTTCAAGAAACAAGATGTTAGTTCAATATTCCTTAAGAAAAAACACTCTAAAAAAATTACAATTTGGCTCTATAACTTATTTTGGGTGAGCGAGCCATGATGTGGGGGTCTAGGGATAGAAGCCCCCAGCTGGGTCAAGGGACAGAGCCCCTTGTGGGGGCTATAATTTGGACCTTGCGAGATTATTGGAATGGCTCAAAATTCACATAAATTATTTAAAAAGAACACACTCAAAATGAAGATTTTGAAGCCAAATAGAGAGTTAATAGCTCTAAAATAATGTTAGTAAACAAATGATTTTAGCATTAATAATTTTAATCATCATCTTTGAGAGCACCCCTGAAAAATGAATGATAGTAGTTTTTGATAATTTTGCCTTTGACGGTCGTATTACCTGCAAACACACGTCAATTGTATCAGAAGGCAAAATTAGATGGATGATTAAAAATGATGTTTGTATCTAATTCCGAAACTGGTCCACCTGTAAAATAAATGATTATCAGTTTGATCAATTTTAATCTTTGATTAATCATTTCATGGAGCCTACAAAGCAACCTATGAAGAAAATGTGTTAGTAGTTTGAATAAATTTGATTCTTATCCTAGATGTTAAAAATTCCATCCTTTCTATGTAATTGTTATTTTGATTTATAGGATAACTACAACAAAGCTTATTTATTATGATTTAAATCATCAAATTATAAACATCAATAAAAAGACTAGCCTAAAAGGTAATATTTAAAATAAACAAATAAGATTAGTATTATAAGCCCTCAATGGTATTCAATGACCCTCTAAATAAAACTTTTGACCATAAATACAAACGACGCTTTACATGACTATTGACACAAATTAACATTAAAAATGAAATATAGTCAAGACTATATTAAAGTCACTGAATAGGACTTATAATTATTAAAATAGCACCGACTATTATTAAAAGGAAATGTTTAATAACTTATTATGCATACCTTTATAATTTGAATTTAAATCAATATTTAAAACTATACTCAAAATCATATCTCTATGCTTTTGTTAAAAAGTTAAAACTTTGACTAAAGTCAAGACACAAAATTTAAAATTTAAAATTTGCACCAAGAAATACATAAAACTCGAGATCATTAAAAGCTTTGACTAGCGGTTCCAATTCAGATTTTGTAAATCTAGAATCTTCAGGATTCAATGGTTTGTCCCTGGATTTTAATTTCCTAATGAATGGGTCGATAAACAACCCATGATGGAAGAGGTAGGATGAATGACAAGCTTAGACGAGATGAAATGGACAATGGGCTTAGATAAGATAGGATGGATGATAGGCTTAGGGTGGGGTGTGTTGAGAGGAGCTCAACTAGTGGATTCAAGTTGTGGCCATTAGGAGAGATGAAATAGGGGTAGAAGATCATATGACAATACAGATCTGAGAAGAGAATGTTGGTGAATTATGGATCGACCCATAGAATAAGTAGCAGTTAGCCACACTATAGGACAACCATCTACCCAGCCTTATATAGTTTCCTTCTCTTCCCAAAACTGCTAAAGAAGTTGATAAACCCCTAGTTGTGTGAACATGGCATGGCACCTATGGCGATGGAAGACCCATGAAACCTTTGAGAGGATTTTAATATGTATTTTATTCAAGAAGCTACAAATTATATAGCCTCAATTTAAATATTTAATAAACAACATTACCAGCTATTCCTACCAACTATGTCAACAAGTATATATAGCCATTTCAAAAATAAAAATTACCTTGTAAAAGCATAAAAAATGTGATGAAAAGCATGGAATGGTCTCTCTTCTTTGTCAATCACTAACCAAACCATTATTTGCAGTTGAAAGCTTTTCTGGTGGATAACTTCACTACATTCTTCTATAAGGAAAAGGAATGTTTATGCCAATGCCAAAAACTTAATAAAGAGGCTTTACAAACAAGGGTGATCAAAGGACATCGTGCAGATTTTGTATGATGCGGGAAACTATTACACAAATGCTTCTATGTATATTTAGTTGTTGCAGGGGTGATTTTCACACAAGGTAATTTAGTTCACAACCATATGAATGAGGCTGGACTAATCCCTGATAAACTCCTCTACAACACGCTTGTATGCAAAATTTAGAAGCATTCACAAAGCCCATGCATTGTTTGACATACTAAAGGGGCACAACGAAAATGAAAAGGGGGAGAATGTAATAGGTTCAAGTTTCAAAACTCACCAGTATTGTTTATGTAACTTTCACTTTAATTTAGCAAAGTAGAGAAGACAAAATAAATAACAAATGCACAAGGAAAAATAAATAAAAATATAATGGACTATGGAGCAATCAAACTTAAATCAAAAGGCTTAATTTAATCTACAATAGAAACTAGAGTGTCTAGAATGATGCCTGAACAAACTCAACCTTAACAAAAATTATACATTATTATAAAGGTGTAATTTAGAAATTACTGACAACAAATATAATTATAGATGGAAAAATATGAAACTTGGAGCCATCGGCTTCATCTTAAATCTTTCCTACAACCATCATTATCACACTTCACACTCACAAGATTAGTCCAAAAGGGGAACTCCCACTATGGTCACCAAAGTGTAATAGGAAATGTTGAGCTATTAGATTAAACTACACTTAAACATGTAATTTAAGCTCAAAATATCAAACTACCTATTAGGAAAAATTATGGAAACAAATCAAAAACATAAGATAAATCTTATCAAATCCCTTGTTTCAACTAACCTCCTTCTAAGATGTTCAAACGGATGGTTTATTTCTATTGACTCAGAATTTTGACATTTTGGTTGCTTCATCATGGATGATGGATTCAAAGATTATATTTGTATGGAGACTTCATAAAATTGTTATATGGATTCCATGGAGGATTGGTCTCTTTAAATAGAATGTGGAGGGAAGGATCAATGGATGAAATTCAAAGTTGACTTGTGCAGATCTAGGGTGGAGAATTAACAGAAATTAAAAATTCCTTAAAAGCCTCTATATTTAGAGACTTCTAGAGAGGAAGGGTGAGAATAGGGAGGATTATAGAATTAGAGGATTATAGAATCCTTTTTAGGGATTAATTAGGATTAGGTAGGGGATTTGATAGGGATTAGGTGGGTGATTAGGGACTAGGAGTGTAGGAGAGCCTAGGAGTAGGCTAGTGTGGGTGGGTAGGTGGGTCATGGGAATTCAAAATTCTCAAATAATAGATAAATGGGGATTAGAATAAGATAAATGATGATTAGAAGAATTAATTAAAAATTAGAATAAGACTATATTTATTAGATTAATAATAATAAAAGGGGATATTAGATAAATGACTAGGAAAGGGATAAATTAGATAAGTGGAATTAGTGTCGACTAGTTATAATATTAGTGATGTTTAAATGAAGCGATCGAATTTTGATGCATATAAGAGCTACTTCATTTAGTTTTCAAAGTTCACCAATATCAAGGTTGGTGTATTTGAAGGTATTCCTCTTAGACTACCAAGATATTTTGGTAAAAAAATAGTTCTGATCAAATTTTATAGGCAGTTAAGTGAGCTGCACATGAAGTGTATCAACCATAAAATTAGAGGAATACATTTTCTTATCGGTTTGGATATTTCATCAGAAAATAAATAAGAGATTCCACCAATATTTGAAATTCATTGGTGGAATTTATGATGCAATCACACATAAGGAGGCTTGATTTTGATAGAAAAGGTTTCATGAGAAATAATCTTAGAATAGCCCCTAGTTATCCTCACATTTCATAAATTGAAGACTATTGGGAGAACTATGAAGATGACTTTCAGGTTAGGAAAAGAGATTGGTCAAAGTTGACCTTGAAACAGATGAAAGCCTTCAGATTTTAATTGTGAAAAATAAATATTGAGGATGATGGCACTGACACTATGGATGATATTTTATATGAAAATATTTACCTCATATCCATTCCTCTAAACAATTGGTCAATAAAGGAATTGATGGACATTATAGAATGCACACAAATCATGCTCGAAAAATCAATAGCTTGGTATGATTAAAAAAAATGAGAGAATATACTTTATGAAGTCATCAAAAGAGGGAAGGAAGTTCAATAGGGAAGCAACATATTTTTCTGATCCAATCACTATCTTCTGGTACTAAAATCTTCATAAAAAATATTAATTTGGTCATAAAAAGAGGAGGAGATGGAGAAGATCCAAATAGAAATAAACTTCCTAAATAGATATGTGAAGGTGATCCTCCAAGGCCAAAAATATATATCAAGGGGCCCACTCCATCTAACACTATAAATGTCACATAAAAAATTGACCCTGTAATGTTGATTGCCAACACCACTTAGCAGTTCTTGGCTTCTAATTTAACTTCACTACCCTTTCCTATTTTTCCTACTCCCATTGAATCACCAGTGCCTTCATCAATTCCATTTTCCTCTCCACTTCCACCATCTTCATTCCTGATCCTGCCTCTACCTCCACCTCCTATTTTATCCATACAACAAGTTATTGTTCCTCCATAATTAGTTGACTCTGGACCTATTATTGTATCATCCTTGTGAAAATCATCTTCATTAACTCATTTAGTTTCTTCAAGTACTCAATTGGATATTTCACATGAAGATATGTCTTCTTCATGGGTATAACAGATAATCAATAAGATAAAACCTACATTCACACTAACAGAAATTGATTTCAATGTTGCTTCTAATTTGCTACAAGTCCTCCAAAATAGAGAAAGGCAAAGACTAATTCAATTTTGATGATACATTCTTCAGGTACACAATCTATAGATTTTTCTCAACCCCTTATATAAAATAATCAGGATGGAATGACTTTAGTCGATTACAACATCAACAAGATTGATCTTGTTGAATCCACTCCTGAAGGCAATATTCACCATCTCAAGGTGACTACAACCAAGTTGATCCAAATGATACAAAAAAGTATGAAAACTCAAAAATAGTTGGAGAAAAAATTACATATGCTTTCATCGTCAATCAAAAAGAGATTGAATATAGGTGAACCTCTATAAAAGTGATCATTGCACCTGCATCAACCTCTTCCATAATACAGACACCAAAATTTTAATTTGAGATTGATAAGGAAATGATCACCAAAATTATTAGGTATATTAATCATGGTAAAATGGAGTCTTCAGTTGAAGATATACTTAGATTGATGATTTGAAATCTCTTGATGAGAATCGAAGAATTTATGATCTTTTCATTTCCAGTCAAGAAAAAATAGAAGAGGAAATTATAGCTGCCAAAAAAGAACTTGGAATATGGAAGGGCCTGATTAGAGACTTGAAATATATGGCCACCATGGATGAGAATTCATTGGTATCAGAATTTATCCTTGATAAAGTCGAAGACAACTATTCACACTTGTGGGTTCAATGTGTGAATTGAAAAATTCATGCTTTGGATGAAGCATTAAAATAATTGCAACTTCATGAAAAAGGTTGTGATGAAATGAAATCAAAGGTACATGCCAAAATTTGGGTCGTCATTGTGAACTTTTAAATAAAGATGAATCAAAGGCATATGTAGCCACATAATTGAAAGAACATTTCATAAAATAGTAAAATAAAAGTTGTTTGCAAGAGAAATAATCAATAAAGAAGCTATGAGTAAGTTGAGCAGTATTCATTATGTGACCAAATATCTCACTCTGAATTTCATGAGACTTTTCAAATGGATCGAAAAGGCTACCAATGCATCATACAAGTGGCTTACATGTGTAACTCATACAATTTTTCTTTCAAGAGAAAGGATTATCTAGACTATTCAGAGGTTAAGAATATACAAGTTTAAATCATCATAAAAGGAGTCAAAGATAGTTGTAACAATTGAACAAGGTCCCTCGCAGCAAAAATAATTGTCTTCTTTTTTATAACCACTAAAATTTACTTTTTCTCTGTCTAACTTTCTATTCTTTTGTTTCATTTTTTGTAATCACTTTAAAAAGTCATATTTACCTTTTTAAAGTTATAAAAGATAAAGTAATTCTAAAATAGAAATTTTTTACCAAAAGAGGTGGTTATAAAAGTGGTTATTAGGTGGTTACACCTTCTTAAACTATAAATACAAGTTATGATCATTGTAGAGAGACTTTTTGATGATAAATTAGTTTTTAGCAAATATAGAAAGTAGAGAGTGTATTTTCAACGTGTAAAAGAATCAATACAAGGAGAGCTTTTACAGCTTTTGTGCCTAAATTTTCTCCAAATGGATAATGTATGTGGATACATTAATCTCTTTGATTCTTTTTATTTTGAATGTTATTGTGTTATATTATTAGATAGTTAACGTATATGAAAATTTTATTGTGAGAATCTTCCTAAATGTACATTAATAATTTATATCGTTGTGAAACTTTGGTGGGTTAAGAACAAGATTTGTATCCACATTTATAAGGAAATACAAAGTTTTTTATTTTTTTTTCTTTTCTTAGGGTTATTCAATCTCTTTGGTATATGTATTATGTTCCTATGTCCAGAATATGTATTTCCTATCCCATTTTCGTGATAAAGATTTCCTACACTAAATTTTTTATTTTTAGATTGTGTATACACATAATATTTTCAAACTTTTGTCACTTATTGACACTTTGTATCTTTTAGAAACCCATTGAGTCTCAATCTCTTTGAGTGCACGCCTTAAGGGGTGCATTGGGAAAGGGGTGGAAAAACTATTGGTGCTTCACAAGATTATTGTTCCTTTTTCCACTTATTATCTACACATTTATCTCTTAAAAACATTATCCCTAAGCTTGTTCTTCTCTATTGTACCCTTTCTAGTCATTGGCTACATTTTATCCTCTTATTCCTCTTTGTAATCCCTTTTTATTAGTTGGTTGTATTAGATCGATTGGGTTGGCCCTGTATAGTTTTGGGTAATTTTCACTTACGAACTAGTATGGCCTTTGACCAACCTAGCTCATGATCTAGTGAATTATTGTCCAAAATTGTGCTAGGTTAATTGGGTCGACCCTGTTAGCTAAAACTTGTGGAAGGGTTTAGGGTCAAATTTGCCTATTTATACAAGTTTATTTTGCCATTATTTAGAGAAGAGAAGAAGTAAGAATGAATGTGCATATGCTTATTGGCCATTCTACTTGAGAAGAAAGCTTAAGGTTTCATACTTTCTTTGGAGATATGGATCTTGTCTTGTGGAAAAGTCTTTTGGATGCATTGATAGGTTGTGTAACCTAGAGCTAATTTGTATTTATCATCTTTACATATCACAATAACCTCTTATGAAGCACATTGGTCAAGGGAGAGATTAAGGCTCGACGGATTCATCTTTAAAGGTAAGTATTCCTAACTTTGTTTATTCTTTGTAAGAGTATATAGATATGCATTTGTACTTCTCTTCCATGCATTAAGATTTCATATACATTGATGTGAGTGTGTCTTCTATGCATGTTTACTTTTATTGTTTTTAACCCCCACTTTATGCCAAAAGCATTAGTGAGCACTAGATTAGATTTACTTTACTTGTTATTAGTTTATATGAAATATCAAAACTCAAGACTCCCTTAGGGTTATTACATGATTGTGCTTGTTTTGAGGCTTTGGTACCCTCTCTAGCATGGTGTATTATGGTAAGAGATCCCCTAATCAGGTCTAGCAGATCCCCATATTGGTCATGTTCCTGTTTAACAAATGTGTCCTCAATCAAAAATGTACGATATGATCTATCTTCTATGAGATATGATTGATTTATATACATAATATATTTATGATTGCAAACATTCTGGTGAACCCGATGTGAATCCAACCCTTGTAGGGTTTTGCTTCACTTATTTTTATTCTTTTATCATTTTATTTTTTATATATTTGTGATGTTGGGTCAACTATATCGACACAGTATTAACTTTTATGTGCAGGTTAAACACATAATCACATCAATATGTCTCTATTATATCTGTGTAGGAACTTCTTTAGATACAGGTTACTAGGTTGACCCAGTCGACATGGTATAGATTTTCAAGCTTTCAGACATCTAGTTCAGCATACTAGATCAACCCCATCAATCGTTTACACTTCCAAGCATCCAGTTCATCATACTAGGTCAACCTAATTGACCCTATATGTTTTTAGGCTATCAACAACATGTTTATGCAAAGATAAGTCGACCTAGTCAACACAATTAGTAGAATTTGCAAGTATTAATCAAGGTTATTTAATAACAATCTCACTTCTCCGCATCTGCCAACCCACCAAGGTTCTTTTTTATCCTTTTATCTATTTTCTTATAGTCCTATTTTTCACATTTTGCCCTTGAAATGCTCTTCTTTATCTCTAAATTTCCTCAACATTGAGGAAAGGATCCCTATACCATTTACCATCTCATGATTATTGATTAATCCAAAGAGCTTCATTCACCTTCTCCCACATTTTCAAATGGATTTGAAGGTATTACTTTCTTTGATTCTTCACCTCTTCCCTCGATTATGACCCCTTATCATACCGTTACCTCTTCTTATTTAACTTCTTCTAACACCATATCTAGTATCTCCACTAACATGGAAGGTTTTACATCTAGTGGCCCTCTTATAAGACCCACTATTTTTAATATTTCTACTAGAGCATCATTTTCTACCCAAGGTAATCATGCTTTTGGTGCTTCCTTTTCTCATCCCTTCACTAGTCCATGTTTTTCCACACAATCAAATTTTGTCACTAGTGCCTCACATTCTAACAATTCCTTTCAAGCTCCTACCAACACCAATAGTGGTACCCAAGCCACTAATACTAACTCTAATGCTTCAAATAATGCTAAAAATGCCAATCAAGCCCACCAACTCTTGTTACAAACACTTAATCAAATGAATACTTTTCAAACTCATAATACAAATCAAATGATGAGATGCAAAATCACCTTCTCCATCTTCAACCAATGTCTTGGGGCACACATAATCAAAATGTTCCCCCACTTCCTCTTCAAGATTCTAAAGGCAATCTCATCCCTCAACCTCTTTTGGTCAGCAAAACCATTAAGCATCTTCAAAATGAGCCTCTTACAAATCAAATTGCTAATATTGATATAGGAGGTATCGCCCCTACCATTTATTACAATGGGTCAACCGATCGTACCATTCATCTAAAAACATTTGGAAATATTTATGAAGATTGGGTCAAATTAAATACATTTACTGCTACCAAGATATTAGCAAAAACCCTCATAGGTGATGCTTTATATTGGTACAACCAACTTAAAACTCATTCTATTACTAGTTTGGAAGATTTAGTGAATGTTATAGTTCAAGAATTCTAAACTAGTGATCTTGAAAATATTTTGGCACATTTTATAAATTGTAAACAACTTAAAAATGAAACTACCCAAGCTTTTGTTAAAAGGTCAAAAATATTGTCTAATAAATGTGAACATAACATGGCCAATGATAATCTTTTCCATCTCTTTACCAATGATCTTTTCCCAAAGTTGAAATATCGGCTCCACACTCTCTCTCCACATACTTTGGAGGAGGTTATTAACCAAGCTAAATGTCAATATTTATTTATGCATCAATTTGAGCCACCCTAACCTTATATGGTTACTTGCATCTTACTTAAGAACAAAAATCGTAATGCTACCAATCATGGTGTCATGGATTCTTATGACACCATTCACAATATTCAAGTTATTCTTAACCACTCTTCAGAACCATATCCCCCTTCTTAACAATATACCAATCCTCATTTATCTTCACCCAAGAACATCAATGTTCAAAAACCTTTATCCTCAGTTGAATTACTTAAGTGTCTACCTAGGCCTCTTCCATGAGAACTTGATCCCACTTGTCCTATGAAATCTTGGTATGATCCCACCAAGTTTGGTTGGTTTCATGCTAGTTGGGGTCATTCTCATGAGACCTGTAGGGAAATTCATAATTTAGCTATGGATTTTCTTCTTGTTCCTAGTTTTGATCATGACTCTATCATTCAAAAGTGTCAATAAGCCTATGATATTGCTTTTAAGGCTCATGAAACACATACTAAATCTCAAGCCTTAAATCAAGCTAATGTTCATTTAGCTATCTGTAAAGACCCTCTTCCTAATCACCAAAATAATTAAGATACCTAATATAAGCCCACCCCTTCCACCAACAATGTAGAAAGTCTTGTTGACCCAACGTCTAAAGAGAATGTGGTTAACATGAATAATTTGTGAAGAGTGGTTGCTTTCATTGACCCTCAACCCATCTACACTCCTCCATTGTCTCGAATATTTTGTTTTATCTAAGATTCTTATCTAACTCACTTAAATGAGTTGGGGCAAGATGACCTTATAACCTTTGATGAACCAATTCTAACTCCTCCTTTGGATAACACTTCCCATTTTATTTCTACCATCCCTCCATATTCTTAACCTAACACTAATGATAATCAAGATTCTATCAACACTTCTACTGATTCTCAAAACTAACATGAACCAACTACTCCATCTTCTCAACATAATTTACAAACTTTTTCTAAACCTTCTCTTTCTTATCAACACAAATTCCAATGCACTTCGGCTCCTCCTTCCGAGGACCTCATTCTACATTATGCACCTATTTATAAAAACCTTCTTATGGGTTATATGAGTGGGATCCCATCATGGAACTCACTAATCTCCGATCCTAAATTCCATTTCTTGAGCTTATGAGGACCTCTCTACGTCATTGAAACCATCGTATGCAACTCTTGTTCAAAATGAACATCCCTTGTCCTCCTCTAACGGGATGTGAAGCAACCTTATCTGGATTTGAAGATAGCATATTATAACAATGTGAAGAGATGTCTATCCATATTTATGAAATAATGCACACTTCTCTTTCCTTAAAATTATCCATCATTTCTATGATTCTCGATGAAATTCTGCTTCATGTGAATGATCCTCCTCTATTCATTAGTGTCCAAATTAGTGATATCCAAGTCAAGCAGGCCTTGATTGACAAGGGTTCCAACACTTGTGTTACCTCTCTCAATTTTATCAAAACCATTGGATATTCTAAATGCAATCTCAATTCCATGCATAACATATGTCAAGGATATGATAGAAGGCAAATGCCTCCTTTAGGTTGTGTGTAGCTTCCCATTACCATCCCACTTGTCACCATTCGTGTGAAGGTGATGATATTTAACTTTTCTTTCACTTATAACATCTTGTTTGGTAGGTTGTGGACTCATTGTATGAGATTAGTTGCTTCTTCTGCCTACAAATACATTAAATTCCCTCACAATGGAGCCATATATAGGATTTAGGGTGACATTAACCCTTGGAATTTCGAACAATTCCAAGACCGTTGTGTCTTCAAGATTCCTACTATTGAACCTTTGCCCAGTGTTCCATTTTGTGAGTCTCAATAATTCAAATTTCCCATCAATTTCACTCAAGGTTATAATGGTCATCCCAAACTCATTGGGAATATTCCTCCTAATCTCTTAGATTTTGATGACGATGAACCTGATGAGATCAACCTAAATATCAAAAAAAATGATCTCTCACCTCATCTCATCTCTTAGCTTCTTGCTTCTTTACAATGTCATTCTCACAAGCCTCCTTGTGGTGATATCCCTGTTGTCTTGACTAAGACTCAACATTCCATTAATCACACTTCCTCGGATGACAAATTCATCTATACCTACATCATTTATATTCACACACCTGACTATGATGATGGTTATTCCTTAGATGATCCATTCCTAGGTGGTCTTGTTCAGGCCCCTAATACTGAGATTATCCATTATCATTCTTCTTTACTTTCATATTTTCATGTATATTCCCATATTCCATCATTTGTAGTTCCTAATTTTAGTATATTTCCTCTTTATTTTAGGGTAGAGATGGTGTTGACACTTCCAATTTTTTAGGAACCTCATAGGAGTATGCTCATGGATCTTGCTATGATTGGGCCTTACTAATTTACTAGGTACCCTGACCACTATAGCCTACTTATCCCTGAGATGCATACAACCCTTTTTTGGCCTTCTATATACCCTACCCCTCCTTTAGTATAGATCACATTGGAGCTCATTTTTCCTCCTGATGTCACTAAGTCTATCCCTACTTCTGATCCATCGCTCCTTCCATTGAGCCTAGTCTAGTTCCTTCCCCACCATCACCTTATCTTGGTGATGGTTTGCTTCCTTTACCTTATATGGCTCCATTTCCCACCAAATGGGTTGACAAGCCTTACCAAGCTTCTTCTGCTTCTGTTGCACCTCCTCTTGTGAGTACTTCTACTAAGCTTACTCATAGGTATTTTTGTTGCTTCCATGAAATAGATAACCATTATTTCATGCATTATTGCAAGCTATGATAATATATTGACACTCTACATCCTTATTCCTCTCACTCCTTAGACAAATCCATACCTCCTCCAAAGGTACTACCTGAGTATATGCCTGAGTATAAAGAGGTGTATTGTCTTTGGCACCAATGTGGCATCCATCACACTAATCATTGCCACATCCTTCAGAAACACCTTAAAGATCACCTTATAACTATTCCTACCCCTTCTTCTATTCCTTTCATAGGTCATTCCCATAATAAGGCTCCTCCTTCTTCTCCCATGATTACACCTCTTATGATTCCATCTCCTCATGTGGTCCATTCATCATCTCCTTTTCCTCCACCCGTGGACATTCCCTCACCTATGGATATTTTTCTGCCTATGAGTCCCTCACCTATGGATCTTTCCCCACTGGTGATTCCTGCATCTACTATAGATTTAGATCCCATATATTCTCCTGATCATCCCTTACATGATATCCCTCCTCAGCATGATCCATCAAGCATTCCTACTTTTTCTATTGAAGAAAGTAGACGAGAAGTATTTTCCTAGGTTTCACTAAAGATAGACAAGATATTAGCATTAATTCACCTCCAACTTCATAAAGATCTATCAGATGTTCTAGATAATGTGTGTGGGAAAATCTATCAGTATTTATGAACACATGCATGGTGTTCTTTACATTTTCATTTAGATTGAACATGTACTCCAATCTTATCTTTATTTATTTGTTATATCATTTGACATTATATCAAATTCTTATTTATCTTACATGGTGACTTTACATTTGCACTCTGTATTGATTATACTATCATTTATGTTTGCATATAGATGTCTTCTTTATCATTCACTTGTATCATTCTATCTCTCATGATTGATCATTCCAAATCTATATGGAGGAGGAATCTTAAAAAGCCTTAAAAACATTTAAAATCCAAATCATTTAACAAAAGGCAATGATACAAAAGGCAAAAACATTTCAAAATTCTTAAAAGTCAAATCGCACTAAAAGACATGATTCAAAGTAATATCCTTCTTCTAGTCAAAGCTCAAACTCCATAGTTATCCTCGCAATAGATCCAAGGCCATTGAGGTGTGTTAGGATAGTAGACTACAAAATAAGAATAAAAAAATTATTTTAGTGATACCTACTTTCTCACACAAGTACCCAATCTTTGTAGTAGACCGACAGCTCTGTAAGGGGTCCTGACGAATGGGGAACACATCATGGGAAGGTAGGTCCATTTAACTTTTCTTGTACCAATATACATTCATGAGTTGATCTTAGTAACACGCTTATTTGAGAAATGGGGAACACATCATGGGAAGGTAGGTCCATTTTATTTTTCTTGTATCTATAGAGAAAAGGTTTCCTTTGCACATTGATGGTCAATAGTCACTTAGTGTCTTTTCATGTCTGTAATATGCCTCATGTATCCTAATGTCTTCTCATAAGATGGCTAAGTTATGTTTTTTACATTCCCTTTTTCATTTCATACATTACTCATATATCTTCTGTAGAAATATTATTTTGTTCACTGATCACGCCCCATGGGATTCCATTTATGAGTTGCATTGTAAGACCATGGATAGGATCTGGCCATCCTCACAAATTACTACAATTTCACCTTTATTTTACCCACATCCTTTGTTACCATGTTTTTACATTTGTTCCACTTTAGTGGTGTTATCTTTGTGAGTTGCAGTGTAAGACCATGGATAGGACCTGGTCCTCACAAAATTTTCCAATAATCTAAGTCACAATTAAAAATTACGTGTTAAATATGATATAAGATGTGATCAATTATGAAGTTACATGTCATTGACATGCTTCCTAGCTTGATTTAGTATTTTTTATGCTTACTCATTTCTCTTTCACTTTTATCTTCTTATTTTCCAATTTCATGTAAGAATCCATCTATTTCTCAAAATTTTCATACTTCCTAGCTTGAATTAGTATGATAAATTTAAGACCAAATTTTGTCAATTTTGTTTTTCTCTTATACTTCCAAACATGATTTAGTATGATTGATTGAACTTAATTAATTTGTTTTTATACCATTTATATTTTCACGTGTTTTCCATTTTATTACATTACTTTCATACTTCCTAATGTGATTTAGTGTGATCTTACTTGTTTTTGGTTCCAAATATTTCACTTGGTTTAAAAATAAACTTTTTGCCATTTTGTTTACCATCTCTTTTTGGTTCTTTATACTTAGTCATTTTTCTTGTTATTACACATTGCCTAACATGAAATAATGTGTAGTACATTTTTGATTAATTATATTTTACCAAATCATTTTCACTTGTTTCTTTTTAACCATGCATGTGTTCTACATAATGCTAGAAAATAAATCATAACTCATATATTTCATATAACATCTACAACAATAGCTAAACACATGTGCAAGAAAGAAATATATATGTAAACACATACAATCAACATCCAAATCCCAAAATAAACCATCTATATATATCATGAGCTTTAATACAACCATATACAAAGCTCTAGCCCTATGGTTAGGCCCCATCCTGGCCATCTCATGGCCTATCCACGCTACCCATAGATGTCTCGATCTAAATCCTCTAAATAGAATGTTGTAAAGAGGTTGTCCAATATCTTAGTCATGATACCTACCCCTGTAGATGAACCACCTAAACCTATACCTATGATAAATAGACTAGGGTCACTAGATGTGGCATTCATTCCTGATCCTGTACCTGCGTCATATAGGTCAGGGTTGCTACATGTGTCATTATCTTTTAGGCATGTACCTATCCCATCTATGTCATGGTATCTAGATGCACAACTCTCTCCTTGGTCAGGGCTTGTCATGCCCATGCCTCTCTTACACTCGCCTTTGTTGGTGGCTGCATCCCCTCTCTATGTGCTCATAACTATCTTGCATCCTCTCCAGCTAATCTAAACCAACTTGCCTGAGCTGGTGTAGTTGGTACCCTAGAATCCTCTAGTGTAGTAGGGTTGTACGGTGTCAATGCCTCATCTAATATATCATGGTATGATTCCCTCACTAAGGACCCCCATCTGGTTTTCTCATCCTCTACCACACTGATAAAAACTAATCTAGATAAATATTATATCACTAATATATCTCAAAATCTATCTTTAGTCTATCTCAAGTAAATTTAAGCATCTACTATTACTTATCTATGTGGTGGCTACTACTATCTCACCATGTACATGATCATCAAGCATGGTCTCCCCATCTACACGTCCTTCGAGAACCTCTTTTGTAGGTCACCATTTAAAAATAAATCTTGGAGTCACAACTTATGTCCATCTCATCCTACACTTGGATGGCCTCTCTATCATCCAACTCTGCTTTAGCCCACCTACTAGGTCATCTAAGATGGAAATAGTCTCTACTCTCTCTTACTCCTGCTATCTCTGTCTACATCATGTTTGTGATGATCACTGCTCCTACTTCAAAATTGGTGGTGGTACCTTTGGTACTCTTGACTCTGTATCCATCTTCTCTCGCTCCACTACCTATCATGCTTTACTAATCCATGGTCTCTCACGATGTGGTCTAGGCATTGGCCTATCAATTGGTGTCCCTAGTCCTCCTCTCCCTCATGGCTCTCTTATTGGGCCCAAAATGTGGGCACCACTATTAGTACCTCTAGATGAGGCAATCTTGTCTCTCATGGTACTTGTGCCATCAGATGTGATTCTATCCACTAGGTATAGTTCCTTATCACTTTTGTCTGTGACAAAGTTGGTGCCACTGTCTCTCAATTAGGCCATATCATAGTCTGTAACACTGACATGTGGGGCACAGCCCGTGCTCCCTGATCTTGTCTCCATCTTTGAACCTGAGGTAACCTATCATCGACCATATGGGGTAACCAAGTTGATCAATACATGGGGAACCTCTTGTATATATTTTCCATCAATAATATAATTGGCCCCATTGACTTCTTCCCTCTAGACAACAATCCATACATGTCATGTACGAGTTATACTAGATGATAGATCACAAGTCATATAATACCCTCTACTCTAATATCGTCAGGCTCAAGGCTATCACAAATAGTGGTACCTTACCATCTAACTTATGGCACAAGACCCATGCTATCACAAGTCCTATCATAGCCTTCTAGATATTTGGAATCTATGACATGTATAAATTGAACATGTTCACCCTTAATCTAGGTTATATCCTCTCTGAGCCTATTGCTCATATGGTTAAGGCTCTCCTCTTCTCATCACTATCAAGTACTCATGTGACTATGGGTGTCCCTACTATAGGTAATCCTAGAATGCCATGCACATCCTCTAAGGTGATGCCCACCTCTATGATATCCCCTTCCACCTCCCACTTGAAGGTGTCAGTCAATCGTTCCTAGGCTCCCAGGAACATGACTAATAAATCTGAACTAAGTGGTATCCTACATATGTCTACTATGCTTCATAGGCCTAATGAGATTAATTTGGGTTTATCCTCTACAAATAAGCACTCCAATAAGTTTGGGAACCATGATGCATCCACCAAGTGATAGAATCTCAAACACCGTTATAACTAGGAAACAACAAAAGATGTATTAGATCTTCCATGTCATTTATAATCAAAATACATTCTTTTTAAATTTTCAACTAAAAACAAGCCTAATTTCTTTAATCTAGTCATTTTTAAATCAATTCCACCTATTTTTAACCTACTCAAACCTTTTATCCTTCATTTGATCATTTGGGGGCCTTCTATCACCCTTTTGGCCTCTTGCACACATTTCCATACTATTATGGTCCCTTGGTCAAACACTAGTTTAACCAAAAATTTTCCTATTTTGACCCAGTTGACTTAATAAACTAAGTCAACCCCTTTTTTTTACCCTCTTATTACTAAGTTATCATAGTGGATTTTTATACTAGGTCGACAACAATGTACTAAGTTAGTAGTCTAGAAAATAAACTACGTCGATATATACCTACTAGGTTGGTAGTATGGATTTTGCCAATTTTTAGCGTACTAGGTCAACTGGTTCGACCTAGTTATTTTTACTTGTCAACCCCTTACATTTTATGAAATAAATGCCTTCCAGTAGTTATTTCCTCAAACCCATTTCCCTAAATGGTTTTTCCTACCCTTAGCATCTATTTTAGGTTCATTCTAATGTCTAAAAATATGTTAAATTACAAATTTTTTAAATACACTTAAAATCACTAAAATATTCAAAAACTAGCTTGAGATTCTCAGTTGCCTACCTGTAGTACACCCGCTACTGCTGTTGGAGGTCCCTCTCATCTATCCTGTCGTCTCCTTGCCATCCTAGCTCGTTTAGTCTCTTAGAGCTCTTTTTCTCTCCTTCACAAGTTAAAAATACCAAATGACTTCCCTTTGACGTTACTTAAACTTACTTTTCAAAAATCTTAATCTTTCAAATCTTTTCCATTAGATTCCTTATTTTGCCTCTATCTTTGTTTCTACTAATCCATTTTCCAAATCATAAAATTTTATAGAATCATGATGACATAGAGAATATTTTCCACTATTATATGCCTATCTTCCAAAAAAATTGATTTTTGGCTATTTTTCGCACTAACTTTTATAGGTTTGCTTAATGTTATTCACATTTGGATGTCTTCACTTCTCATGCAGTCTACTTATTTATCTACAACACTAAGCTAAGTAAAGGTATGTGTTTTTCAATTATGTCTTTTCATTTATCTTATTTGATCCTTACTACACTTTACTTAGCATCAATGTTATGTGTTATCATGTTCTATTCTCAAAGCACCATCCCGTGTTGCACTTATGTGACTCATGAATGAGTTTTGAGTGGAGTATATGTATACACATAATATTTTCAAAATTTTATCACTTACTAATAGTTTGTATCTTGTAGGAACCCGTCGAGTCTCAATCTTTCTGAGTGCATGCCTTAAGGGATGCACTGGGAAAGGGGTGGGCAAACCATTGGTGCTTCCCTAGATTGTTATCATTTTTTTCACTTATTATCTACACACTTGTATCCTAAAAACCTTATATCTAAGCTTTTTCTTCTCTATTATGCCCTTTCCAATCATTGGCTACATTTTATCCTCCTATTCCTCACCTTAATCTCCTTTGTTAGTCAGTTATACTAGGTCAACTGGGTCGACCCTATACAATTTTGGGTAATTTTCACTTAGGAACTAGTTTGGCCTTTGGCCAACCTAGCTCATGACCTAGTGAATTATTATTCAAAATTATGCTAGGTCGATTGGGTCAACCCTATCAGTCAAAAATTTTAGAAGGGTTTAGGGTCAAATCTGCCTATATATACAAGTTCATTTCACCATTATTTATAGAAGAGAATAAGAAGAGTGAACATGCACCTGCTTATTGACCATTCTACTTGAGAAGCAATCTTAGGGTTTCATACCTTTTTTAGAGATAAGGATATTATTTTATGGAAAAGTCTTTTGGATGCATTAATAGGTTGTGTAGCCTAGAGCTGATTTGTTTTTATCATCCTTACATACCACAATAACCTCTTGCAAAACACCTTAGTTGAGGGAGAGATTTAGGCTCGATGGGTTCATCTTCAAAGGTAAGTATTCCTAACTTTGTTTTTCCTTTTCAAACTAAATAGATATATATTTTTACTTATCTTCCATGCAGTAGGATTTTGTATACATTTAAGTGAGTATATGTCTTCTATGCATGTTTACTTTTATTTTTTCTAACCCCCACTTTGTGCCACAAGCTTTGGTGAACACTAGATTAGATTTACTTTACTTGTTATTAGTTTAGATGAAATATCAAAACTCAGGACTCCCTTAGGGTTATTGCAATATTGTGTTCATCTGAAGGCTTTGGAACCCTCTCTAGCATGGTGTATTATGGTAAGAGATCCCCTAATCAGGTCTAGTGGATCCCCATATTGGTCATGTTCCCGCTTAACAAATGTGTCTCCAATCAGAAGTGTATGGTATGATATATCTTCTCTGAGTTAGAATTGATTTATAGACATGATGCATTTCTGATTGCATACAGATTGTTCTAGTAATTTTTTATGTTTGGTTATCTAGAAACATCCTTATTATTTTATTTCCATTTTCTTTCCTCCACTACCTCCTTCCTATATTTTCTTTCTACCACTTTTTCATACTTTCTAGTTAAAATTACAATCCCCATACAAAACAATATTTTTGATGTAAATAGTTTAATTTCTATTATTATCTTTATTTTCAATAAAGGTAAGTTTGCCTTCTAATAGAAGAGGGAATTTATCCCCACATTGTTGACCAAAATCCTCAATTTGTCCCCCTGATTTTTTTTAGCCAACACTATGGAAATAAAGTCAAAATCTTTGAAAAATTCACATAAAATCTTATAACACTGAAGGTGTTCAACCTAGTTTGATAAATCTCTAAAACTTGATTGGTGACCCATCTTGGGTTTCTTGGTCTTGAAATGCAAAAATATTATAAGTTCTTACCCTTCGTGGGTCAAAAGGAAGTACAAGTGGTGTATCATTTTCTATGATATTGATGATTTCAGTTGTAGAAATGGTTGAGACAATTGGTATCATTGCAAGATTGATACCATTTTTTCTATTGTTAAAACTTCATTTTATTTAAGCTTATCATTCAGTAGGGATTTAGGAATTTTCATTCCCTCTTATAGGATAACCACCTTGGGCACAGGATATATTTGACCTCAACTAGATGCAGGTGTTTTGTTATATTTTTAGTTGGTAAATGATAATCAATGTGTAATCTCAATTGTTTTTGCATGGTTTCTTGAAGAACATCAAGGGGTTTGGGATCCCCTTGGGCAATAAATACATTCCCCAAATGGAAGAACTCAATTTGATGGATGAGGGTAGAAGGGATCACCTTTATCCTATGAATCCAGGGCCTACCCAAGATCATGTTGTAATTGGTGTATTTTTCAATTACATATAACTTGGTCAACACAATCTTGGTGCCTAAGGTCATTGAAAGCATGACAGTTTTGATTGAAGTGGACTTGAGGTTGTCATAGCCTCAAAGGGTTTTATTGGTATTCAAGTTGTGGGTTTCCCCATAACCAAGTTTTATATGAACAAAAGGGGGACTATGCTCAGAATTGCTCCATCTTCAACCATTACTCATTTTACATATTTCTTATAAATTGAGACTTGTAAAAACAAGGTTTGATACCCCTCTTAGCCATCTCAAATTTGGGAGGGAGACTCTTGAGGTCAAATAAATAGCCAACATACCTCTAAATCTACCTTAGAGGAAACATTTCAAGATTAATATGATTGATTAGGGCTTGAATTGGACGAGTCACACTAGCTGAGTGCCCCAACCATAGGGCATCAGGCAATGCCAAAAAGTGGGTAGGATAATTCTTCAACAAGTCAAGAAATGAGATGTTGGAGAATGTATATATAAGGCCTACAACTAGGTTGTAATTCCCAATAGGTTTTGGGATGGCATTATCATCCAAGATATTGGAAGGGTGAGGAGTTATGGGTTTATATTCCCATGTACAAGTGATGATATTCACTTTTTACGTAGTTTATATCTCTATCACCCCTATGATTTTGGCCTTCCCTTAAACCCCCAATTGGGGAGATACATTTATGTTGGATGTACTAGAAGTAAAATCCTTGGCATCAATAGTGTATGTTGGCATAGGTTGGTTGTGTTGAATTGGTTCATTTTGTTAGTTACTATGTGGTTGGTTTTGGGTAACTTGTACTTGATGGTTTGAGAAAGGGTTTTGATAGATTTGGAGGTTTGGTTTTGAGGGGTTATAGGACCATTGAATTGAGCTTGAGGGTTTTGTTAGGATACTACTGAGTATAATTGATTACTTTTGTATAAGCACCTAAACACGGAATTGAACCAGAAAAAATAGGTAACTAGAAATCAAAAATAGCAAATAAGAGGATATATGAGAAACAACCAATCTCTATTAAACTTTTCCAGAATACAATGAAGAAATCACACTCTTCCCACACCTCTTGGGTGTATAGTAATTTTCTCAAGAGTTCTCTCTCTCAACTAATTACAACCAACTCAATAACCGAGTTATTCTTCCCTTGCTTCAGCTGATCTCCTTGATCTTGCACCTTGCAGATCTAATTGACCTTGCTTACTTGCAACTTCCTTCTTAATTACAATACATGCCCCATGGGTCTCTTAAATAGGATCCAAGGCATATAATAATTAGACACACATACTCAAGACTTAAATTAGTCTTCACATGCAAACACTCAGACCACCTAAAATTAGACAAGTCTAATTTTGGAAACACATCCACACACATAGGTGACCGACGTCGATTGTTGTCAGTCTGCACATGATCGATGTCAGTCGATCCCTGATCCACGTCTGACTGATGTCAGTAGAACTACCGATGCCAGTTACTGGTTAAGGCCAGCAACCTCCTTATTTGCATAACTGTAAAATTTTTAGCTCCACAACTTAACAATCTCCCACTTGGAGATAAACAGCCGCACCAGTACCTGTACAGCAACATCCTCTGTCTTGTTTCTCCATCTTCAAGTTCAATCTTAAAGACCAACAAAATTTGAATGAAGATTCAACTTCTCCTTTGTTACCGGCTTTATTAACATATCTACAGGGTTCTTATCCGTATGGATCTTTTTCAGCTTCAACTGTCCATCCTCCAATACCTGTCTAATGAAGTGGTACCTAAGTTGTATATGTTTGGTTCTTAAATGAAAGGCTAAATTTTTTGCCAAATGAATTACACTTTGACTATCACTATACAATCTACAACTCTCTTGCTCCTTTCCCAACTCTTTCATGAACCGTGTCATCCATATCATTTCCTTGCTAGCCTCTGTGACTGTAATGTATTCTACCTCTGTAGTAGACAGGGCAACTACCTTCTGCAACTTTGAAATCTAGCTAACCACCATTCCACCAACAGTGAACACATATCATGCGGTGCTTCTCCTACCATCCAAGTCACCTGCCATATTTGAATCTACATATCCATGTAGAGAAGTGTTTGACCCTCCATAGAATAAATGCCTACTGTTGGTCCCTCTCAGACATATGAGAATCCACTGAACTGCTTTCCAGTGTTCCTTTTCTGGATTGGCCATAAACTTGTTGACAACTCCCACTGCTTGGGCAATATCAAGTCTAGTACATACCATAGCATACATCAAGCTCTCAATTGTTGAAGCATATGGAACTTTACTCATGTACTCAACCTCATCATATGATTTAGGACACTGTTATTTGCTCAGCTTGAACTGTCCAGCCATAGGTGTGCTTATCGGTTTTGCATCCTGCATATAGAACCTCTCCAACACCTTATTCACATTATCCTCTTCAAACAAAATCAACATGTGATTTTTCCTATCTCTCTTAATACTCATGCCAAGGATTTTTTTTGTTGCTCCTAAATCCTTCATGGCAAATGTGTGAGCTAATTTTACCTTAAGCTCAATAATTTCTTGCATGTGTGAACCTGAAACAAGCATATCATCTACATATAGTAACAAGATAATATAACTACCATTATCCAATCTGTTAAAATAAACGCAATGGTCAGATTGACATTTACTAAAGCCATGCTCTGTCATAAACCTGTCAAACCTCAAATACCATTGTCTTGGAGCTTGCTTAAGACCATATAAGTTTTTCTTCAACCTGCACACAAGTTTCTCCTTACCTTTGACCTCAAAACCTTCCAACTGATTCATATATATCTCTTCATCCAAATCTCTAGAAGAAATGTTGTCTTAACATCAAGCTGCTCAAGATGCAAATCCTCAATAGCAACTAAAGACAATACAGTCCGAATAGAAGTCATCTTTACTACAGTAGAAAAAATTTCACCAAAATCAATACCTGGTTTCTATGCAAATCCCTTTACTACCAATCTGGGCTCATGTCTCACTTGTCCATTCTCTCCTTCCTTTAACCTATATATCCATTTATTTTTCAGTGCTTTTTTTTTGTCTGGCAACTTAACCAAATCCCACGTATGGTTTTCTTCCAAGGAATCAATTTTCTCATTCATGGCATGCTCCCACTATTTCCTAGATTCTACCTGTATTACCTCATCAAAACTTTTTGGTTCTCCACCATCAATGAGCAACGAGTAGTATAACAAAGGGGAATAACTAATCGGAGGTTTACTTACCCTTTTGGACCTCCTCATGGGCATTTGAGACTCATTCACAGCTTGCTGTCTGCCCAAATTTTGTTCTATCAGTGACCGATCTCGATCATCTTTCTGTCTATACCCGATCGACATTGGTTCCACCTGTTTGACCTGACTGACGTTGGTTGCTTCCTGATCGACGTCGATTCCTGTCTGGTTGACATCGGTCTCTGCATGACCGACATCGATATCTATGTTTTCCTATGAGTGATGATCTTTACCTACGAGCTCATTTTGAATCATTACCTCATCCAAATCAAAATTGCCCTGCTCAGTATTAATCAGCCTCTTGCGCTGATCACTGTACATCACCTTCTCATTGAAAATTACATCATGACATCTGATAATTTTATTAGTTTCTAAATTCCACAACCAGAATTCAAAATCTCCAAAGCCATAACTAATGAAAGTGCATCGCATGGATTTAGCATCTAGCTTCCTTCTATTTTCTTTATCAATGTGCACAAAAGTTTCAGAACCAAAAACTTTGAGAATTGAAAGACCTATCTTTTTACCTGTCCAAGCCTCTTATAGAATTCCACCATCTAGAGTAGTAGAAGGTCCTCTATTAATCAGATAAACCGCAGTATCCACAGCTTCTACCCAAAACTTTAAGGGCAAACTAGCATGCAACCTCATACTCCATGCACGCTCCATTATTATTCTATTCATCCTTTCAGCAACTCTATTTTGCTGAGGTGTCCTTCGAACCATCCTTTCCCTACGTATTCCACTCATAGAACAGTAACTGTTGAATTTATTACTGTAGTACTCACCATCATTATCAGATCTAAGGCACTTCAATCTCAAACCTGTTTTATTCTCAACCAAAGCTTTTCATTTCTTAAATGTGTCAAAAACATCAAATTTTATTTTTATGTAATAAACCCATACTTTTCTTGTAGCATCATCAATGAAAGAAACATAATATTGTGATCCTCCAATAGAAGCTATCTGAGCTGGTCCCCACACGTCTGTGTGAACAAGCTCTAACCTGTACTTCTTTGTTGACCCAATTTTGAGAAACCTCACTTTCTTCTGTTTCTTAAAAATATAATGCTCACAGAAATTTAGATCTATGCTTTTCAAATCTGAAAGATTACCTTTTGACTTAAGAACATTCATTCCCTTCTCACTCATGTGACCAAGCCTATAGTGCCACAACTTTGTATCTACATCTGAAGTAGATAAAATAGAAGGAGAATAATCAGTAACACAAGTAGATAGATAAAGTGTACCTACTCTCTTACCTCTTGCTAATACAATTGCACCCTTGGAAACCTTCTAAGATTCAGCTGTGAGAGTTACTGTGAAACCCTCATCACCCAACTTCCCTACAAAAATCAATTTTTTCTTCAAGTTGGGTACATGCATGACATCTTTCAACAATCATGTGTTGTTATTCTGCAATTTCAGCTGCACTTTTTCTTTGCCAACAATTTGACAAGGCTCACCATCCCCTAAATAAACTTTTCCAAAGTCTTCATGGACATAATCATTGAAAAATTCTTTATTTGGGGTTGCATGGAAAGAAGCACTAGAATCTAAAAGTCATGATTCTACTTGACTATCCAAAGAAAATTATAAGAGCATTCTGTGCAACAATACCTGTAACATTTGCTTCCTTATTACCTTCTTGCTGATTTTCTTTGCTATCCTTCAACCAGCAATCTTTCTTTGCATGTCCTTTCTTTCCACAATTCCAGCAGGTTGTTTTGCCAGTTCTGGATTTGGATATCCTTCCCATCTTTGACCTTGATTTTCCATGCTTGCCCTTCTCTCTTTGCCTTCCCCTAATTTCAATACTTAAATCATTACCTGATGTTTCACTTGTGTTTTTCTTGCGAATTTCTTCATTCAAGATTACACTAACAACATCTTCAACTTTCAAGATATTTGAAGCAAATGCAGTATTACTTACCACCATTACCAAGTTGTGCCAGCTTTCAAGTAAAGAACATAAGATCAAGAGAGCCTTAACTTCATCATCAAAAACTATTTTGACTGAATTTAACTGATTTATAATTTTATGAAAATCATTAAGATGACTATATACAGATCCATCTTCCTACATTTACAAACTAAATAATTACTTCATAAGATATACCTTATCTGAAGCTGAGGGTTTTTCATATAAGTTTGCCAGAGTATCCATTAACTCTACCATTGTCTTTGCCTATGATAAGTTAGAAATCAAAAAAGATGCCAGGCTCAACCTTATAGATCTAAGAGCCTTTCGATCAAGAACATTCTATTCTTCATCTTGCATATCTGTGGGCTTACTAAAAACCCCACTCAATGGTAAAAATAGATCTTTCTGATACAGATGATCCTCTATTTACACCTCTATAATTGATAATTCTTGCCATTGAATTTCTATATTCTTAGTTTACTTTTTTCTGCCATTGCTTTACTCCCACTCAAACATAAATCCCTGTGAGTGAACCTGTAATCAACAACCACTAACCCGCTCTGATACCACTTGTTAGGATACTACTGAGTACAATTGATTACTTTTGTATAAGCAACTAAACACGAAATTGAACCAAAAGAAATAAGTAACTAGAAATCAGAAATAGCAAATAAGAGGAGATATGAGAAACAACCAATCTCTATTAAACTTTTCCAGAATACAATAAAAAAATGACACTCTTCTCACACCTCTTGAGTGTACAATATTTCTCTCAAGAGTTCTCTCTCTCACCCAATTACAACCAACTCAATAACCGAGTTGTTTTTCCTTGCTTCAGCTGATCTCCTTGATCTTGCACCTTGCAGATCTAATTGACCTTGCTTACTTGCAACTTCTTTCTTAATTACAATACATGCCCCATGGGTCTCTTAAATAGGATCCAAGGCATACAATAATTAGACACACAGACTCAAGACTTAAATTAGTCTTCACATGCAAACACTCAGACCACCTAAAATTAGACAAGTCTAATTCTGAAAATGCATGCAAATGCATGCACATACACAGGTGACCAACGTTGATTGCTGTTAGTCTACACATGACTGACGTCAGTCAATTCCTGATCCACGCCTGATTGATGTCGGCAGAACTGTCGATGCTGGTTACTGGTTAAGGCTAGTAACCTCTTTATTTGCATAACTGTGAAGTTTTTAGCTCCACAACTTAACAAGTTTGCATTTGCATTCCCTAAGAGCATGTCAATAAAAGTAAACATATGTTCTTTAGGGAGTCTATGAATATTATTATTGTAGACCTAAGAGGCATGAGTATCATGTCCAACCATTTGGTGAAAGAGGCAATAGATTTTGGAGTCATATTCCTTAGAGCTCTATTTTTGTCCATGTTGACCAAACCCCTGTTGAGTATTCCTTTGGTAAAAGGGTTGGTTTTATAACTATGGGAAATGGTCAACATTCTAGAACTAGTTTTGGATTTGGTTTTGAAATTACATGTTACATGGTGGAAGGTGATTGAAATCAATTGCATGAATTACAATCAGAGGATTCTTTTTCCTTGTGGCATTATTATTATTTTCATTTTTTCTCACGAATTGTGGTTGATTATTGTTTATAGGGTTTGGTTTCCTATTTTGATCAATCACGTTATTGGTGGTGGCATTCTTATTTATATTGAGAACCTTGGGGCCTTGGTTGTTGTTACCATTATTTTGGTTCACATTTTGAAAACCCTTGTTTTTTTGGTCAAGGGTAACTATACTCCCATTGGATCCATATAATCGAAAACCTCTACCAATGGCCATTTGGTCAATTTTTAAAGTGCTCTCAAGTGGTTATTTGTAGGATTAGTAAATAAATTTTAGACATCTTCCTTCATTTTCTTATTAAGGGAATGAATAAAGAGATTCACATAGTTTTATTTGATATATATTTGGTGTACTGGAAGATGAATATAGAACTTGCCGCCATCTTGTGATTAAATGGGCAACACATTCATTATTTTCTTGTTAAATGTGGAGGAATTCTCGAAAGCCTATTTTCAGAAACATATTCATATTAAAGGCTTTAATTAATTCTACCATGAGTTTTCTAAAGGAGTCGATAGAGGCCTCTAGGAGGCAATAGTACAAATTAAGGACAATTCCTTCTAGCATTTTGAGAAAGATTTTTGCAACAATCCTTCCCAAGGCAAGAGTTCCCTAACATAAGTAACATACACTTTGACATGTGCATTTGGATCTATTTAGCCTTCAAATTTGGGAAGGTCAGATAGGGGATGAGGTATAATAACTCATCATATGTTGTGATCAAGGGGTTCCTTTAGATATTTAGCATAAGTCCCCATAACATTGAATTCCATCAAAGACACGATATAATAAGATCAAATAGGTGGGTTTGGATAAGGGTTGTTCACATGACTTATAAGAGGAAAGCAGGGTGATTGATAGGGTGGTGTAGAATAGGCCAAAAAATAATTATATGATTGGATGGACTTGGAGAACATGTGATAGTAAGGATGAAGAGTGCTAAATGAATAAGGGTTAAGTTATTGCAGAGGAGGAGTGAACGTGGGTGGTAACTCGGAGGAATGTAAGGTGGCATATTTTTGGTTTTCAAAGGGGCAAGTATATGTGGGTGACACATATCTCAGAGGAATGTAGGTGTAAAATTATTGGTTTATGAAGTGGGAGTATACGTGGATGGCACGTAACATGTTATAATGTATGGGAAGATTGTTGGCTACCATGTTGTTGGGAGGTGTTCACGTGAATACAATTCCAATTAGGACTTGGTTTTGAGGTTGATAGGGTGGAGGTATGTTGTAAATATTTGTGTTAGTGACTCCATGAGTAAGAATATCCCCTGGGTGCTGATTAGAAACATAGTTGGGAGGAGGTGTGTACGTTTGTTGTAGTGGTGAAAGTGTGGAGGGTTGTTTTTACAACATTTGGTAAGTCGATGTTGTGATGGGTATGGAAGAGGAATGAACTTGGTTGGGCAAGTTATAAATTACTCCTTGATTTAGAGAGAGTTGGTTGTTCTCCAAATCATGAATACAACCCACCAAAATAAATATGAGTTCATTTGAGGCTTATAAAATAATTAAAAATTCCACTAAAACTCCCTCCATCAATCTATAAATATCCATGCTTGGATCATGGCTAAGCTCATTATAAATCTCACAAGCCTTCCTTGTATCCTCATACCAACCATCTAAATCACTCACACACTCTTAGAATCCACTCAAGCATCCAAAGAAGCCATTAAATCCATCTTGAATCCATTATCAAACAATCCACATACAAGTCAAATAGCATTGGAATCGATTGGAAAATCTTGGAGGGAAGCTACTAGGAGTAAGGTGATGGTAAGAAATTATTCCTAAATTTTTTATTGTTCTTAAATTTTTTTGTTTTTTATGTTATTGTGCTTTTGGTTTAAGATTTCTATTTATAGTAGTTCTGATTCATATCTCAAAAATACAATCATACAATAAGTATACTCTGCTCTTAAGAACTAATACAAGAACCAATGTACTTATGACTTCGATAATGTTTTTCATAGGATAATAAGGTAATATGCATAGACAAAAATTAACATTTAAGTTAAAAAGTGGACTTGTGACCACTATTTTACACACTTAGCTCTAGACCTATCCTATGGCATATTTTGATTACCTTCAACCATCTTGTACACTCTTCTAAGTTGATAAATGACCCCCAAACGCACTCATCTTTATTCCTATCAGCGTTAAGCATCTTTTAGGCCATTCATAACACTCAACATGATCAAATAATCTATTGGACTACAATGCCTTAGGGGACTATATGACACTTCTCTAGTGTTTGTGCCCCCTCTCATGTCCTACCAAATAACAACTAATTTGCAAAACCAAAAGTTATAGAAAGTTTGGCATATGTCCCTAGTAAGCCCCATTTTAAGTAATTCCAAAAGATATGACCATATAAATACATTTAAAACTATTTTTCAAATATGAGGCTTTCACATCAAAAAACACTAGAATCATAATTGCACATTGAGAGCAAAGCACCTATTTTCCCAATTATGATTGCATATAATCCTAATATCCCAAAATTCAAGTTTGAATACATATTCCAAGTCATAAGTCATGGTTAATGTACTTACACACACAAATACTGTACCATCATCTAGTAAGTTGTACTAATCATTCACACACCACTATATCATGGGAGAACTCCATGAAGTTTGATCCCTCTTTAGAGTATTGGTATGTCAACAATACTCAACACATGGGGTGTTGAGGTCTCACCCAACTTCAACCACTGAACCCTTTTCTCCATTGATTTAGATTGGTCTTCACATGTTAAAGAGCTAGGGTTTTGAAGGAAAATTATCCATATAATGGTCTACATAAGTGATCATAAGCTCCCACACTAGATACAGGCTCTATAAATGAAGACACTGAGAAACCAAAAACCTTAATTTATTCACTATAAGTGAAAATAAGAATTTCTATAGTGGATATGAGTGCCACCCCTCTATTTTTCTCCCCATGACACTATTATCCAAGCCCAAATCTAACTTTTTATTATTTTCCCAGTCACTAGATCCCCTTGCACGATAAGTCTTTGTGGTCCCTGAAAACCTCCCAAATCCTAAGCTATCCCAATATGATTTAAAGAATCAAGGAAAATTTCTAAACTCTATTTAAATTCACATGCATTCAAGACATTTTATCTTTCTTGTAGCCTTCTTGTACTCATAACCTTATTGATTGTTACAAATTAGTCTGTGATCTTGTCAAGGATATCTCATACCTATTCTCTGACCACAAAATGATTTGTCACCTTCTTCAATGGATGTTAGTTTTCTGTATGGATTTTGATCTCAACTTAGGTGCTTATGGCCTGATCAAGATTTTACACACTTTTGGAATTCTTTTGAATTTACATATGTATATCTTCACCCTTCCTACTCTATTATTCTTCTTTGTAAAAATACAAAATTCTACCATTTTAGGCCTTGAACCAGATTTGCAAACTGATCAATTGATTGTAATTTGAGGTACAGGGGTTATAAATTCTTTAAAAAATATTGATATATTCACACATACCAGATATCAAGATTCCAAATTCTCTCCATATATGAATTCTTGAGGAAATTGAACATACTACCTTTTTTTAATCTTGTCTTTGGAACTTTACAAGTCTGTAAGGAAAAAATCCTTTATATTTTTTCTTGGACAAAATTTTAAGACCTAAAAAAAAATTTGTCATGTAAATAACATTATTAGGCAAATACCTATTAAATTTCAAGTCCTTCCGAGCATTATTTTTAAAGTTATGTGCTCTTTAGTACCTGAGAACACATTTTTTTCTGAGTTGTCTTAGAACTACAGGTCTATATTTTGACCATATATTTATCCACATTGATCCAATCAATCTAAAACCACTTGCATTCGATTATTAACTCCAAGGTGTATCTACACACAAAATTCCATAATTTTTCATTAGTTCAATCTCAATATATAATCATTCTTCCAATCGTGCCCTAGTTTTTTTCCACACGCGCTGAGAGATTACAAAAGTCCATAATTCAACTTGTAATGACTATTTTTGATTTATTTCAATTGGAACACGATTTAAATAACCTCATCCTATGTTTCCAATTATGCATTAGGCTTAAACAATCACAAAATGAACCAAATATATAAGTCTTCTTCAAATTGTGTTGTGCAAACACCTTGTTCATGACCCTTTTTCATACTCAAAGTTCTTTAGATCTCTTTGATATAAAATCCAATTTCCAACTTGTTCTTAAAATAGGTATAAAGGTTATTCGTTCATTTCTTATGCCATAAAATGATCATTACTTACATTTTCTTTAGAGAAGATACACACACACATGTTTGTACATTAGCTTATCACTGTTTAGACTAGAATTATGTAAATGAGATCATTGTTTACATAACATCAACATGAGAAACAAATATCAATTCTCCTTAATCAAATATGATACTTACAAAACAAGAATTCAATATTCTATGCTCCATGTCAATGGCTTCCAAAACCTTATTGATCATCTTCATATTTCTTCTGTGTCCTCACATCAAACCTTCTCTCTCTTTCACATTCCTACATGCTTTGATCTCCTAGTTCACCTCTCTGTCTCTCCTTGAATGAGAGATCCTCCTTCTATATCTCTCTTCCTCTTCTCTTCTCCTTCATCTTAAGAATGAATATATTATACTTATATCATTATTTTGGAATAGCTCTTTTCTCTTCTACGCCTAACTTGGGCTCTAAATGAAATAAAGAAGATTTCTAAACCAATATGCTAAATGGAGAAGATTGTCTAACAAACCAATATCCTATGGTTGGAGGATTTCAACCATCTCCTTTATTTGTCTTGCATGTTAATATTGGATTCCAATGTGGGGATTCTTTCTAACTACTTTTACCTTTTTTTTTTACTTTTACTTTTGATAATTACATTTACATTTACTCCTCCTCACAAGACAACATTCAGAGGGAAAATATAATAGTTTGAATTCAAACCCATACTAAGACATGACTTAAAATTTGCATGCTTGATGGTTTCTATTTTTGACCATGTCCTCATGGTGATGTTTTGAGATGCTCCTGCATCACTTTGTCTATGATTCATTCGAGAACACTATTTTCTAGCTGTCTTTGTTATCTATTATACTTTTTTATTTTTAGTAAGTTTATAGAATTGCATAGTTTCATATCAGTAAGTGCTTGATATTTATATATTATTCCTTATGATTTTACACATCAGCTTGTCATTTAGGATCTTTTTACCCTAATTTGATAAAACAATATGCCAATGAAATGAGATGGTAAGCTACATTCTAAAAAAAATTGTTATACGAACTGATAACTAAATAATCACCAAACATGGCATTTGATATGCAAGACAACATCGAAGCAATGTTTAATGAAATACAATGTTGATATTGTGAAATTCAGATGATTAAATATAAAACCATTTAATATGAAAAGAGTTAACATGTTCACCAAAATCCTTGCCCTCCAAATTACATAACTGATAGGATCCATTCTTAAAATCTTCAGTCGCTAAATAGGGACCTAATTAGTTGGGTCTAAGTTTTTGACTATCTATTTCATATTTATTTATTCAGCTATAAAGTCTCAAGACAAGGTCTCTTAATTATATGGGGTGCTCATGAACATTTTAATGTACTTCTGACACATATGGTTTGCATAAGCAACATGATTTTGTTCAGCCATAAGCCAGTGTTCATCTAAAGTTTCTAACTACTCTAATCATGTGTTTCTATATTCTTCATCATCAAAAAAACCTTGAATATAAATGTGCATGATAGAGATTTCAACCTTGAGGTGTATAATTGTTTAAGCTCTGAAGACTAAGGAATACAAGGTTGCCTCTATGGGTGTATGAATACTTATTCTATAAACCCATAATTTAGGGTAAAGTTGAAGATGCAATTCTCTTTTGTTTTCTCTGATTGGTGTCATTGGCTTGTAGATAGTATAAAGAGGTTGTATGCTAAGATGTATAAAATTTATTACACACTTCATGTACCTCAAGGTTATTGAAAGGAGACCCATTTTTCGTGACGATTACATATGGGAATTTGAATCGACAAATGATTTGATTCATAATAAATTTAATGATGACCAATTTGGTAACTGTTGTTAGAGAAATAGATTCCACACACTTAGTGAAATACTTAGTGGCTATGATGATGAAGTGATGACCATTTGAGGAAGTGGGAGAAATATTGCCTATCAAATATCAGCCCTAAGTGGAAAAGGGCCATGGATTAATGATGGGTTGCAACACTCTAGCAGTGATGTGGATTTCATGGGAGAAGTGCTAATACTTCTCAAATTTTTATACATAATTAATGACATCATGTTCGAGAGTGAACCAAAAATATCCCATCTTATGAATCTTGAAGTTAGTTATGTGGCCACCAAAGTGGCCATTATAGATGCCACTATGGTAATGAAAAATGACCCTTTTTTACTCCTCTTGATTGACACACCTCAATAACATGTCATCGAAGGCCTTATGATAGAAAAACTCATCTAGAATGACATACTTGCATGTTGTGATATGAATGTGATGCCTCTATTTTTAATTTGCACCATTGGGATAAGTACAATCAATTAAATAATTGATTATATCAGCATACCAAGGAGAGGAAATAATTATAGGTTTTCTATATTACAAACATAAGTTCGTCAAATAAGTCAATATCAATAAGATATCTAACTTCTAAGGGGAATCTACCAACAAATCAATGATGATTTATCCCTTAATAGAATTTTGGTTGATGTAAATGAGTTTGAACTTGCTCAAAAGCATGATAAAACACAACCTTTCATGAAAGATATGGTTTGGTTAAGAATGTTCATAAGGCTTGATACTTTACTAAAGACCTTATTTCTTGGCTAAGCATGTAATGTTGCAACTACTTGGTTTTGAACATGATGGCCAAACACTCATCGATTTGAATATAACATGTCTTACATGTTAGGATCCCACTCTTAAGAGTACAATTGATTACCTTTGTATAAGCAACTAAACACAGAATTAAACCAGAAGTAATAAGTAACTAGAATTCAGACATAGCACAAAATATGAGAAACAATACAATCTTGTATTAACACTCTTCTAGAATACAATGAAGAAATCACACTCTTCCACACATCTTGGGTGTCCAGTATTTCTCTCAAGAGTTCTCTCTCTCATACACATAATCAATTACAACCACAACTCAAACACAGAGTTGTTCCCTCTCACACAAGTAGATCTCTCTGATCTTGCATACCATGCAGATCTAACTGACCTTACTTACCATGCAGATCTCCCTGATCTTGCACTCCTGCAGATATAACTGATCTTACACTCAAAAGGATCTTGTCCTTGTCTATCACAAGTCCTTGACTTTGTCCTTGATTACAATACAGCCCCATGTGTCTATTAAATAGATCCCAAGCAAACAATAATTAGAAAATTAGACTCAAGACTAAAATTATTCTTTTACATGCAAACCAATTGTCTGTCTAAAATTAGACCAGTTCTGGTAAACACATAGGTGACCGACGTTGATTCCTGTCTAACCGATGCCAGCCAACCATAATCGATGTCAATTACTATGTATACTAAAGATGACCGACGTCGGTTGGCCTGCCGATGTCAGTTACACTGTAACTCAGTAACCTCCTCCATTTTCATCAGTGAAGCTTTTTGCTCCACAACTTAACAATCTCTCACTTGGAGATAAATAGCTACACCTGTACCTGTATAGCAACATCCTCTAATTTATTTCTAGCTTGTATCTCCATCTTCAAGTTCAGTCTTGAAGACCAACAAAATTTGAATGAAGATTCAACTTCTCCTTTGTTTTCGGCTTTGTTAACATATCTGCAGGGTTTCTATCCTTACTAGCCCTTGTGACTGCAACAACCTTCTGCATCTCTAAAATCCAACTAACCGCCGTTCCACCAACAGTGAACACATATCCTGTGGTGCTACTCCTACCATCCAAGTCACCTACCATATCCGAATCTACATACCCATGTAGAGAAGTGTTTGACCTTGCATAGCATAAATACCTGCTGCTGGTCCCTCTCAGATATCTGAGAATCCACTGAACTGCTTTCTAGTGTTCCTTCCTCGAATTGGCCATAAACTTGCTGACAACTCCCACTGCTTAGGCAATATCAGGTTTAGTACATACCATGTACTCAACCTCATCATGTGATTTAGGACACTATTCATAGCTCAACTTGAACTGTCCAACCATAGGTGTGCTTACCAGTTTTGCATCTTGTAAATTGAACCTCTCCACTACCTTATTCACATAATCTTCTAGAGACAAAATCAACCTGTGATTTTCTCTATCTCTAGAAATACTCATGCCAAGGATTTCTACTCCTGAATCCTTCCTGGCACATGATTGAGCTAATTTTACCTTTAGCTTAGCAATTCCCTACATGTGTGACCCTGCAACAAGTATATACACTACATACAGTAACAAGATAATGTTGCGACTATTATCCAACCTGGTAAAATAAACACAGTGATTACATTGACATTGACTAAAGCCATGCTTTGTCATAAACCTGTCAAACCTCAAATACCACTATTTTAAAGTTTGCTCAAGACCATATAACCTGGCCTTCTATCTCACCTGTCCATTCTCTCCTTCCTTTAACCTGTGAATCCATTCATCTTTCAGTGCTTTCTTTCGACTGGCAACTCTACCAAATCTCTCATTTGGTTCTTTTCCAAGGAATCAATTTCCTCATTCATGTCATGCTCCCACTGTTTTTTGGATTCTACCTGCATTGCCTCTTCAAAACTTCTTGGTTTTCCACCATCAATGAGCAACAAGTAGTATAAAGAAGGGGAATAATGAATTTGAGGCTTACTTACCCTTTCAGTCCTCCTTATGGGCATTTGAGACTCCTTGATAGCTTACTATCAGCCCAAATTTCATTCTAACAGTGATCGATCTCGGTCATCTCGCAGTCTACATCCGACCGATGTTGGTTCCATGTGATCGACCTCATCATCGACATTAGTTCCCTGATCGACATCAGTGTTTACTTGCCCAACATCACCGACCTCGATCTGCCCCTGATCGACGTCAGTTCCTGCCTGATCGACGTCGGTCACTGCCTGACTGACGTCAGTGTCTGTGTCTTCTTGTGAGTGATGATTTTTACCCGTGAGCTCATTTTGGATCATAACTTTGTCCAAATTACCCTGCTTAAAATTATTCAGCCTCTTGAGCTGATCTCTGTCCATCATCTTCTCTTTGAAAATCAAGGCTTTCAAGTTCTTAACATTTGACTTAAGAACATGCATTCCCTTCTCACTCATGTGACCAAGCCTATAGAGCCACATCTTTGCATCTACAGTTTAAGTAGATAAATAGAAGGAGAATCAGTGATACAAGTAGATAGATAAAGTGTACCTATTTTCTTACCTCTTGCTAATACAAGTGCACCCTTGAAAATCTTCCAAGATTTTACTATGAGAGTTACTGTGCAACCCTCATCACCCAATTTTTTTGAAAAAATTAGACTCTTATTTAGGATGGGAACATGCATGACATCCTTTAACACCCATATGTTGCTAGTCTGCAATTTCAGCTGCACTTTCCATTTGCCAACAATTTGACAAGGCTTACCATCCCCTAAACAAACTTTTTCAAAGTCTCCATGGACATAATCATGAAAAAAATCTCTATTTGGGGTTGCATGAAAAGAGGCACCAGAATCTAAAACCCAAGATTCTACTTTATCCAAGGAACATACAAGAGTGTCTTGTGCAACAATACTTGCATCTTTTGCTTCTTCATTTCCTTCATGCTGATCTTCTACCAACCAACAATCTTTCTTTACATGCCCTTTCTTTCCACAATTCTAATAGGTTATACTGTCATACCTGTACTTGGATCCACTGCCTATCTTTGACCTTGATTTCTCTTGCTCGACCTTCTCTCTTTGTTTTTCTCTACTTTCAACACTTAAAGCATTACCTGATGATTCCCCTATGTTTTTCCTACAAATTTTTTCATTCAAGATTACACTAACAACATCATCAACTTTCAAGATATTTGAAGCAGACGCAGTATTACTAACTGTCATTACCAAGTTATCCCAACTTTTAGGTAAAAAGCATAAGATTAAGAGAGCCTTAATTTCATCATCAAAAACTATTTTGACTGAATTTAACTGGTTTACCAAACCATGAAAATCACTAAGATGACTATACACAGATCCACCTTCAGCATTTGCAAATTAAATAATTGCTTCATAAGAAATACCTTATTCGAAGCTGAGGGTTTTTCATATAAATTTGTCAAAGATTCTATTAACTCTACCTTTGTCTTTGCCTGAGATAAGTTGGAAACCACAGAAGCTGCCAAGGTCAGCCTTATAGCTCCTAGAGCCTTTCTGTCAAGAACCTTCCATTCTTCATCTTGCATGCATGTGGGCTTACATGAAACCCCACCCAACGGTAAGTATAAATCTTTCTGATATAGATAATCCTCTATCTGCATCCTCCATAATTGATAATTCTTGCCATTGAATTTCTCCATTCTTGACATATTTTTTTCTGCCATTGTTTTACTCCCACTCAAATAGAAAACCCCTGTGAGTGACCTGTAATCAACAAACACTTAACACACTCTGAAACCAAGGTATTAGTGAACCAAGATCTGATACCAACTGTTAGGATCCCACTCTTAAGAGTACAATTGATTACCTTTGTATAAGCAACTAAACATGAAATTAAACCAGAAGTAATAACTAGAATTCAGACATAGCACAGAATATGAGAAATAATAAAATCTTGTATTAACACTCTTCTAGAATACAATGAAGAAATAACACTCTTCCACACCTCTTGGGTGTCCAGTATTTCTCTCAAGAGTTCTCTCTCTCATACACACAATCAATTACAACCACAACTCAAACACATAATTATTTCCTCTCACACAAGTAGATCTCCCTGATCTTGCATACCATGTAGATCTAACTGACATTACTTACCATGTAGATCTCCCTGATCTTGCACTCCTGCAGATCTAACTGATCTTACACTCGGAAGGATCTTGTCCTTGCCTTTCACAAGTCCTTGACTTTGTCCTTGATTACAATACAGCCCCATGGGTCTATTAAATAGATCCCAAGCAAACAATAATTAGAAAAACAGACTTAAGACTAAAATTAGTCTTTTACATGCAAATTAACTGTCCGTCTAAAATTAGACTAGTTTTGATAAACACATAGGTAACTGACATCAGTTATTGTCTGATCGATGCCAGCCGACCATAACTGATGTCGGTTACTATGTACATTGAAGATGACTGACGTCGGTTGGCCTGTCGACGTCAGTTACACTGTAACTCAGTAACCTCCTCTATTTGCATCAGTGAAGCTTTTAGCTCCACAACTTAACATTGTTGTTGATAAGAGTGAAACTAATTAAATAGATGGCACATTGCTAACCATCATTATCCTCATGGGATAACATGAAGGCAAGAGACACTTGAGTTTCCCTAATGTAAAGTATGAGAGACATTTTAGGCTTGGTTGCCATCATCATTAGAGGGGACATTAAAAAGCATTTTACCACTTCAAATGCATCATAAAAGTCACTTATCCAAGTCAATTCACTCACTTTTTTATGTGAGTTGTTTATTACATGAACTTTATAATTAAGGTTAAGTATAAACCATCGAATGGCCCCTAACTTCCCAAGGAATGACCTAATTATTTATTCATCCATTGGGGGAGCATGTCTAAGATCGCGCAGATCTTAGCTCGGTCAATGTTTATTCTATGGTGAGAGATAATATAACAAGGGATTTTTCCACCTATGACTCTAAACACACATTTTTTAGGGTTAAGGGTGACACTGTATTCGATCAAACATGTGAGAATTATGCACAATAACTCTACATGATCAAACCTTCTTTTAGATTTTCCTAGATCACCCACATAAGCCTATATTATCTTATAGACAAGATCATGTAAAATATGGGTCATGGCTCTATAATATGTTGCCCCAATATTTCTAATGCCCAAGGGCATGGCTACATAGTATAAAGTCCCCCATGGTGTAGTGAAGGAGGTCTTGCTTTCATCTTCAACTGAAATTCAGATTTGGTTATATCCACAGAATTCATCCATGAGAGACTACAAATCATAACCAATTGAAGCATCAATAATCACATCAATGGAAGGGAGAGAAAAATAACCTTTGGAACACACCTTTTAATATAATGAAAATTGATGCATATCTTGATTTTTCCATTCTTATTGAGAATAGGGACGATGTTAGACATCCATTTAGAATAATCTATGAGCTTTATAAACCCTACTTTGAGAAGCTCAATAACCTATTCCTTCTCCATTAATGCAACTTTTGGATTGATTGGCATGAGTTTTTGTTTAATAGTTTTTACATCAAGCATCATGATTAAATTATGAATAGCTACTTTAGGTTTACTACCTACCATATTCATGTAAGAAAATGTAAAAGATTTATAAAATACAATAAGTAGTTAGTGGTCCTCTAATTCTTGTGGTGAGAGTGAAGACTCAAGTTTGAGAATTTTAGGGATTTATTTAATCCTTATATTTATATCAATAGTGTCCTCAATGAGGAAAGAATTCCCCTCTTTGAATACATCAGGAGTAGGGGGAAGATGAACATCTTCACCCTCTACATTAAAGACATCAAACTCTTCATTGGAAGATAAATAATATTTAAACTTGTAATAGGAATTATAATAATCATATCCAAGAAAAGACATAGGATACAAAATGAGAGTAAAACATCTCTTATGATTAGAAGATGGAATGTCATTGTAAGCACGTAGGAACTCTAGAATGGCTTTGTCATCTCAACTAGGTCAAATACCAATGGGCTAGTATCCTTCCCAATACAAGAAAGGGTTTGGTGATTAGATAGTTTTGCACAAGGGGTTATGTCCTAATGAATAATATGAAGTTAAATTAGAAATATTCATGAACTATCAGAAGTTTCAAATCACAGGAAGGATAGGAGGTTGATGGCAAGCAGTCAATAATACCTAGTGACACAGTCACCTACAAGACTGTAAGAGAAGCAATGAAAAAATAGAGTTTTAAGGTATCTTAAATTACTCCATGGACTTGAAATGAATGAGAAGAGACCTCTCCCACATATTTTCAGTCACTATAAGTATTCGGTGTCATGGTGAATTTGAAAAGGGTCAACATGAAACTCCATACTCAAAGACCTTCTTATGACTATCATTTACAGTCAGTTAAGGAAATGATCTTGAATATTGAGGACATTGATGGTGTTTTGAGTTTTCAAAACATTGAAAGTGTATAAAAGTTTTAATAACATATGATGTAACCTTCATATAAAGTTTGTGATTGGCCTTGAAGACCTTTGAAGTATATTATACATAGTTAAATGCTCAAAACGTCATCTACAGCCAGCCTATATTGAAAATAGATCTTAAAAGTAAAGTTGATGAAGGTTAGAAACTTCAAAGCATTGAAAGGGCTCAAAATAACACCATTTAAGGTAAATTCAGTAAGAGGTTCTTGAAGAGTGGCTATGGATAGTCAAAAGGGTCTCAAATGCACTCAGTCCTCTAAGAGAGACCTATAGGCTACAAGATGATATAGGCTATTTTCAAGCCTTAAAGAAAGTTACAGGCGTCTTAAAGGAAGTTGAGAATTGTTTCATGATATGATAGTGTTTTTCAAGAGTTTGAAGACAATAAAGAATGCCAACACAGTCATAACCCTGTTCACCCTTATATAGTCCAATTCACACAGTCTTAGCAGACCTACCATATAGTTTAGAAATAAGTATGGAAAGTTAGTTGAGGATACCATTTGGGGTGAAGTTTAGGCTTGAAAGACCTAATAATATGATGAGAGACACATACAATTTTTCCATGAAAGGCTCAAACCTAACGAAGAGATACAATCATGATAACCCTGCATATACAGTCCAAAACAAGACGCAGGCTTGTTGCCTTATGAGAGTTTGATTGTTTAAAAATCTCAATGAGCTTCAAAGGATCTGAAGGAGAGTAAAGAGATATAAGGTGAATGATAAAGTGTGAACATTGTTTCATCACCTCTCATACCTAGCAAGAAATAAGACAATAACATAGTATACCCTGTTCAATCTCAAACAAGCCAAATGCATACTAGACAGTCAGTTTGATGAGATGCCAAGTGGAATTAGTTGGAGTAAATGAGGCCATGGAAAACCTTGAGAGAATGGTGGGAAACATGAAAAAACCTTCCATAAGGTGTTAGACCCCTGATAGTGAGCGTAAATGGGAGAAAACAACAAGTTAGGGCAAGTTAGGCAGCTTGGCCTACAAACCTTAAGCCTAGGCTAGTGGGGTGTAAGAGATTTTGATGAAATAAAGTGATAAGATAAACATTTTTATAAGTCAAGGAAGACATATCAGACCTTTTTATATCATTTGGAGATCAAAACAACTCAATAAAATCACCTGCAAATCTTAATTTGTTCTCAGACATCTCAAAACACATGTTTCCAGTCAAGAGGCCATCTTGATTTGCTTGGTACGGTCAAGGGGATTTGCATGGGACCCTGAGCTTATAGGGTAAGTCTATTAACATAATGCACTTCAAATTTGTGGAATTTGTAGGAGTTTTCATGCCTTGAGGTTTATGAACCACTCTTAAGAAGTTAAGACACCTTCAAACTGCCTAGGAGGGCTATAAAGACCAAGTGAGAGAGAAATGAGATTTCATGCCTCCAGATGAACATGCCCAACTTCCAAACCACCTAGAACATATTCACAACTCCCCTAAGCATCATCCCATGTACTTGAGTTGTATGGATTATTGTACATATTGCCATAAATGCATTGTTTTATGTGTTTTTAATTGTTTTGTAGGGTTTTTGAGAGATGGACACTTTCCAATCATTGCAAGAGGTCTCCTAAGACTTATTTTATCTCCTAAAATCAAAATAATTGTTCAAAAATCCTTGGAAGTGACTAAATAAACTTCATTTTGTAAGGTAGTCCAAATAGGCTTATGAAGGGCTTATTTTTTGCCATTTCATAGTTTGGATATAAGCACAATTTTATAGAAGCCCAAACTTGACATGGAGATTGGTTATGTCATGGGTAAATAAAATCACACACTTACTAGAGGTTTCACAAGTGTATGAAGATTTCAGAGCCAAAATCCACTTTTTAGGCCTAAAGGCCTAATAGGCAAAAAAGGTAGACTTACACTTGGATTCAGCTCATAAAATTTGACATGGAATTGTAAGAGGATAGAGGGTCCTTAAATATGCCCTTATTTTGTCAAGATAATTCCTACAACTCCTACACAAAGAGATTTATAGGAAAAAAAGGATACAAGGAATGAGGCCTAATTGGGGCTTTTGGTCCAATATGATGTCAATAGGCCACAATGAAGTTTGGATAAGTTAAAATAAATGAAACCAAGTTTTGACACTTGTGTGTAAAATAAGCCTGAGGAGATGAAGATCCTTCTAGACACCTTGCAAGAAAATGGGGTGATGTTTCAAATAGAACCTTTTGGGGTCAGTTGAAAGGTGTCAAAATCAGAGAAAAGAGGTATAATAAATTTATATGACCATCAATAAGGCCACCTATCCTTCAATTTGTCAAGAAGAATGAGAGTTTCAAGAAGCTAGTTAAGGTGTCAAGCATGCATTTCAACCTCCCATGCCACTAAGAGAGCTAAATCATCTGAAGAGGAGAAACCCATGGCATCCTGGACCTATTGGAGTTCTTCCCTAACTCCTCTTATTATTTTGACTTACATGACACTTGTCTACCTTCTCTTTCTTACACTCTTCTTCTCTTATCTCACACATGTGTTATATATTGAGCCACTTTGGCTTGGAAATGTATCCTCCACCTAGGTATGGTGAAAGCCCTGCTCATTTATTCTACCTTTTATCAATAAAATAGTTGATGTTTTACATCATTCTATGACTACATGTAGTGATAAAGCTTTAAATGGTTGATCTTATCAAGTGTAGATGTATATCACCTTGTTTGTGTCCTATTTATCTTGCCTCATGTGGTTGTTTATCTATTTCAAGTTGTATTTGGTGTCATTAGGGGTGTCATTTATGCAATAGGTTCATTATAGGATTCTGTAGGTTTATGTTTTCTTGTAGGTCTTAGTGTATTGTGCAATGTGTGGTAGAGGTCAACAAAGTTTGGTGTATCACCACTGTAGTTAGGTTTATTTCAGGTCTTTCTCCCTCTTTTCAAAGCAATCAAGCGATAGAGTAGTGAAAGTGATCGTAAGTGATTTATTAAGGGGAGCTAACCCTTCAATCTATAGGTTTACCCTTATTATAGACAACACATAAGTCTATGGGTAATCCCATGTTTAGCCAAATTTGGAGAGGTCTGAACAACCTTCGCCTAAAGTGCAAAATTTGGTTATAACAACAAATAATATTGAAAAATGCATGCATGGATTTGCTTGGATTCACTGATTTGATTATTTTATTTTTAACCTAAGGTTTACAAATTTAATTCAACTTAGGGTTGAGGAATAAACTTTACATATAATTTTATTTATTTTGCCTAACAAGTCCAAAAATCCAATCAATTCAAAATCTAGAAAGCTGTAAAGCCACAAACTCTAAAATTTTGTATAGATGTTTATATTATCTTTCTTGATAAACCCTTTAGAGGAATTTTCTACAGATATTCTAAACTTTCCAATTTAATTTTTTTCTAAACTCACTACCTAGAATTGTAATCATGCAATATCTAGATCTCTAGGTTGAATCTTTCGCTGAAAATTTGTCAGGTTTTCTAAAATGTTAGTCTTGAAAAAAAAATTAAAGAATTTTTATATAATTGTTATAGTTTTAAAAAATTAAACTTGACAAAATATATATATATTTTACCCTTGGGAGGCCCTAGCAACCAAAATAATTGTGTAACTTGCAAACCAAGAGGATTTAGACCTTGAAATGTCTCCACATTGTTTTATATTGCATAACAAAAAAAAATGGAAAAATCATGCTTTCAATCTTTATAAAAATGCACATTTAATTGTTTTTATGAATTACAAGTGTAAAAAGAAACTAAAACAAAGATTTCAAAATATCATATTGCATCATTCAATATAAATGATGCATATGGTTCATACTTACAAGTAATTTCATCTCATTGAATCACTACATCTACAACTTAACATAGATGCAATGATGATGTTTGTGACATCATCCCTATAAATCATCAAGGAGAAATAAGGTTCAGATAATTTAATTAAACGTTCCCTCCATTACCCATTTGTCACTATCGCTCGACAAAAATCCTGAAAGCTAGAAATTCCAAGTATATATGGAAGTTATGCCCACGTACAAAAAAATCCTTATAAGCATGTGTCATTAATAGAATGAATCCCTTTCATGTAATGTCTACATACCACGTACCACTCCTATACACTCATCAATACAAAATAAACACAAAAGATTACCTAGATGACCCAGATTAAATGGAGTGGGTTGGATAATTCAATGATGGAAACTTATATCTTCAAAAGGAAATGAAAAACAAACTTAAAATAGATGAATGAAGTAATGAAGTGCATCACCAAAGGGGCTTCAAAACACAAAGTTATATGGAATTCCTCTGTATTTCTTGTTGGAAGTGAACACAATTTTTGTTTCCTCTTTTCAAGCAGGGTTTCATCTAGTATCAAATAATTTGGGTTGGAATCTTCTTTTCAGTATTGTGAATAACAACACAAGACAAATGACATGAATGATTACTCAAAAGGTCAAAGTTTTCGTTCAAACCAAATTAGGTGTACATAACATAAAGTCTATTTTCTAGGGTTTCCAACATAAAGTTTACAAAATCAAGAGAGTTTACACATAATTCAGAAAGCACATTTTAATAGATTTCTTTATTCGGAGACTATACAACAAATAGTACAAACAATAAATAATCAACACTTGTGAAGCAATCTATTCATCTTATAGTTTGTCTACTTTGAATTCATCACTCTTTGAAAATGAACTTGTACAAAGATGCAACCATTATTTCCTTCTAAACTCTGAGACAAAGTTTTGAACCCTTTTACAATGAAAATCATCATATTTATAGGATATGAGGGTGTAACCACCTACATAACCGCTTTTAAGTAAAAAAATTATATTTTACTGTTACTTTTCCTAAAATGATTTAAAAAAGTAAATATGACCTTTTTAAGTTATTACAAAAAGTGCAATGGAGAAACATAAAGTTAAAGATAAAAAAACATGACTTTGAGTGATTATGAAGAGAGATAAGACTTATTTTTATGATAAGAATGTTGATCTACCACTGTAATTAGATTTTACTCCTTTTAGTTTCTTAGATTCTCTCTCTTGAACTTTCTTTTGTTAACAATTATATCTTCGGGTCTTATTGGCCTTATTTTGACATCTGATAGAATTTTAATCCATCCCACGAGGGATTAGGAAAAATTTGAGGATGAAAAACATAGAAGTCATCCATCACAACAACAATGGACTAAAAAATAACCCTTTTTTGTGTCCCAATCAACATCATTTGTCAAAGACCAAACAAAATAGGGAAAGAGATCCACTTCTCAAACTGGAGACTAAAATAATGTATCTATCGATTATTTTCATTGAAATCAATAAATGATGGAAGTTCTTCTCCATAATAGTTGCAAGATTTGGAAAAAAAACTCCAACAATTGAGGAATCATTGAAAGAGAATGACAGAGGGTAGACTCCCATAAGATTATTGTATCTTCCAACAAATTGAGTTTGTTAGGATTGTCAACATCAGTACTTTATTGTAGAAAAGACAATAAGATGTTATAGCACATGGGTGATTGGAGACCAAGAGCAACTACAAAATTTTACATTGCAAGTATAACTTGAATTCTCAAGAGACTTTCACTACTGATTCATCCCAGACCTTTATGTTGAACTCTTGCACATCCTCCTTAGCTTGAAAGCATATCTCCAAGCATCTTGTTATATAATCCATACATTCTTCCTTGTATATCTAAACATCTTCAATGAGAGAAAAAAGATCAGTATGCTAAAAATTTCATGAAAGATCATTATCTTGGAGCAAACCAAGGAATGTGCAATATACTAGTTTTCTAATCTCATCCATTGGAAGCTTAGCTAGTTCCTTCATTTTGCCATCAAGTTTCAATACTTATCCAACTTTGTCTACTTTCGATATTATGTTTCTTTTGGTTACAATTGAGTTTTCTACCACTCTAGTTTTTTTATTTGGGAATTCATGTTAAATTTTTCATCCTTTCTATCCTTCACAAATGATTACCAAGAATTATATGTTTGGTGATCTAAAGGTCTCATTTTGTAAGCATGTTCCATTCTCTAGATTATATTGTGGTCATGGATAAGACCTTGAGTACAAAATCATGTAAGCATTTCTTATCATTACCATATCACACTACATATGTTGTATCTCAACGTCATCCATCTTGTATTAGACCCCATGAAAATACCTTACATAACATACATAATGCCTCCTTCAAAAAAAAGGAAACATCTAAGAAAAATACTCAATTCACTATTATTACAATTGGAGTTCATTTCTTTTTAATCATCTAGCTCATTTCGCAGACTAGATTATAATTTCTCACATTTCAAATGAATGAAAGCAATGTTGAACATGACCATGAATCAAATGTTGGCATGTAAACAGTGAACTCTGAAGCTGCTTCATTGAGGGACCTTTGTGATATTCCCTTATCAGTCTATGCATCAATCAAATAAAGAAGTATATTGTGATCATCTTTTGTCCCTTCTTGTGAGGATAATAGTTTTGTCCATACTCATTTTCTCCACATAAAAAATTCTTATTTTAGTCAACATATAGAATGACACCACCATGAGTTTGAATGAGCTATTTGGAGGCTTCAAAAGGTATTTTCGGATTGAGGGACAATTTTTAAATGCAAAATATGTTGTTAAGGGTAGCAACATGCAATATGATGTCAATAAAGCCACATAGAGTTAATATCATGTTTAGAATATGAAAATCATCCTTAATCTTTCTCATAACCACGTTTTATATCACAAAACTACCTTTTATAATGCCTAAAACTGCCTTGGCTTTAAGGTGAAACCATTTGCATGCATTTTAGAACTATTTAGATCATTGTTACTCAAGTTTAAAGACCAATGACTGCTTGTATATGCCTTGAGGGATTTTTTGGTTGTCCAACACCTTGGTTTGAGATGGAAAAAGATTTCAAGATGTCAAAAATTCTCCTCATTTACCTGGATTTTGGAGTTGTTCAGAGGCATTTATGAATGTTCACAAGGTTTAAATAGGTTGCTTACCATTTTTAATTTACTCAAGCTTGTTTTGAAACAATTAATTGCTGCTTGAAATTCCAAAACCACTAAAAAATGCCCTAAAACTACTGATGAGTTTGCAAAAATGTTTTTTACTTATTTTTGGGCTACATTTTGGACTGTTTAAACTGCTAAAAACCATTGAGCTATCATGAAACTAATATCAAACATTGATGATCCCTCCTTTAGTTCTAAAAACTTTTGATATGGTTGTTATTCAACCTTCCTATCGTGCAAAAATCTTTTTCCAAAACCACTTGAGCTTTGATGAGTGGTTTTACATTTACAAGGGTAGTTTGGAGTTAAATTATGTTTCAAAATTACCTTTAAAGTTGATGTAGGATTTTGAGAGTGATTTTACAAATCACATTTCAAAATTACCTTTAAAGTTCATGTAGGATTTTGAGAGTGATTTTACAATGAAAAATGACCATTAAAACTCTTGAATATGCAAAATGGCCATTAAAACTCCTAGATATGCAAAATGGAGTTATGAGTTTTGGAAAAACCTTATGGATGGGTTTTGACTTGTGAGATGAATATTATGAGAAACCGTTTCCACTACTTCTCAATAATATGAATTGCAATGTAGTGATTTTTCCATCAAGCAAGCTAGTAGTCACAAGTTCTCCATCACACTCTTTACCAACTTCTTTGTCAGCCATTGATTTTGGATTGTTATGTGATCAATTAATATAAAAATTTTAAATAGTTTCTTCAATGCTATCTACAAAACATTCATATTTTGATGGGGTGGCATTATGGTTTATTCCTCTTGTGGAGAATACATTAATAGCTTGTTCTCTTATAGAAGAGACAATGTCATACACGTCTAGAATAATAACCACCAGAGTTTACAATTTGATTGATAAATTGCATACCCAAAATAAACTATTGCAATCCAAAATGGGTTGACAATGTTGTATCATCTTCAATCACTTCCCAAAAGTCTTCATTATATTATACCCACATCAAGACCATCTCAGTGGGCCTTTTTTCAAAAAATTCACGTGTCTTATATGTGCTTTCACATTGTATATATAAGTTTATTTGGGTAATTACAACTTACACAAAGATCCGCTTTCAGTTGTGATTTGATGCAAGACATGACTCCTTCAAAATACAAACAACACATTTACATGTTATGCAAATTGATGAAAATGGAGTAATAATAACTTTTCAAATGCCTTTGCAAGTTGGAAAAATATGTACCCAGAGATCTAGACGATAGCCACCACCCTTCACATATATCACATTGCACAAAATTAATGAAGGATAAATGTTTGATGCAACCCTTGATAGTTTCAAAAAATGTCAATTGGAGATCTACTTGTATGTCAATTGAATGACTCTCAGCTTCATTTTCAAATAACCCATTGATGATTCCATGAAATCATCTACAAAGGTATATTAATAACCATTTCCAAATCCATCATTTGTATCAGTTGTTTGGCCATTTTATGAAGCTTCTTTCTCAAAACCTTTAGCACCGACACTACCATATTACATTTGCATCTTGGGTTCTTTTTAAATATCATAAGCATCATGTATTTCTTGAAACTTATGCTTTGCATTGGGGTCACCCTTGAGTTAAAATCAACAAGCTATCTTATTGAAAGGTACCTTGATCCTACTTATTTATTCTGCCAATGCACTATGCAAGATACAAACAATGATGGTCAAAATTTAACATGTAGATTAAACATTCTCCATTGGGTTATGGAGTTGATGTCCCATTTTAGAAAAAAAAAAATTGTTTTTTTTTGAAACACCTCCAGTTGCCTATAAAAACATAATTGGGGGTGCTGTCATGAAATGTAAAATTTCATGACAACATGCTTGATGGTATATAAAAAGGAAAACCTTTGGAGTGATAAGGAACCAAGCCATCTCCCACATACAACTTGTTCAAACGGCCAAGAATGGTCTAAGATGTTTTTTCAGATCCATAGCTTCTCCATAGTGCAAACTATGATGCATGGAAGACCAAGGTGAAAACTCACCTAGAATTTGAAGATCTTTGGTTGGTTTTTGACAACATATTCACTTGACATACCTTTGATGTTGACCGATAGTGGAAGTTTGACAAAGCAAACCACAAGGAAAAGTTGATCATTATGTTCTAGGTATTAGATGAGGTCTAGCCCTCATATTCAAAATGCTACTATAGCAAAAGACACTTGGAAAAAATGCAATATCATCTATGAAGCCAAGAATAAGAATACCATCATGTATCTATAAATTCATTGTCACTATCTCAAGTTGAAGATGGGAGAAAAATATGAAGGATTTGTTCGTCATGTTGGAAAATGACATGCCTCAGTCCAAGATTGGGCAAGATAATGTTAGATGCCTCCCTAGTACCCATCATCCTAAGAGCATTTCCACTAACCTACAAGATCTTTGTGACATCTCTCAATATATCAGATTCAACCAACTCTTGAAAATTTGGTTAATATGTTGTAGCAGGAATAATCAATGCACATAATAGAGAAGATGAAGAAGAACATACACCTGCATCACATAAAAATGGGAAAAGACCCATAAATCCTTCAAAACAATTCCCTAAGTAGAACAATTAGCATAATCAACACATGCATAAACCCTATTCTCAGAAAGTCAATCACATTTATGGGAAAATAGTTCATGAACTAAAGCATTATTGGTACAATGTGTTTACTCAAGGCTCCTCCAACAATATGAAGCCTACCTCCCATCAATCTCCACAAGGATATAAGAAGAAGAAACCACAGTCCACACGTACTTGGGAACATAAGTCTTCTTCACAACAATAACATGGGAACATTGCTAGAGATAATGGCCCTTCACATGAGGACTATGTCTACGCTATACTAAGAATAGAGGGCATACCTCCTCCAAATTTTGGTACAAGGATTATGGTGAAACTAGGCACATGATAGGATGCAAGGATTGGCTCATCAATTTGTCATCTTCATCATTTTGAGGTAATCTATCTCTTGGAGATGATACCTCCTATAGTGTCCAAGGTATGGGAGATATTTCCTTACCACTTGGAAATTGTGTATGTACAATCATTGTCATTCTATATGTTCCTAATATAATAAAAATTATAGTGTCTGTAAATAAATTGTTAGATCATAACCTTATGGTCCAATTTGATCAAAAAATGGAAAAATGTTGTCTTATTTGAGACAAGTATCGAGGCTCAAAACTTTGTTGCAAGAGCTTCTAGTGTAGTAAAAAATTTCTAGTAGTCCACAAAGCCAATGAAGCTTTCATTGCCAAAGATATTGACTTAGATATTCTATAGAAAATAAGGTATAAAAACTTAATTTTTGCATAACTAACTAAACTCAGTAGACACAACATGGTGAGAGACCTTCAAATCAGTAAAAATAATACATATATATGTTCCAATTTTTTAGCTAGAAAACAACAATGAGCTCCATCTGGCACAAGTACATAACAAACTCCTTGTCCATTGCATCTTATGCACACCATTTTTTTAGGCCCATGTGACCCAATTTAAGAGGCTTCTAGTAATTTAAACTCTTCATTGATGATTACTTAGAAAATATGGGAATATTTATTGAAGATTAAAGATCAAGAATTTCATGTATTCAATGAATTTAAAACCTTTGTGGAATGTGAATATAGATGTAAAATTCATGTCTTTCGCTCATATCGAGAGGGAAATAAATCAATAAAGAGTTCTCTCAATTCCTAAAAGCACATAACATTCACTAACAGTTGATTTCACATTATTATCCACAATAGAATGGTGTTGCAGAATGGCATAACCATATTAATATAGAAATGGTGTGTAACATGATTTATGAATCACACCTACCTCATAAAAATAGGTATAATTAGTTCATACAGTGGTCAACTTGTTGAATTAGGCACCCACCAAATCTCTCAATTGTATTACTCCACAAGAAGCATGGACTAGGAATAAGCTTTCACTATCACATCTTCGTGTTTTTGTCTATAAATCATATATGCATGTCTCTAAAAATAACAAAGAAAATAGACAAAAAATCATTAACATGCATTTTACTTGGCTACAATGAAGAGTCTAAGGCCTGTCGATTCATGAATTCAAAAACTAGGTAGATACACCTCAACAAGGATGTTGTATGTGATGAGAAGGGTGAATCCAATCCACCCTCCAAAAATTCACTTGATATAGGCATTATCCATGTAAACATTTCTAATATTTATATTTCTAGTGAGAATGAGGACAATGATGATGGTCAATGAGGTCCTCCACCACCCACTAATATTGTTCAACGTATGCACAAGTGGCATACAAGGACAATACAAGATGCAAAATTGGATGGAATCCTAGAAAATTCCACTATAAGACCAAGGACCCTGAGCATGGTTTGTATAGAGATAAATTATGCCCATATGAGCACATTTGCATAAGCATTTGAGCCTTCAACAATTTGATAATCCCAAGATTCAAAGCCTTGGAAAGAGGCCATGGATGTAGAATATCACTAACTAATGAAGAAAAAAACATGGCAGCTTGTTGATCTTCCACTAGGGAGGAAGCCTATTGGTTGCAAGTGGATATTTAATATGAAGTATAAATCAAATGGAAACATTAACAAGTATAAGTCAAAACTTGTATCAAAGGGCTATGCACATAAAGAAGACATTGGCTACGAGGAGACATTTGCTCTCACAACTAAAATAAATACTATTTGAATGGTTTTCACTATGGCTACATAGTTTTTATGGAAATTCCATCAAATGGAAAATAAAAATGCCTTCGTAAATGGTGATCTACAAGAATAAGTCAACATGAATCAACCATAAGGTATTGTCACACTTGGTAAATATCAAAAGGTATGCGAACTCACCAAGTCACTATATGGTCTCAATCCGACTCCCTGATTTAGGTATATCAAGATTGATGAGCATCTCATTCAACATTGATTCCAGAGGATGTCATATAGTCCAAACCTCTACCATTAAGAGAAAGTGTGGAGATTACAATTGTAACTATATATGTTGATGATCTAATCATCACTTGTAGTTTAGTGAGAATGATTGATGAAACAAAGAATGATTTCAAATGATCGTTTGATATGATAAATCTCAGGATACTACACTATTGGCTTGGTTTGGAAGTGTGGCAAACAAGACAGAATATTTGTGTCTCAAAAGAATAATATCAAGACAATGCTCAATAAATTCTAAATTATGGATTGTAAACCTATTGCAACACCTATGAAGACAAGACTTTTGCTATCTTATTTAGATCCATCACCACTAGTAGATTACACTCTCTATCGCCAGTTGATTTTGAGTTTCATTTACTAGACCTACACTAGGCCATATATTAGTTATGTTGTCAGTTGTCTTTCATAGTCCATGCAGAATCTAAAAATGAGTCACTAGAAAACAACAAAGTGCATATTGAGGTACATCTAAGGAACTATGGAATATGGCCTAGAATACAAGAATAATGATCAATTCTTCTTGACATGTTTGTTATGGACCTGCTTATAGACAAGTTAATATAACAACATAATATAACCAATATGAACCAAATTAAAATAGAATAAAAATATTGTATTGAAAATGATATATTCTTACTACAAAGTATCATGGGCCTCTTTGAGATGGAAACATCCTTTGAGCACAACTCAATACAAAATATCCAATAGATGTGTTTTACTATTACACAAGTCTCTATTGCAAATGGGATGAATTGCAAAGCAGATACATCTGATATTTTATTAATAATACCTAATAAAAACTAAAATAGTTTAGATGAAGGGGTCCTAACATGTCCACCCTCTCAAGAAATATTTGTCATTAAAGCTTAGATGAGGAAATTGTTAATGTAATTAGAGTTTGTGTTCCCATGTCGAATCTTTTGGTTGCATGCCACACCACCAGACCAAAATCTCAATGATGGTACGAATCCAGAGCTGGTGAGAGTGCCTATCGAGGATGGAATCAAATTCTAATAGGATATATCCTTCATTATCAAGTTTTGGAACTATTGTTTAGGTATGAACATGTTGATCAATGACTTTATTCAAACATGATACATGGAAAAATGGATGGATCTTGGAGGAGGAGATAAGCTCCAACTTGTATGTTATGGGATCAATCTTGGAAAGCACTTTATAAGGACCATAAAACTTTGGTGCAAGTTGTTGATGACCTTTCATCTTCAAGGAATACTGCTTGTAAGGTTGGAGGTGGAGAAAAACCATGTCACCAATAGTAAATCTCATTATGGTTGCTTCACGTGTTTTTGTGCTAGATCAATTTTATCTTCAAGAGTTTAAAGGAGAATGGCATGTGTAAGGAGTGTAACATCAACTTCTTGTACCTTGGAGATACCTGGAAGGTATGTCTGAAGAGAAGGTGGTGGTTGACCATAGATAACCTCATAAGGGGTCATCTTATTGGTGGTATGAAATGTAGAGTTGTACTACCATTCTAAATGTGGTAACCATTTGACCCAGTAAGTTTGTTTATCAAAGGAAAACCAACACAGATAGGTCTTCAGGAATTTGTTGATAATTTATGTTTGACCATTAGTTTTTAGGTTGTAGGCAGAACTCATTTTAATTTGGGTGCAATAACTGAAGTAGGTAGCTCATGGATGGTCGATCTAATCGAGAAAGGTTTGAGAAATAATGGAGGAAATAAAAGGATGGTTGAGGGCACAAAAATGGTGGGCATACTTATAAAGTCAATATACTACTACAAGAATCATTGATTTGTTCCCTGACTTGGGTAGTCCCTCAATAAAGTCCATGGAAATGTCTGAACATACCTGGGTAGGAATAGGTAAGGGTTGGAGCATGCCTGGGGTGGTGACAATTTCACCTTTGTTATGATAACACATTTTTCTAGAAAGTATTTGATTTTATATTTAATGCCTTCCCTAAAAAAACCGACATATCCTTTCATAGGTTTTTTAAAAACTAGAGTGGTTGGTAGATGCAGAGGAATGTGTTGATGTGGGTTTTATGCACACCAAGGATTCTTGCGAGGAGGCGTATAACATTTTAGGATCAGTGAAGAATTCACTCCAAGGCACGAGTTGTGGGGTATATGGTTTTATAATAACCATGTGATGGAATAGCGGTGAGCGAAGTTGTTATTAACCACGGATGGTTCGGATATGATGGACGTCTGAGATTGAGTTGAGATGGATGGGTGAATCTAACCTAAGTGGGATTATCCAAAAAAAATTAAAAAGAGAGGGAAAGGTAAGACAGAAAAGAAGGGGGGTTTATGGTTTAACTAAGGAACAAACCCTTCAAAACTAACCTCTTTTATCTAAGGCTAAGTAAATGTCCAAAAACTAATACCTACTGCCAATTATTGTTAGCACATTATACAGACAGACACAATTAAACACCAAATTAAATAACTACAATAAACTCAATAAGCATCATCAAAGATAGGGTTAGAACTGGATTGCATAGCACATCCCTGCCTCTAACCAATAATTAGTATGATCAATAATCAATGAGAATTAAAACTAAAAGCTAGTTAAATCTAAATAATTGCAAAACAAAACAGTCACAGCATATTATAGATATTTACTTGTTGGAAATTCCTCAATGAAACATAGAAATTGGAAGAGAAAATCACATTCACACAAACTCATGGAACTGTCACAAAAATTTACTTCTTGTATTAATTGCCAAAAAATATCCTCTTGTACAATGTGTGATAAACATGTATATATAATTTTGGATGGGCAACGCCTTATTTTCATGATTGGACTACACGTATAAAAACTAAAAATAAACTCTACTCTTAACTTATCTTGCCAATTACAAAGTTTGCTTACTCCCAAAGCAAAGATATAAATAAGCATGACAAACATAGAACTCCCAAAATTGGATCATGATATCAAAATAGAACGGCTAGTGATAACTGAAGATGAACTGAATAGATGTAAAATTGGTAAATTTGGATTGGACATCTCAAAAACTGGGGTCTATGACATAGCACTATTTGTAGATGAACGATTGACTATAGTAATAATTAGGGATACCACTATTAATGAAATTGAAGTTGACTTTGCTATAACCTATGAAATAACTATGGTAGAAGGAAATAATAGACTGTGTAGTCTCAAATATTACTTGTGTAGTAGAAGAAGGTGCTACTTTGGTTATCTGAACTAGTGAAGTTATTATAACCGGTTGTTCTCGTTCCTTCTTTTCCTTGTAAACCTTAGAACATGCTTGGAAATCCAATCAAAGTTAATGATGGGAAGATTGAATAAAACAAGAATTTTGTCCATCAACTTATTATGAGTAATCCTTTCAATATCAAATAGCTTCTCCAATGCCTATGCATGATCAATATTTTCCTTAGCAAATGTGACCAACTGAATGACCAAGTTTCATTTTCCTTGAGCCAAGTCTTTAACTTTAGTTTCAAAATGGTTAACAGAAACTTGGAGCAAGGTATTAAAATATGTTATGTCAATTATCCCCCTTGTGAATAATATATAGAAGGGATTCATGTATCTCCCAGTAAGTTAGTGATTTTATGCTCTTGGTTAGTTAATTGCTTCACTAGCTCCTTCATTGTCAAATTCCACTCCATGAGATCATATTTCATGGTTTTCACATAATTTTGGGATAAGCTTATGTTTGGGAGTGTCAATAAATTCAAACCTAGATATGACTTTTTCCTTATTGCCTTGGCTATAGTGTATAGGTTAGCATCTAATTTCTTCAGTGCTTCATGAAATTGTACCACTATTATCTAATGTGGTTATAATTCTTATCGTGCTTTATGAATTGAACATACTAAATCATAGACCATGCGAGCGGATCTATGTACCTGTTTCAACACATCTTATAGGTATTCCACCCTGGGTTGGAACTCCAAATTTTGATTTTCTTGCTTGAAACCTCTAAACATTTTCTTTAATACACCACCTGTAGTATCTACTACAGTTTTGAGGTCTTCTTCAAACTCATCATGTTCTTTAGACTGTGTGTTTCTTTTCTTTGTCAAATAAATAGTTATTCTTCTCTTATAAATTCAATTTCCTTTCCAACACCAAACATTTTCCTTTTTCTAATCCTCTTTAATTTATTATTATTTTCATCAAACTCAAGGCTAAACTTTGATGTCTCAACCAACACTAAGTGTTGCCTAGATAATTTCTCTATTTATAGTTGTTGCATCCAAGGTGAGGCCAATACTAGTCCAAAATTAGAATCAAGCTATAGGGGTGGACTAAGAGTGGATGGAGGTCGCATGAGTGTTGGAGGAGTGGATGAAGGTATGTGGGAAAATAAGGATTAACCATTTTCACTCTAGAACCTTGATCCTCGATGGAGTATGGACAATGTACTTAAATATGTCGGGGGACTCCTAAATAGTTGTAACAATGGAGGAATCTATGGGAAACATTGAGGGCTCGGCAATCCTTAGTTGAGTGGATAAATTAGTGCGAAATGGCTCAAATAGAGACTGTGAAACTAAGTCCTCAAAGTGTACTTCTTGAGAATCTATGGGAAAAGGCCCCTGTGGGTCTAATATATCCTTAAACTGTGAAATAACAACTTGTGTCAAGTTTATTGTTGCTTGAGGAAATAATATAACAATGTCCAAAACAACATTAGTGTCTATGGAAGTAGTTGAAGTACCAATCACTAAAAAACTTGGAATACTAGTATTTGTAATAATAGGGATGCTAGAAGTACTAGACATAGGAACAAAAATACCTATGAAATCAACTAAACTTGTAAAATTTGCAGTAATAATATGAACAATAGAAATAGAAGCAACACTAGAAATAGGGGAAAGAGGAATTGCAGCCCATATATCAGTGGTTACTATGTTGTTTGCATTATTCATTCTTCCAGTATCTGATGTATCCATTTGAAGAGTGTGTACAATGGTGGGTGGATCAACAACCTTGATAACTACAACCTCTTGTTCTTGTGTTTCAACCACATCTGATTGTGTGTTCTGAGGGGAGCTAGAATTTAACTGCACTTGTAAAGGTATCTTTTGAAACACATCATGTTCTAATTCAATTGCTTCCTCTTTTACTATATGTTCTCCTTCCATTTCCATTTATACCAAATCTTCCTCAGTGAATTCTTCTTCCTCTATTAATTCTTCAGAAGGACTGAAAGGACTGGGTAATACCCTTTTTGATTGAATAACTAGAATGGGTTTAGTTGAAGTAAGCATTACTAGGCCCTGACTGACTACCAATGATTGTGTTGATGGAGGTGGATGAGTGGGTTAAACTACAAGAATAAAATCAAATGTAATAGGAGGGATCAAAGGAGTGCCCATGTCCAATGTAGAAACATGTGGCTAGGAAGACTTCGGTGGTGGAAGCCTTTTGAGTATGTTTCTAGTCAATTGTTCATCAATTTCCCCAATAGGTTCTTCTTCAAGTATCTATGTAGGAATTACATCACTTTTCTTTGTGTGGGTCATATTGGATCTTTTGAGCAATCTTCATTGTCATCTCCACTCCATGCATCTTATCCATAATTCAGAAAATTCCTCTCTATCCATAAAAATGTAGTCATGTGATTAAATAGCATGACCATAATTAGCCTTTATTCTTCTTCCATGATCTTTGATATGTTGGGCTACTCTCCCATAGGGATCCTAGTGTCTATACTCTACCAAGTTGAAATGGAACTATGAAGTATGTTTTGAAGCTCCAATAATTTGACTCTAGTATTTGTATTGTTGTCTACCAATAGTTAAGGGTGTTTTATGGAGAACCCCTAGTTTTGATGATCTATAATCAATATCCACACTCTTAAATAATTGAAAAGTTATCTCTTGTTCTGCCAACTTGTCTGGCACTTGTTTATGAAGGTATAAAGGATCAACATCAGTTCCTTCTATTCTGATAACAATGTGATTAGGATAATACCAATAATTTTCCAATGTCTTCAATGGCCTCCTAAATTCTTCTGATAATCTAGGCATAGGTTTACCATTAACTGATTTCTAGACATGAGGGTAAAAGATATTTGTAATCCTCTGCATATGCTCTCTAAAGCTGTGAATGTGGAAGATATTAAAGTCATCATAATTTATACTATTTGCATTCCTTGGCCACCATTAAGATTCTCTTAGCAGGGTGAGTGTAGCATACACAACATCCAGTAAATAAGACATCATGTAAAAATGTTTAGTTGGTCTATTTTGAGACATCGTGTGTTGTTTCAAGTTGTAACTAATAACCTCCCCGATAGCAAGAATTTTCTTATCATCCAGTATCATTGACAGTAAAGGGACCCAATCATCATCTACATATGTTATAGACGGTGCTCTATATATCATGTTCATAAAATCCATAACAATCCTAACTCCTCACCTAAATTGCATGATGGGAAGGTTTTTCCTGTTTACAAAGTACTCGGGATTGTTCACCCAAGCCTTTATTATTTCTCTAACAATGTTTTCATTCAACCATTTTGCTATGGTATCAAAATCATATACCATATCACTATCTAGGAGTCCATAATATTTCTCAAATGATGGCTCAAATATGAATGCCACAAGTTCATTGCTACATATTATATGAAATATATCATTGGTACAAACACCAATTGTAAACAAATTGTGGAAGACATCAATACAAGGAAATTCCTTTGGTTTTGCAGCTACCTTGTGAAGTCATGTTGCTTTGGCAGCTAACAAGTTGTCGATGTATTCCCTATCTGGTAGAGTTAAGTTATTTTCATGTTCGTATGGTTTAATCTTTTCCACTTCGTTATACAAAGCCTAATAGTGAATTGATTTGCCTACCAAAACACTATGGTCTAAGGATGTATTCATGAATTAAATTGATGTACCAAAGCAAAATAATGAAGGTGCAAGGAGATTCTCTTCTGGATTCATTATTGCAGTGTAGTTAATCTTTGAATTATGGTTGCCAATTTATAATTTCATAGTAGATAGAGTTTTGATTTTGGTTGTTATTGTCTTTTGATGGCAAATAGTAATTGAGTCAAGTTGGGGACAATGAATGAACTTATGTGAGTTGAATTCAATGCCATAATATTTCATTTGTGGAAATTAATTGTAGATCAACGGTCCATGTTAATTCTATTTCCATTTAAATTTGATTTAATGATGTACGCTTTCACGTGATTTTCATTTTCCATTTGTCACATTTTCACTTCTTTTTTTGCTTATTCACTTGATTAGCCTTTTATAAATCCTTCCATAGTTGACATTTGTCAATATATCTTTGGATCTTATCTATGCAAAGAGATAACTAGATTGATATTGAATTTAGGGTGTAGTTGTGACAATAACATATACATGTCATAATGTCATTTGATCACTCAATTCATGGTTTCTCTTGGGTATTGTGTATCTTTGTTTGTGCATGAGAAGGCGTGGTGATGACATGTGGCATCATGTGAGAAGTGATTGTGCTAGGAAAGACATATGGCACAGTTCATAGCTTTGTGATACATCACCTTGATTGTATATTTTAAGGCAGTGAGATGATGCCACATGGAATGATCTCACTAAGTCGGGTGGTCGTCGCTTTTGATAATTTGGGATTAAACTGCATAGTTTATGATGTAGTGCGATTAAGCCATGTGGCTTGATCTCATTGAGTTGCTTAGTCAATGCCTTTTGAATTTCATAGATTTGAACTCAATAGGGGATGAAGCGAATGAATGACACCTGGCAAGATTTTGATATGTGGGGTAGTCAGTGCCTTTGGGTAGATGTAATCTTGATCGTTGATTTTGAAAACTACTGATAAGCCAAGAAAGAGACACATGGATCTAATTTCACTGAGTCAAGAGGTTTGGTCGAATGTTTGGTTAGCCTCTTTTCGCAAAACCATCAATGAGTTAACAAAGTGTCGCGTGGCACAATCTCACTGAATCAAGACACAAAGTGATAAACATAGATCATGTCATGGAAAACATGCCAATGAGTGATGACTTGTATGGTTAACAAACTTGAAAATACAAATCAAGACTCGAACAAAATACCTTGTTAGCCCCATTAGTCAAAAATCAAAACCTGAATTCGATAACATTTAGAATATAGCAGTCAAGTAGGTGTGTAAGAATCAATTCAGAAATAAGATTTCAAAAATTACAAACAAAAGTTAATGATTAAATTAATAGATCAACCCATAGTTTGGAATTCCAAGGTTTTGTACCAAATTTAGAGATAAACATGGGATTTTCAACTTAAAGTGGGTCCCCATCTGAAAATTTTGAAGGTGGGGGTGTGTTGGTCACAACAAAATGCAACTCTAATATAAATTTTTGTTACAGTGAGGATTTTGGTGCTAGTACCAAATGCCCTTTGTGCCTTAAATAGTGATCATGATCATTCCAAAAGTAGTTTGGCTAAGAGGTAGGGTCAGTGTTAACTTGTTGAATGAGTTTATGAATTCGGGTGTCATGGGACCATTCTTGTTGTCTGATGCACCCAATTGGGCATAAGAAAGGAGAGACCATACAAGGTTGTATGTTATTCATACTTTGAGATAATGCATTGGCAACAACATTTCATTTACCCTTATTGTAGGTATCTCATAATCATGGCCCATTAATTTTGTTACTTAATATTTTTGCTCAAGCAAAGAGACTCTTTTATCTAAGAAGTACTTGAGGTTATGGTGATCAATTTTGATGTCTAAGTGTTTCCCTACTAGGTATGGGCACCACTTGTTGACAGCATGAAGTATAGCTAACATCTCTTTCTCATATGTGGAATGAGCAAATTTCTTCCTTGTAAGTGCCTTGCTAGTGAATGCGAGGCACTGACCCTCGTGCATTAGAACAACTCCAATGCCACTGTAACAAGGAGCATTTTCTATGACAAACGATTTAGAGAAGTTGAGCATAGCTAAAATATGAGTAATACACATTGCATGCTTAAACATGTCGAAGGATTTTTTGCTACCTCCTACCACTAAAAGGCGTATTTTTTTAACATGGTCATTAATGGAGCGAAAAAAATTCCATAATCCTGGACAAAAGTTCCTTAATACCCAATAAGACCAAAAAAACCTATGAAGGTTATCGAATCATTTGGGTTTAGGCCAATTTTTTTCACAGCTTCAAATTTTTCACAATCCACTTTGACACCTTCCTCAGAGACAATGTGTCCAAGATACTCAATTTATTTTTGTTTATCAATAATGATTTGCAAGATATGGTCCAAATGTATCAGATGTTCCTCCCATGTAAGACTATAGACCAGAATGTCATCAAATAACACTAGTATGAATTTGTGTAGAAATGGCTGAAATATATTGTTCATTAAGCCTTGGAAGGTTGATGGAGCATTGGTGAGGCCAAAATACATGACAAGAAACTCATAATGTCCATCATGAGTTCGAAAGGTTGTCTTTGGAATATCAACTTCCTTGAAGTGTATTTGGTGATACCTTGATTGCAAGTTGAGCTTAGATAAGAAGTGAAATCCATGTAATTCGTCCAGCAACTCATCAATCATAAGAATGGGAAACTTGTCCTTGATAGTGAGTTTGTTGAGTGTGTGAAAGTCAATATATAGATGCCAAGACCCATCATTTTTCCATACCAACAATACAGGGGAAGAGTAAGGACTGATGTTAGGTAGGATGACTCTAGCCTACAACAGAGCATGTTCCATTTTTTTATTTCAATCTTTTGGAGAAATTTCCAAATACCTCAAAGAGTCCATTGATAAGCAAATTTATGAAAAACATATCACATATCATGTGTTATATATTAACATTCTTAATACATGTTTCAAGTGCCAACCATGGAGCACAAAATATGTGAGTGCCCTTTTATGGCTAATTCATGGTCAATTACTCAATACAAGGCCTTCCCTTAGGCTAGTAATGCTGCACAAACATCCATAGATGCACATGGTGGGCAAAGCCCTGAACTCTATGTACAAACCAACAAGGGATTCAGCATCAACTAGCAAGCAACTAGTTCATGTCGCTTCTCAAGGGGCACTGCATATTATTCACACTCTACAAAACTACAATAATTCTCTTTGGTCCACAAAGGCAACCAACCATGTCTCAACAGCCACAACCACTCCTCGAGGAAAAAGATTTGGGCCCTGTAGATAACATAGGGCTTTTGATCGCAAGATAATTTTTCACAGCGCTCGTAGCTCCTCTCTGCCACCCAAAAAAGGTGAATATGTACAAGAAGAATGGTGGGCATTTGTATTAAGTGACCTCGTGCATGGCAATCATCAATCATACATTTCTAATATATTTTCAATTTTAGCAGGGAATGATGAGAAATCTAATATGAACATTCCCAATGTTAGTGTACTCATTGTAAGGGACACTCATTGATTGTTTGATAAAACGAAGATATTATGTTTGCAATAAGTTAAAATTTCTAGATTTTCTCGACTCTGTTGCCAAATCAATTTGGTCAAGCATTATTTACTAGATGTCACATCATAAACTAAGATGTGGGGGAGTGGTCACATTTATTGTCCCTTATTTATCATCCAATAGTGTAGATTGGGGAATGGATGCCTCCCATCAGTTAGTGTGTACAATCTTTGATTTTAATGGCTACTCCCTTAGTATTTCCAACATTTATGCCTCCAATGATGTTGATGAAAGGGTGGAATTTTGGTGGTGGATTGTTGACACACTCCCCGATTCCAACTAGATCCTATGTGGTGGCTTTAATATGATTGAATCTCATAAAGACAAAGAGGGAATCTTCCCACTGCGATAGTGCGCTGGTGAGATGAAGGTATGCATTTACGTGCACAATAAAATTGGGATTTCATATCCCAACCACCACTGCTGACTCCCCACCACCTCCTTGTGGTTCACCTAGTCCAATTTCTGACAAGGTGGTGATCACATGGCTATTGATAAATCCCTTGGTATTGATGGCATTCCCTGTGAGTTTTACCAAGTGTGATGGGATATTGTGAGTCTAAATCTTCACAAATTCTACCTTAAAGCTGTTAAAACCAACACACTTGGAAAATTTATCTACCAAAGAAATACTAAGTTTATTCCTAAATTTGGGGACCCATAGCTCATTACCAACTAGATGCCAATTACCCTCCATGTTTCCTAAAAAATCAATTCCAAAGCCCTCGCTCTACAAATTCATTAACTTTTGACCCTTATTGTCTGCCATAAGCAAACTGGCTTTAACCACAAAAATTATATTATGGACAATATTATAATTATTTGAGAAGGCATGGAATGGGCTCATTCCTCACAAAAGAAGGCTTTTTTCATCAAAGTAGACTTTGATTAAGCTTACGATTGAATTGAGTGGCCTTTTATTCTTTCCATGTTGAAGGCACTAGGATTTGGGTCCAAATTTGTTAAATTTGTGGACATGTTTTTCAATGATGTTGGTGTTTGTGTCACTATTAATAGTGTTCAATCAAATCCTTTTGGTTTGTTTAGATCTATTTGTTAAGGTTTCCCTCTTGCTTCTTTTTATGTTTTGGTTGTTAAAGGTTTCGGTAATCTGTTGGATGACTATACTTCCAAAGGTTTGATTAAAGATATATCCCTTCCCCACTCTCAAAAGCAAGCAGTTAATGGTCATTTTGTTGACGACTCTTTTCTCACCTTGGTTGAATATGAGACTTCCATGCCATGGAATGCCTAAATACCTTTTGTCTAGCCTCAGGATCTTATATCCAATGGAAGAAAACACCATGATATAGACAATCAAATTCTCCTTTGTCAAGTTGGTTGCCCCAATGTAAATGGTATTGGATACAATCATGTCATTTATATTTCTTGGCATCCCTTTTACTTTCCAAGTTACCCCTTCAATCCTTTGGAATTATGTGATGAAACGAGTAGAAAGAAAAATTGGGTATTGGGTTACCAAACCACTCTCCCTAACAATAAAACTCGAAGTCTACTCTAAAGTGTTGGTTACTACTCATGTATACTACTCTTCTTACTAGGCACCTTCTAAGGTTGCTTATGCTAAACTTAAGTGACTTCTCAAATATTTTCTTTGGGCCAATTTTGAAGGTTCTAAAGGGTTTCACAGAGTAGCCTAGGAGGTTTGTTACATGCCTAGAGAATTAGGAGGGTTAGGTATTTTGTATATCAAAATCCATGGTTTTGCGCTTCATGCTAAGTGGATCATATATGCATTGGAAGGCGAAGAATCTTGGAAAATCTTTCATAGGAATTGTATCACTCAATACTGCCCTATTGGCAAAAATCCCTGCAATTACTTGAAATTTCACTCTCTTCTTATCACACAAGTTCATGTGAAAGTTGTCAACACTTTTGTTATTAAAAGCATTCAAAAATCTTGGGAAATGCTTTAGCCTCATCTACAATGGATGGAGACAATTTCATAATTTCACATTGTTTATGGTGGTCTCTAGTTTTGACTTACTATGATGTTCATTTTCCTTTGGTCCCTTAGGTTAGAAGTCTTTAACTTTTCAGAAGTGACATCAAAGTCATCTTTGATAGTTTTTGTAAACAATCTAGGGACTGGATTTATTGGCCTATTTTACACAATAAGTTTTAGCTATAGGATAATGACCCTAAATAAATTATGCAAGTGCAAAATTTCAACCCTGATGTGGATCTACATAAAATTTGTGTTCAGTCACCTCCCAAACGGTGGATGGATTAGAAATGGCCTATGGAGACCCCTTTTCGTTGGTACAAACCCTGTCTAGGTTACCAACTCCTTTCTCCTCGATGTATTCAAGTGGATGTTTTGAATGCTCATTGGAAATTTAACTCCTCCGAGTAAGTGTGGAAGCATAATTTTCCCTAATTTTGGGCTTTATTATTTATCTTTGTGTTTAACCCTAAAATCTAGATGTGTGTAGGATCTAGGGTTAAAGGGGTAGAGATAGCCTAGAGTTTAAGGATGATAGACTATCTCTAGAGCAGGTTAATTATTTATAAAACTTAGATAAAACATACACCAAAATTATTATATTGAGTTGTAAAATATAGAAAGTACAGTTATGCTAGATATTGAAATAACAATGAAACAAGATAATTGGTTCTAATGCTAATATAGATCTGGATCTGGAACAGGCAGAAAGTGGATTGGATCTAGATTTTGGAACAATCACTTGATTTTGGAAATTGTGCCTCTGTAATTGTGGATATTTGTTCACCCTGGGATGGTTACGTCAATGTTATTGTCTAACTTGAATGTAGGTGTCTAGTATGGAATATCTTTTGAAACTAGATGCGACCATCTGGGTGCTTTTGGACTCTATGTCACCTTTGCTCTAGTGCATTCAGATATGGGTCATGGATTGTCACTCCTTGTCAAATGAGAAAACCTTAGTTCTTCATCTTCATATTAGTTGTGAGCAAAATGAATTAGTGGGCACACGATGTTGAACTACCCCAAAGACCCCTCTATCAATGACCGTTGTCTACATAGCCAATACTCTGAAAAGGGTCTCAGACTTATGTAGTTCTTCCCTACGTGTTGGCTTATATGTATAGCATGCAATATGTGATAAGCAAGTACAACAGTAACCTAGCATGTAAAATCGCAAATATGACTTTTGTGTTGCTCCTTTATTACTTCAATCATGTGAATTTATTGTCCATATGACTGATATAGAAATAGGAGAAAATATGGAAGCTTTGTTCATTTGAGTGCTTGATTGAGTGTTTTTGGTAAGTTGCCTTGTGAATAGGTAAGAAGTTACTAGGTGAGGAATGAATGAGAATTGATCTTGTATTTATACAAATCCCTTTGAAGAATATCTCGCTTAAAAGCGCTTAGGCCAACTATAGGAATTCATTTCATTTACAAATTAAATGATTTTAGGGCACTAGACACTTGCATTGGAATATGACACTTGCATCGACGTAGTTGTCTCACTGGGACACAAGTGGCTAAACAATTGGAAAACAAGGGCAAGCAAGGGTTAAATTGATGATCACCCCTACCCATAAAGAAATTTTTTTGTGACAATTTTTAAACTAATGTCACCTTGCAAATGACGTTCATTTCTCATTTTTGACTTTTAGAATTGTTTTATAAATACAAAAGTATATTTTTTCATATAATAAAATGATATAACAACAGATATATTATTGATATAAATTAAATCATATTCTATTTTAAGTATGTCTAAATATATCTAATAAATAATATAACTTGTAATAATAATTTGTATGCATTTAAATTATAACCCATAATCACTCAATGAAACAATTTTGATAGAATGCATGGACTAATTTAAGATTTAAAATAATTCAATATCATTGTAAAAAAATAATAATATAAATCAAAAGAATTGAATATGTTTAAATTAAATACTTTAATAAAAGAAAATATATTATTCTTTAATATATTCTTGTTTAATAATAAAAATTCACTAGAACCATATTAGCAAGAGGGCATGGAAGGCTTATCGTGTAGGATAAACAAACCTTATGGGTAGGCCAATCATTGATGTAATATTCTATATTCACGAGTATGAAATTCCCCAATAGTAGGATAGTAGTGAACACTTTTAACAACCTTCGGCCTTACTAAAGACCCTGAAAATCATAAACATGGGACTTATATCACCTAAGATGCCCCAGGACAAGTGATATTAATGATACCTAATCAAACAAATATGTTATTGATGACCTTGCCAATGAGACCATATAAGAACAATGTCATGAAGGCAACGATGTTATCTTGAATGAATGAACATGATACCTGGGACAAGGTAAAACAATTATCAAGTAGTCTAACTGTGCAAAGAGATTATCAGGGAGTCTAACTGTGATTTGCAAAAACAAAATCCAGTCTATAGCACAAAAAAGGACAGATATGCAATTTTCTTAGAATCCTCTCATATTTGTTACGTTGTATCATCTAGAATCATTTTCCAATACAATTATAAAAACAAAGCCACAAAATTGTGCAAAGAGATTATCAGGTAGTCTAACTGTGATTTGCAAAAAGAAAATCAAGTCTATAGCACAAAAAAGGACAGATATGCAATTTTCTTAGAATCCTCTCATATTTGGTACTTTGTATCATCTAGAATCATTTTCCAATACACATTTTTATTAAAGCTACCTACTTGTCTAGAAGCTATGCCTAAAAGGATTACATTCTTGGAAAAATCCTAGTTTATTAAGTGTTTTGTATTATAAGTTAATCTCCAATGTGATCATCTATATAACCGGTGTCTTGAGTGAAGCGATTAAAGGTTCTGCTAGAAGTATGAAATGGTGAATAGGAGTCACAACTATTATACCACTTATTGCTGACTTTGTAACATACGTACATTGTGGATGCTAGTAAATGATCCTTATCTCATCAATGTTTCCTCTTGTAATATACAGCGAAGCAACAGAAAAGGAAATACTTGTTTTATACCTGGTATAATATTTGATACCCATTGGTATGAGTTCCCACAAACATTCTTTGCAATCATTTGATGCCTATCAGTGCAATGAAGAGGATGAAGACGAAAAGCTCCTATATATATCCTCTTTAGGTGACCCTATGAAACATTTTGAAATGTCGAAGGTGATTAAACCTAATATTTTCCATGAAATGTGGAGCAGCCATATCTTCAAGAGGTGCTCGAGAAGGGGCTAGAAGTTTGTAGCGCCTGCTGAGAATTGCCAATTCCCTCAACAATCCCCTAATCACCATAGTTGACACTCAAAGACAATAGGAAGGGAGGTCCAAGTTAAGGTTATTTTGTGAAAAAATTTAATAGGTGCAATTTGATTTGTTTTTACTGCATTTGGGCTAGGTTCAATAATATCAATCTACATTGTTATGTCTATATTGCAAACGAATGTACATAAAAGAATATCAAAGGGGGTTAAAGCTAACATAACAAACTCTATTTTCTTGTCTTTAAGCCTAAGCTATTTTGAAAACTTGAAACTACTACTAGAAACACATAAAAATGATGCGGTCCAAAACATCGCACCCTTCCCTAGTCTAGATTATTATTTCATCTTGATAGCTTTCCTTTAATTGTATGAATATATATTTTTTCCTATGGCATAGTCTTCACCTTCTTAGAATTTCATTACTAAAAAGATGCATTTACAAGCTAATTTTTGGTATTACATAAACACAAAAGTTACTGTAGATTATGGGTTAAACTCTTGACAATCCAATTTTTCAAAAAAATGCTAAATGTAGTCAGTGAGGAAAAGCGTGCACCAGACCTAGCAAAACAGAATAAAAACTGAAAGTAATTAAGAAATTGAAAGGGGGTGTACATACACTTGTTGACAATACCCTCAACACTGACCATGGTGCCAAGAAATGGAGAAAGGAGCTCACAGGGAGTAAGTTTGTGAAATCCAAAATAGCCTTCAAAGCCAACTTGAACTTGTTGGGCTCCCTGTAGGTATTTAGGATCAGTTAATTTAACAAGATTTTGCTTCTGAAAAAAAGCCAAACTATGTATAAATGAAATAGCCAAAATGATAACTAACAGTTAATTTAACAAGATTTTGCCTCTGAAAAAGAGATGCTACAAATAAGAATTACCATTAGTGGGTGTGGATAGTAGGGTGTTCTAGGAGCAGGTGTATTATGTCCCCATATGTCTGTACATGCCTACAATCACAACATTATTCATTGGATTGACATGACATGGAGATGCATTTAGATTAACTAGTGGGGGACATAGCGAAACCTCCTTGATATTGCTGCCAAAATGTGTCGTCAGTTGCAAGTCACAGTGGTGGTGGCAAGGATTGCTTGTGCCACATGTGAACCATAGAGTGGTCAACAGTAGGATGCCCCCACACACACAATGCCCTGAACAGAGGATGAGTTACAGGTGGATATGCCATGGCGGGACGACATTGTATTATTGTGTTGCCATTGTTTGCTATCCAAGCACTCACTTCTTTTCTTGACCTCGTCCCTAGGGTTGCATATATCTGTCTTTCGTGATTCCAACTTGCAGCTTCTTGGTCTACATTCCTTGTCACCTCCCCCAATGCATCAAAAAACAGTTGAATGTACTCACTTGGATTCCTTATGAACCTGTGAGCCAGAGCATGGTTGAAATACCTAAGATCAGCCATGTCTATGAATAAACAATGGTGACCCTATGTGATAATGTTGTTGATCTTGTCCATGTATACACTTTGCCCGACCTGCATAATGTTCACAAAAAATATGTTAACACTATGATTGCATTAAAGGGAATAAAATTGAAGAGGTGAGAGGGCAAGGTATGAAGTTACATTTTGGTCTAAGAAGTTCATATCCATCTTTGATAATTGATGATATGTTTCCTACAGTGGAAACACACAGTGGGAAAATGCAAAGAAATGAAATATAATGGTTGCAAAACCCACTCACAACCACAACAAAAACCCTAAGAATAAAGCAAATAAAGTAGATGCCCTATCATGTTCTACCCTCTTGTTACAATTGTTTTGGCGGAAGCCCTTCCTATACGCATTTTTGTATCTTTGAATAATTTTAATTTCTAACAATTTTTTAAACTACTCAATACTCACCTTATTTTCTTTATTCCACTCGTACATGTTTCAAAATCTCCATTGTATTGGTCAATAGCCTATTATTACACTGTGGAAATTAACTTGCACACTCGCACTTGCCCCATGGGCCATAGGTATATACTAATATTGTTATAGATAATATTTTAAAACCACTGATTTATTTATTTTGAATGTCACATTGACGGGTTGTATAATTTTTTGCCCATTTTTTAATATGGTTAAAATTTTATTTTAAATGTATTTTACAATTAAAAACCCAAAAAACATCTAAACCGCTGCCAAATTTAACCCCTAAGCGCAAGCTCGAAACTTGTAGAGACGGAAAATAAGTAGGTTTACAATATTTTGGACATAATAAAAGGTCAAGGTCATCAGAATTACATTGATCGGACTAAGAGATAGGCAATTAAGAACAAAGAGATAGTATATACAAACCTTGTCGCAGTGAGAAATGTCTAGAAACTGAAGGTACATCCATGATATGTATTTGCCAAGTGTACAAGACTGTGTTACATAATTCATAAATAGTGTCTACACTTTGTCCCTTCATTGGTTGAAAGTCATATTATTGTATTAGCTTATGTTTTGACTTTTCTTAAATTAATTGTTTAACAGTTCTCGATCTTAGGACCAATATGATATTTCAGAATGTGATATTGTCCACTCATTTTTCGTACAATTAGTGATATATTATTTGTATTATTAAAAGAGATGTGCTTTTCAATCAAAAAATTTACGACGTTTCCTCCAACATTTGGTTTTGAAAATGCTCTTTCATCACCATTAATCTTCATTTTTCCTTTCTAGTTTTAATAAAACTATTTGCAATATTAATTTCTCGCCTTGCTCAAGTACCATGCTAACCATATTATGATCTTCTTGCTTCCTTTCATTGCTTCTCAACATTCAAATGTTCCATGCCCATGCTCATCACTTGAAGTAAACTCCTTTGAAGCCTCTTTCATATCCTCTCCCTCTTTGTTAGGAACCCGTGCCTTACCCTTCTCTTTACAGTATTAGTGTAATAATTGCTATGGATGCATATGTTTTGTAAGTCGTCTCTTAAAGCATATTTGAATTATCTCACATACAAGAGAAGTAGTAGTTAGAATAGAGTTAGTATATAAGTAAGTGTTGAAGCCCAATGAAGGCATCCACGAATTTATTGTATTGAGCTTGCTCAAAGAAGGTTGCCCTCTCGAAGTGGCCTGCGATCAGTATAAATTTTTTGTGTTTCTGTTATTCGTAAGAGTTATTTTATTTTTGCATATTTCGATTAAATCTATTGTAGGAGGTAATATGCTGTAAGAGGTTCTTCTCATCTGGTATCAAAGCGATTTATTAGCTTTGTGAGTAGATTTGGAGCAATTTTTTTTCGAAACAAGGCTTTCTAGGAGCTGCGCCATTTCTGGCAAAAAAAAATCATTGCAGGTTCCGTCATTTCGGATTGGGTAAATACACATCCGCTTAACTGTGGGAAGTGTTTGGGCATAAACCCTAAAACTCATTGTGAGGAGTACCACAAGAACCCCGAAGTCGCTGGCCCATTGAGAGGACATGCCAGCGAAAAGGGCAACGGCCCCATCCCAATTGACTAGTTCCCACCCGTGAGGTAAACCAAAAGCTGTCGCTAAGGGGTAAACCCGTGGCCAAAAAATTTTGGAGAGCGGTACTCGATCAGACAGCTTTAGTGGCCAGAGAGAATTTTAAAAAATCCTTTAGGCAGCAAAACAAACTTGGGGTCCATATCCAACTTATCAAGTTCAAAGAGCAAACAACAGTGTATCCACAGTTGAGGATATTTCCAACCACACAGTGGCAAACAATCTGTTTCTGAAGCAGCAGTAAAAAAAATTGGGGCGCTGCCCCGAACCCTGCCCTACGGAACACAAAGGATCCCCGGCTATTAACAACTGGTTATGGTCACCACTCGTGCAGGCACAAAAATCATGGAGGAAGAAATCGCCACATTGAAATCTCAGGGTACAGAGTTAACCGATATGATGCGTGGCTTGAATCAACAGAATAGCATCTTGCTCAACAGAGTGCAGAAGGAAGAGTCTTCTTCAGAGCATCGCTCCTTTGCTTCCAACTTCTCACGTGGACCTAAGCTAAACTTTCCACGATTCAATGGTACAGACCCTACAGGATGGATATATCGAGCTGAACAATTCTTCAACCTCCACAATATTTATTTTGCAAACAAAGTCCCAATTGCTTCTTTTCATTTGGGACAAGAAGCACTTCACTGGTACCGTTAGTATCTCAAGTATGATGAACCCGATTGGTCAAATTTTGCATCCTTAATTCTGGGCAGGTTTGGTCCCTCGGCATTCAAAGATTTCACAAGAGCTCTCACCAAACTCCGTCAAATAGGTACTGTTCGTGAATATCAGATTGAATTTGAAAAACTCGCTAATCACACTGAAGGGTTTTCAGATGACTTCTTCAAACGCTGCTTTGTTAGTGGCCTCAAAGAGCCGATCCACTCGGAGGTAAAAATGTTTCGACCTGAAAATATTATGGACGCTTTGGGTCTGGCTAAGTTAGCAGAAGATAAACTCTCCACACAGCGTCGACCTCCCACCTTTTCACCAGCAAAGAACACAGTGAATCAACAGACAACCATAACCACACCAATCAAGCCCCTGACTGAAACAGAGATGTGGGCTCGCAAAGAGAATGGATTATGTCAGGGGATCTAGCTCTACCAATTAGAGCACATATGATTACTTCTCGTATTAGCAATTAAACATGGAATTATATCAGAATGATAAAGTAACTAAAAACTTGAGACAGCAAAGAATTTGAGAGACAATACACACTCTTGTATTAAATATTACTAAAAGAAAATACAATAAGGAAGATGCCACTTCTTCCTCCACCTCAAAGGCTTGCCACACCTCAAGACCTTCTTCCCTCTCTCTCTTGCTCAACACAACTCTAAAGCCTGAGTTATTATCCCTCCTTGAATGCTTCCGCTGATCTCCTTGACCTTGCTAGCTTCAATGCTTTTACTTGCCTTCTTAATCTTTACAATACATGCCTTATGGGTCTTTAAATAGGATCCTATGCTTACAAAAATAGAACTCTAGTTACAATAATTAGACACGTAGCTCGTGACTATAATTAGTCATTTGACATGCAAACACTCACTTCACTTAACTGACTGTTCGTCAACAGCAGTTCTAGAAATACACAGGCGACCGACGCCGGTCCCTGCTTGTCTGGTGCTGCTGACGTCCGCTGACTCCCTGCCGTCGCCGGTCTCCTCCACTGCATCTGACCGACGTCGGTCATACTGCCGACGCCGGTGGCTCTGGTTCTTCAGCATCCTTTTCTTGTGTCTGCAAACAGTTGAAGCTTTTAGCTCCACACCTTAACAATCTCCCACTTGGAGATAAACAGCTGCAACTTGTACCTGTACCTATACACCATCTATTTTGTTCCTTAGGCTCTGTATCCCTCTTCAACGTCACTCTTGAAGACCAACCACCACGCAAACCTGTGATGCTATACATGTGTCTTATGCCAAAAAAATTTTGCTGCTCCCAAATTCTTCATGACATACTTCTGAACCAACTCTACCTTTAGCTCAGAAAACTCCCTGTATATGAAACCCTGCAACAAGTAACACAATACAGTAATAGGATAATGTAGCTAATATTATCCAACTTGGTAAAGATAAAATATAATGGTCAAACCTCCATTGTTCTGCAGCCTACTCAAGACCATATACCATAGCCTTCTGTCTCATGTGTCCATCCACTCTCTTCTCTAAAACGGAAATCCATCCCTCTATCCAGTGCTTCCTTCCAGCTAACAACACTACCAACAAATACCTGTTTGGTTCCCCAAGGACTCACACTCCTCATCCATGCCAAGCTCCCACTGTTTCTAGATTCTACCTGCATTGCTTCTTCCATCTTCCTAGTTCATGACTATCAGTAAGCAATATAAAGAAGGTGAACAATGAATATGAGGTTCACATACCTTTCCTGACCTCCACATGGATGTTTGAGACTTATTGATTCACCCAACATCCGTTCCAGTGACCGATCTCGGCCATCTCCCAGTCTGCTCCCGACAGATGTCGGTTCCCTGCACTAACCCTGACTGCCAACGTCGTTTCCCTGGCCGACGCCGGTGTCCCCCTTGCCGACGTTAGTCCTTATGACCAACGTCGGACTTCTCCTGCCCGACCTACCGACCCTGCTGGTCTGCACATGACCGATGTCGGTATCTGGATGACTGACGTCGGTGCCAAGCGACCGACATCGGTGTCTGTGTGTCCCTGTAAGTGATGAAATTTTCATCTGTGAGCTCTTTTTGGATCAAACCTCTGTCCATGCTGCCCTGCTCAGATTTATTTAGCCCCTGTGATTGATCTCTGTCCTTCATCTCTTTCGTAAACACCAAGGCTTCTTTGTTCCTGTCAAAAGCATCAAATTTCCTCTTTCTGCAATGAACTGTATCTGTGCTTTTCAAATTTGAACACATACCTTTTGAATCAAGAACTTCCATTCCCTTCTTATTCATGTGACCAAGCCTATTAGGCCACATCTTCGAATTTATACCAGAAGTAGAATCAGTAATACAAGTAGACAGATAAAGAGTATCTACTTTCTTACCTCTTGCTAGAACAAGTGCTTCCTTGGTAACTTTCCAAGAATCCGCTGTGAGGGTTATTGTGCATCCCTCATCTCCCAACCTTCTTACAGAAATCAGACTCTGCTTCAGAATTGAAACATGCATGACCTCTTTCAACACCCATGTGTTGTCAATCTGCAATCTCAGCTGCACTTTCCCTTTGCCAACAATCTGACAAGGCGTACCATCTCCTAAATAGAGCACTCCAAAGTCTCCATGTTCATACTCATAAAACAAATCTCTGTTTGGGGATGCATGAAAAGATGAACCAGAATCTAAAATCCATGATCCTACTTGACTATCCGAAGAAAGTATGAGAGCGTCCTGCATCACAATATTTGCATCATTTGCTTCTTCCATACCTGCATGTTGGTTCTCTTTATCTCTCAACCAACACTCCTTCGTATGTCCTTTCTTTCCACAAAACCAGCAGGTAATACCTTTGGACTCGGATCTCCTTCCCAACCTTGATTTCCCTTACTCAACCTTCTCCCTTTGCCATCCCCTGCTTTCTGCACTTAGAGCATTCTCTGATGATTCACCTGTGCTTCTCCTGCGTATTTCTTCATTCAAGATTACACTCACAACATCATCAATTTTTAAGATTTTAAAAGCAGATGCAGAATTACTTACTGCCATAACCAAACCGTCCCAACTTTCAAAAAACATAAAATCAAGAGAGCCTTTACCTCATCATCAAAAACAATATTGACTGAAGCTAATTGGTTTACCAAACCATGGAAATCACTGAGATGAGTATGTACCGATCCACCTTCCTGCATTTGCAAAGTAAAAAGCTGCTTCATAAAATATACCTTATTAGAAGCCGAGGGCTTTTCATATAAATTCGCCAAGGACTTTATCAACTCTTCCGTTGTTTTGCACTGTGATAAGCTAGAAATCACAGACGATGCAAGACTCAACCTTATGGAACCGAGAGCCTTCCGATCAAAAACGTTCCATTCTTCATCCTTCATATCTGTGGGCTTGCATGCAACCCCACCCAATGGTAAGTACAAATCCTTCTGATACAGATAGTCCTCAATCTGCATCCTCCAATGTTGATAATTCTTGCCGTTAAACTTCTCCATTCGTAGCCTACTTTCTTCTGCCATTGCTGAACTCCCACTCAATCAGAAAACCCTGTGAATGACCTGTAATCAAAAAATAATACCCTGCTTCCTGCAAACCGTAGCTCTGATACCACTTGTCAAGGGATCTAGCTCTACCAATTAGAGCACATATGATTACTTCTCGTATTAGCAATTAAACACGAAATTATACGAGAATGATAAAGTAACTAAAAACTTGAGACAACAAAGAATTTGAGAGACAATACACACTCTTGTATTAAATATTACTAGAAAAAAATACAATAAGGAAGATGCCACTTCTTCCTCCACCTCAAAGGCTTGCCACACCTCAAGACCTTCTTCCCTCTCTCTTGCTCAACACAACAACTCTAAAGCCTGAGTTATTATCCCTCCTTGAATGCTTCAGCTGATCTCCTTGACCTTGCTAGCTTCAATGCTTTTACTTGCCTTCTTAATCTTTACAATACATGCCTTATGGGTCTTTAAATAGGATCCCATGCTTACAAAAATAGAACTCTAGTTACAATAATTAGACACGCAGCTCGTGACTATAATTAGTCATTTGACATGCCAACACTTGCTTCACTTAACTGACTGTTCGTCAATAGCAGTTCTAGAAATACACAGGGGACTGACACCGGTCCCTGCTTGTCTGGTGCTGTCGACGTCAGCCGACTCCCTGTCGTCACCGGTCTCCTTCTCCACTGCATCTCACTGACGTCGGTCATACTGCCGACGCCGATGGCTCTGGTTCTTCAGCATCTTTTTCTTGTGTCTGCAAACAGTTGAAGCTTTTAGCTCCACACCTTAACAGATTATGTTACAACTGTGATGACAAATGAGTTAGGGGTCACAAGTGCGTCCAACAAAAACTTTACTTGCTAGATGTGGAGTCACCACCAGAACAGGACAGCGAGCCTGATATTCTAGAATTTCAAGATGCTCAAGAAGAACCTGGCACTGAAGAGGACCCAACGGTTCAAGAGACTCAATCTGAGATCTCAGTGCATGCATTAGCAAGTGTCACCACTCCCCAAACCATGAAGGTCAAAGGGTGCTTCAAAAAGATCCCTCTCACAATCTTCATTGACTCAGGCAGTACTCACAATTTCATCGATCCTCGCATTGCTAAGGCGGCAGACTGCTTTGTATACCCTTGTTCTAGCTTTGAAGTCATGATTGCTCATGGGGGCACATTGACATGTAAAGGAAAGTGTCGAAATGTGCATATTGCAATGGGCGATTATAATTTTTGCTCTGATATGTTTGCCCTACCTTTAGGAAGGTGTGATGTGGTTTTAGGGGCACAGTGGCTTCGCACATTAAGACCTATTTTATGGGACTTCTCTGAGCTTTGAATGCAATTCATAGATAATGGTCAAAAGCACACCTTAAAAGGGTTATTGCCAGGATCTGCTAGCATCATCAATTCTCACTGCATAAAAAACTTTTGAAAAAAGGCTCACATGGGGTCATTGCACAGTGGCATTCCATTCAACTCTAGCCTCCCGCTGCTACTAACCACCCTATAGATTTACAAGCCATACTCGACAAGCGTGCAACCATTTTTTTAGAACCAGTAGGTTTGCCCCCTTCACGCCCTGAAGATCACCACATTCATCTCCTTCCAAGAAGCATCCCACCCAACATCTGGCCATACCGTTACCCCCATCTGCAAAACACTGAAATTGAAAACTTACTCCGGGAACTCCTCAACTCTGGAGTTATTCATCCCAGCACCAGCCCATATTCCTCCCCAGTGCTTCTTGTCCACAAAAAAGATGGGTCGTGGCGCTTTGCATTGACTTCCGAGCCCTTAACCACCTCACTATCAAGAATAAATTCCCAATTCCTGTCATCGATGAGCTTCTTGATGAGCTCCATGGGACCTAATTCTTCTCCAAGTTGGATCTGCGTTCTGGCTATCATAAAATCCGAGTGCACCCTGATGACATTCCCAAGACAGCGTTTCGTACGCATGGTCACTATGAGTTCCTTGTCATGCCATTTGGCCTTACAAATGCCCCTTCCACTTTTCAAGCACTCACGAATAAAATCTTTCGGCCTTTTCTTCGTCAATTTATTTTAGTTTTTTTTATGACATTTTGATCTACAGCGGCACATGGGCCGAGCATTTACAATATATTGACAGGGCATTACAACTATTAGCAGACAATCAATTATGTGCCAAGCAATCGAAGTGTTCATTCAGTCAAGAAAAAATTGACTATCTGGGGCACATTGTTTCAGCCAATGGGGTTTGCGTGGACCCAAAAAAAATCAGTGCTATGCAAAATTGGCCTCGCCCAACCACCCTCAAGAGCCTTCGTGGTTTCTTAGGCCTGACAGGATACTATCGCAAGTTCGTCAAAGATTATGGAAAGATCGCAGCTCCTTTGACTTCCTTATTGAAGAAGGATGTTTTCACCTGGGGTACAACAGCGGATCAGGTATTCGTCAAACTCAAACAGGCTATGTGTAGCACACCAGTTTTGGCACTGCCAAACTTCACCAAAACTTTCACCATCGAAAGTGATGTCAGTGGCATCGGCTTGGGTATTGTTCTTCTCCAAGAGGGCCAACCAATTGCCTTCACTAGCAAAGCCCTTTCTGGCCGCAATTTAGCTTTGTCTACATATGAAAAAGAAATGATGGCAATTTTACATGCAGTACAAAAATGGAGACCCTACTTACTAAGAAATCATTTTTGCATCAAAACTGATCATCAGAGTTTGAAATATTTCTTGAAACAGCGAGTCTCATCCCCAGCTCAGCAGAAGTGGGTCAGCAAACTCATGGGTTATAATTATGAGATCACCTATAAGAAGGGAAAAGACAATGTTGTGGCTGATGCTCTCTCAAGAGCCTTCGAGGACCAGCCTTCCCTCTCTGCCATCTCCATGCCCATTTCGAACTAGTTGGAATCTGTCCAACAAGGGTATGCAAATAATCCCTCCTTATGCCACCTCATTCATCAATTGGCCACTAACCCCTCTGCAGTACCACATTATTCATGGGACGATGCTTCTCTGCAATACAAGGGTCGTTTGGTGTTTTTCCAAAGTACGGACCTGCATCAGGCCATTTTTAATGAAATCCATGCTTCCCCCTCAGCAGGGCACTCAGGGTTTCTCAAAACCTATGAGCGGGACGTCGACACTTCTTTTGGAAAGGCATAAAAGCCGAAATTAAAGAGATGGTGGCCAAATGTGATACCTGCCAACGAAACAAAGGTGAAACCACATTGACTCCCGGTTTGCTCGAGCCTTTGCCCATTCCTACTAAGATCTAGACAGATATTTTCATGGATTTCATTGAGGGCCTCCCTAAATCCAGGAGAAATACAGTTATCCTAGTCATAGTCGACCGCCTCTCCAAATATAGTCATTTTTGTGCACTCAGCCACCCATACACAGCCTCCACAGTCGCACAGGTTTTCTTGGATCAGATCTTCTGTCTTCATGGCATTCCTTCTTCAATTGTCTCAGATCGTGATGCCACTTTCACCAGCCATTTTTGGACGGAACTATTTCATCGCACAGGCACACAGTTGAGAATGAGCTCTGGGTACCACCCACAAACAGATGGCTAGACAGAAATAGTCAACAAATGCTTGGAGACCTTCCTTCGTTGCTTTGCTTCAAAACAACATCAATGGGCCAAATGGCTTCCCCTAGCTGAATGGTGGTACAATACCTCATACCACACTTCCACCAAAATGACTCTCTATGAAGCAGTTTATGGTCAAGCACCGCCACCACTTCTTCCATATAATCCTAGCAGCTCACCAGTTCAGGGAGTTGACACTACTCTCTGAAACCGGGATCAAATTCTCTTCACCTTGCGAGACAATCTCCACATGGCACAAAACCGAATGAAGCAGCAGGCTAATCAGCGCCGCTCTGAGCATACCTTACAACCAGGGGATATGGTCTTTCTTTGTCTACAACCATACAAGCAATCATCACTGAAACTAAAAGGGCACCAAAAGCTTGCTCCAAAGTTTTATGGGCCATTTAAGGTTCTCCAAAAGATTGGGTCAGTTGCTTACAAGTTAGAGCTTCCACCTTCCTCTCAAGTTCATCCTGTCTTTCATGTCCCCTGTTTGAAGCAAGTTCTTGGATCCAACATCCGAGTGCAGACAATTTTACCAGCTCTTGATAATGAAAGCTCCATCTTTCTCGAGCCGAAAGCAATCCTACACAGGCACACCTGCCAACTTCGATCCCGCTCCATCACAGAGGTCTTAATCCAATGGCACGGCGTGCCACCAGAAGATGCAACATGGAAACCACTCTTCCAGATTCAACAACAATTCCCACATTTGAAGCTTTGAGGGCAAAGCTTTTTCTAAGGAGGAGGGGATGTTAGGAATCCGTGCCTTACCCTTCTCTTTGCAATATTAGTGTAATAATTGCTATGGATGCATATGCTTTGTAAGTCGTCCCTTAGAGCATATTTGAATTATCCCACATACAAGGGAAGTAGTAGTTGTTAGAATAGAGTTAGTATATAAGTAAGTGTTGAGGCTCAATGAAGACATCCACGAATTTATTGTATTGAGCTTGCTCAAAAGAGGTTGCCTCCTCAAAGTGCCTTGCGATCAATATAAGCTTTTTGTGTTTCTGTTATTCGTAAGAGTTATTTTATTTTCGCATATTTTGATTAAATCTATTGTAGGAGGTAATCTGCTGCAGGAGGTTCTTCTCACCCTTCTTCCACTTGACAATTTTACAGCCAACTTTTCATTTACCCTCCAAGCCAACTAATAAACATTCTCAAATCATCTTGAATGGAAACCCTAAGGCCATTTACACGTCATTTTCTCTTCACATTCTTATGTGACAAGCTTTGTGGGTCAACATGTAGAATTCATGAGTAATCATTTGCATTCAATACTTTATATTTCAAACTTTGTAACTTCTTGAACAAATGCAATTGATTATTATAAGGCAAAATTTTCCCCTTGATTTCTAAAACCACCCAATTGCACTTTTTTAATCTTTTTTCCCCCTACTATTACGTTAAAACTGGGTCATCTTTCCACCAATGATCTAACATAGTCTTTCAACTTTGCACATGCAAATTTTGCAATTCAAGGTTATTTGTTTATATATTCAAAATACTCTTTTAACTCTTATCATTCTATCTATCAACTTATTAGGATTCAAACATCTAGAAAGATTAGGCGTATTAATTTTTGACTTACCTCCCCCTTTAGATAAAGCATATTGATGATTTTTTCCTCAGGGTCAAGGTTTGCTTCAAGTTCTCATGGCTAGACTTCAAATTGCTCATCAACATCACTTTCTTGACTTATTGATGTAGCAACATCTCTTCGTCGATCTACTCCCATAGCACCCAATCAAAGCTACACAATTATCATCATCTTAACAAGAATCAATAAACTCATAATGGTCAACACCCTCTCCCTTGTACTCTTCCTCTACAAGTTATTCATTGCACTTCTGAACACAATGTCAAATTTTATGTTATCACCAGTTGATATTCAAATGAATATATCCCAAACATGCATCCAAGTCAAAGCACACAATCACAAAAGGAAGCCAAATCAGAATGCACAAAAAATGTCATTTGTAGTAAATCCCCTTAAATGTATACCTTACTAGGGGACACATTCAAAAATTATACATCTAATACACTTTCCAATACATGATCTTCACATACACGTACTTGGCCTTCAACATTCCATCTATCCTTTTTCAATCTTTTTGGCCTTCTTTTTCCTTCTCGCTCAATATTAAGCTTGTTTGATGTGTTACAAGAAACCTCTCTTGATGAAAAGGGGGAGTGCTTAATCTTTTAAGCTTTGCAAGGCTGCTCGTCCTTAGTTGGATTCAAAATAACTCAACTATTAATTGTTGAACCATGCTACATGCCATGCTTTCTGTAATGACACATGTAATAAGCTAACTAGATGTTTTCAACCCTATCATAGTAAATCCACCACAATGCCACAAAATAGCATCTCATTGTATCTCTACCAAGATACCTCATCTTAGTGTCTTGTGATCTCTTTGTCGCAACACCACAAGCATAACATGGTGTCTCTCCCACCACACCACAAGCATAAAATGGTCTTCCCAATCATGCCATAACATAGGTAACATGGTGTCTCTCTGAGGACACCATAACATGGAGTTTCTCCTACTATGCAGCAATAGGCCTAACATGGTGTCCCTCTAGTGACACCATAACATAAGCACATTGGCATCTTTTCTGCTGGACTAGAGCCAGCATAGCATGATGTCTCCCCGCTGACACCAGGAGGTGGACATGTTGCCTTCCAAGTGACACCATAACAAGAAGAATGTCGTGTCTCTTGAATGGCACTACATCAATCATAACATAGTCTCTAGTAACACCATAATGTGCCAATATGGTCTCCAAAGTAGGATGATCTCTAACATGGTGATGTCCACAATGCAACCAACATCATTTCCATATATTATCATTGCCATGGGACCACAAAATTATCTTGACAATACAAGATAAAGTTCTGCTGCTAAGGATGCTTCTACATCAGCCCTCCACCTCTCTTGAATATGGTGGCCAAAACAGGGCATCTGATTTGTCCCTCCCTTTTTTCATACTTGTATCTTTAACCAATCAAAAGACACTCGAAAAATAAAAGTAAACATGATCTTGATGACTCACATAGATGGTTGGCATCTTTTGTACTTCCACCTGCGATCAACATTCTTCATATTAGTTCACGACTCTATTATCCTGCATTCCTTAATAAAGCCATAGTTACCAGGAAACTCCAGTATAAGAACCCAGACCGCATCCCCATACCCACATTTTTTGGTGTTTGCAATTACATACAATATAGCCATACTCTTATTCATTTACTCATGTATCTTGATTTGAATGGCTTCCCTTCCGCTTTCCAGTACCCATACCCCCATGTTTCCAGATCACTATGAATAAAACCTTACGCTTGTCATCAGATTTATCCTTCACCACCTTTTATGACCCGTAGCAAACTGTCAAAATTGCAACCAAGAACTTACCTTATTTGTATGAACCGAGGACACTAATCACACCAAAATTCCTCTCACAAACATGAAACTACATAGCCTCTATAAAGCAATACCGTGTTGAAACTACATTGCAGTTCCACCATAATCCAGGGGCTTCTAGTCTCCATAAATTTAGAGTTATCCCTGCCACAACTGTCTATTTTCAACTTCTCCCGTGGTCAAAATATCATGCCATTTGCAAGTTCTTTGCAAATTTTACTCAAATTCCAGGCATCTACTACAAATCTCTTTGAACAAAAGATCCACAAACTAGACCAAGAGGACAAAGCTCCTAACAAGTGCCTCATCGAGCAAGAAACTGGAGGCAACTCCGGTTAGCTTTCCACCAAACAAATAGTACGACAGGGACAGATTCGGCGACTCGAATCGTCATTCTGTGTTATTAAGACCATTAAGGACTTCTTGACGGAATCCTTGGAACAACTATAAACATGGCGAATAATTTTCCCGAGAGAGATATAAGTCAGATGTATGGATACAAAATTTAACAGCACAATGATAGCCATGCATAGGTTCTTGATGGCCGAAGTTGTCACCCATCTTATAACAATAGCTACCACAGCTCTTGCAGATTAATCTAGACTAATATTAAGATATGAACAACGGAGAATGTGAAAGCAAGACTATCTTTACTTGGGAAGAATATATCATATAGACTGCCATAGAAACACAACCATTTTTTGACATTTTGATATAGCATAGCCAAAAGATCTAGCAGAACGGGAACAGCAATCTTAAGAAGCTCAACCCCACATTATTTGATTAATCTAGAAAGGAAATCACTATTAAGAGCTCCTACTTGAGCTACATTCAGCCCACAAACAATTTCCTAACGTAATCACTCAAAACTGATGAGTCTCTAATTTCCATTATCTCTTTATAGAATGCCTGCCTCTTCTTCCAGATTTGAATTCCGTTATGATACGTTGTATCTACTCCAATTTCTTCAATTTCTTTTTTTTTTTTTTTTTGGATATGTATGTTATAGCTACAAATTGAAATGGACCTCTACAACCTAAGGGTGAGATAAATGTTTTATAAAATAGTGGTGTCGACACATATGTTGTAATTTATTGTTAAACACACTCCAAATGTTCCAAATCCTCAGCATAATTTTAGAAATTATAACTCTGTTTTGCATTGCAATGTATTAGAGCCGTGTGAAAATATGTTCTAAAGGAAGCTAGAATTATTAGTTTTACAACTTTTTTTCCAGACAAAACATTGTAGGATAAGTGTTTGGTTTAATCCCTGTAGGTTAAATGTAATTGTACTCTCTAGGCAATGTCACAAACAGGCCTGTTTCTCTGTACCAATTATCTTTGTGTAAATTGAATTTGTTTATTAATCCACAAAGCTTTGAATTTTTTGGTTACTCTACAAAGCTTTTTACGAGGCACATCTACCCACTTTATAATTTACATTATAGGAGTTGCCGCATGTCTCACTAATGTTAATCTTGCTACTCTAGGAAGAGAGGAGTAAATCTGATCATAAGTTGAAGTTGCCAGCTTCTCCATTGAACTACTTTTTCACCTGGTGAGGAAATAAGTTTTGTCATTCCATGATGTATGTAAACCTTTAGTCCGTGGATATTTTTAGTATTTACAGTACCACGTTTGAAGGGAAGTTCACATGTATCTGCCTGTGTAAGAGAGGAAGAGGAGTAGAGTTCTCCTCAGCTTCAAACTTAGGGGTCAAACATATGCCATATTATCCAATGTAGACATATATGTTACTATTGTGATCATTATCACAGTATTATTTATTACATGTTTTGGTCGCCAGTGTAGTTATGTTTTTAATGATCAAAGCTTTTTACGAGGCACATCTACCCACTTTATAATTTACATTATAAGAGTTGCCGCATGTCTCGCTAATGTTAATCTTGCTACTCTAGGAAGAGAGGAGTAAATCTGATCATAAGTTGAAGTTGCCAGCTTCTCCATTGAACTACTTTTTCACCTGGTGAGGAAATAAGTTTTATCATTCCATGATGTATGTAAACCTTTAGTCCGTGGATATTTTTAGTATTTACAGTACCACGTTTGAAGGGAAGTTCACATGTATCTGCCTGTGTAAGAGAGGAAGAGGAGTAGAGTTCTCCTCAGCTTCAAACTTGGGGGTCAAACATTTGCCATATTATCCAATGTAGACATATATGTTACTATTGTGATCATTATCACAGTATTATTTATTACATGTTTTGGTCGCCAGTGTAGTTATGTTTTTAATGATCGTCTTGTCAGCTTTGGGTAGTTTTGTAACGAGTCTTTTGGCTATGTTCGGTTGTAATGAATGGTTGTGTTTAACTAACAACTGTTGGGACTCCTAATCATATAAGTAGCATGATGTGTGTTGGGGTAAGGGCACAAGGTATCAGATTCTTCCTATACCGAACAACTTGTGTTGAGCACTACCTTCGGAATAACACTATGAATTTGTGAATACTCCCATGTTTTTCTATTTTGCAATGTGGTATGTATTTAATATTTTAAAACTGATGTTCCTTTGGCAGTGCAGTTTCTATAATAAACATTTTGGCATCGTTGCCTTTGCGAAGTCAGGTCCAGCTAACGTCAGATAGAAGAAAATATCAGTCGACAATAACCAATGACAACAAGGCACTACATTATCTTATAACATCTCTATGTTGAACGTAACCTAAGTACGACAAAAGATCTTACAATGATACAAAGAGAAACCAACACAGTACAAGCAGTTATTAGAGCCATTGACCCCGAACAAAGGTGAGAAAAAAAAATAGCATGGTCAAGAAGGGGACCAAAAAAGCATATGGTCTACTTTATTGGTGGGAAAAAGGCTATAAGAGGTAGCCAATTCTTGACATCCATCAAGAGAAGTACGGAGCAGAAGCGAAAACTAAGGCCAAAGCTAAGTAGAAGCCAAAGACGGAGTTGAAGCCAGAACCAAGAAAGCGTTTAGCGAGAACCAGTGAACCCTATGCCACTCATAGCCATAGCCATAGAGATTACCATAGCCCCTTCTAAAATAAGGAAAGTGTGGACCTTGCCAACCAAGCAACGTTGGAGGGTGCTACAGAAGAATCAAGTGAACAGTCCACAAAATCTAGAGAGTGCTTGATTGAGCCCCCTCCTTTTGAGAGAAGTCTTTATTATGTGACGGAGTATGATAACAATTTGTTCACATAAGAACGGGCCACATACGAGACAAATATCCATGCAATTGAAGACCTGCTTATTAAAGTTGGAGCATAAAACATTGGGGCATTCTACTCCGCAAGTGGGAGGTAGTACAAAAAGGGACCCTGGCGGTGAGCAAGATTGTGTATGGGTCACAGCCAAAGGTGGTCATATATAAGGACATGTCCAACAGTGCTGAGAGAGCAAAGAAACATTCCACATGAACCTTCCTAAGAAGAAGGATCATATTTGAAGAGCCACATCAGAAGCACCCAGTGTCCAAAGCCATGGAAACCAAGAAAAATAGTTGTTGTCAAAATTCACTAGTCACGGATCGAGGGATCCAATATGACATTTTAGGACATGCATTACAATCTAGACTATCAGTGGGCACACAGATGAACATCTTTGGTTGTGGTACTTCCCAGCCACACTTCAGGGAGTGGCAAACGATTAGCTCATAGATGCGCCAAACACTGATAAAGTAACATGGTAAAAACTCGGGGACGCATTTGAGAAATAATTTAGACTCCAGAGAATTGACAACGGGATTGTAGTTGAGATCTATAATACCCGACAGGGTAAGCCTAAGAACATACAAACCTACAATAGGAGGCTCAAGGACAACTGGGCAAACTTAAAGAACTAACCGATAGCTTGAAGAAGATATAGTTCATCGAAGGATCGATACCCTCATTGTGGAGGAATATGAAAGTGGTCCCACCTTCAACTTACGAAGACACATACAATTGAGTGATAGATATTGAAAGTGAGAATAAGACATCCTCACACTCGAAGAGGAGCAAAGACGATATCTTTGACTTTAGTGATAGTGAACATGATCAGTTTAGGCTCCTAGGTGGGATATGCTCCAAATGATGAAAGACATAAGGGAGATACTAAGAATGAAGGCAAATATTTTTGGTGTATTGACTGCAAGTTCAGTCACAGCAAGGGGAATTTCCCAAAGAAAATGTTTTGGGAGATTTGTCAAGTTACAAGGCATTCGGTTAAGGATTGCTTGTACAATTTGCAAAACAAGAGCACACAAGTACTTTTGACACAAGGAGAGCAATCGACACCATCTACTATGCCACAAAAGAATTTATCAACGTTAGAATAATGGTGACGATAAGAATCTGATTCATTATGACTCCCAAGGAAGACCAATTGTACAATGTCAAAACTACAATGAGTGAGCACATTTTGCACAAGATTGCACTATCAATTAGAACAAAAGTGGACTCCTTTGTAGATGGTGTGGGCCCAAAGACCATAACGATGGAAATTGTCCAAAGCAAATGAACATCAACATGACTGACATAGTCGAAGTTAAGGTTTTGGAAATCACCCAAGCACAAGCAAAGGAAGCTAATTATCCTAACCCATACATGAAGAAGGAAAGACTGGCCAAATCAAGGACGGAAGTCGAGAGGGCCATGGTTGAATAACATTGGCAGGGACAAACATACAAGTACAGTGACCAGTAGAGTCGAGTCAAACAAAGCCTTGCAAACTCTTGTACCTATGAAGGTAGCCAGTTTATTGCAAAGCATTCATGAATTCAACAATGTTATAATTATTACCGCGCAAGACATTGGCCTAGACATGGAGCATACAATGGTGCATCTAGTGTCAGAGCATGTAGCATCAAACAATGGCAAGAACCAAAAGAAAAAGGGTGAACCCATAATCGAGCCCCCATTGTCGGGATCAACCGATTGACCACATGCTTCTGATAGTGAGTCTGGACCGATTTGGGAGAAAGTAGCGAACACCATCGTGGATGGTGGTTCAAGTGTCAATGTCCTTCCAAAGGACACTTGGGAAAGCCTTGGGAAGCCCACTATCTAGCCTCCAACATTCCAACTGGTGGGAAAAGATCAACATGGCATTAAGGTATTGGGTCTATTGATGGGCCAAAAGGGATTCATTGGAATCCAATCCTTTATACTAAATTTTGTCGCAATTACGTTGAAAAAGGCCTATGATGCACTCTTGGGTCGGAGATGGTTGATAGCAGCCAAAGCTGAACATAACTAGAAAACAAATCTACTCTCCATTAAAAACAAAGTCTAGAAGTATATCATAGATTTGAACAATCTGGGAGTCGTTGAGGAAGCAGCGTCATTCGACTCATCAGGTTTGGACTCCAAAGAAAAGTGTTCAGAAGATGGGAACCGAGGTACAATGGAGCCAAACAATGAAGGGGTCTTGGAGTTAAAGTCATGTTTTGAAGATGAAATGAACCCCCTCAATGGTCTATTCCATTGACAGATAGAAGACTATGAAGTGTTCCACCCGGAATACAACAACATCGAAATTATGGAGATGAAGGCTTGCAAAGTGTGACTCAAAACAAAAGTTGGCGATGCCAAGCCCTTCCGAACTGTCAACGTCACAATAAGCATACTCACTTGAGTTTACCAAATACAATGCCAAGGATGCAAATTTCATTGATAAGTTGGCCCACCAATTTGAAAGTGTAAATGAAATGAAGTTCATTGAGCTAACTACAATGAGTGTGAAAGTAGGGTCCAAGGATATAATTACACTTGAAGGTAATGTATGATGTCCTAAAGTACGACCTATTTTTTAAGTATAGTCATGTGAATATGCTTGCCCTAGATGAACAAAGAGCCATGGCATATTGGCCAACCGAGGCTATTTCAAGACAGAGGAAGTATTGTCGTGACCAATACTTTTGGCACATGAATTTTAAATCAAGGGCACTTGTGTTAAAAAGACAGGATGCACAAAAATGATAAATATTTAAGCACTGGAAATTCAAGCTCGGGTGTTCATATTAAAAAGTAATGGTTGATGGGAAATAAAGTCAAAAGAAATAAAATACATAATTTGGCCAAGCAACTAGCGAATTCAGAACGTACAGAGTGTAGATGTGCAGTGAATGGGTCAAAATTAAAAGTATATCTGCTAAGGACAGAGGATACCAATATTATTGATATAGAGTTTTAGCCTTTATGTACAGATAAGAAAGTAACAGAAGGACCTGCCAAAGAAAAAATTAAAGAATGCATGATCATAAATGTAATGTTGATCTTAAAGAATGTAAAATAAAAAACGATGAAACAAGGGGAAATTATAAAATTGAAGGCAAGAGTCAAGAAGGACCACACACCCACAAAGGAGCTTGTTTAAAAGCATACAGTCAAGCAACTTATACAAAAACCATTCAATCAGGCCATAAACTGTACAACTGGCGTGAATGCAAGCTGTATGCCACGTTTGCAGTCGTATGCCATCCCCATCAACCTTACACTCCAACACACAGACCGTACACCTTTTTTTGCTAAACCGTAGACTGTGCCTACAATTTCCAGCATGTACAGCCCTTGGGCTTTTGAACCATACGCCCAAAATTCTCATTGTCTGCTCCATTGCACAATTGCTATCATACATGTCTCTATTTTTGTAGGGCATACTAATCATGTATCCATACATCGTGCATGTTCCATCACCATACGCCCCTTCATCATCTTTGTTGTCGTATGGTCTCTCATATTGTACACTATATCCACTGTCCATACGGTTCACCGTGTTCTTCTTCAACGTACGCTTATGTTGCTTCCATACACCCTAGTCCTTTTCCCACTGCTGCTGTACACCCAATTATTGCCTTTGTCATACATCCCCTCTCCATTTCATACGCCCCTGTTGTCTGATATTAAACCAGACAGTTACCCTGCTCTTTTTCTTTGTCATACAATCAGATAAATACTGATTTTCACCTGATTTTTCTATCCTGTGCAATCTTTTATTCTCACATCCAGAGGAATTGATGGAAAAATAATTTGTGATTGGATTTGTGGGTTTTCAGAACAATGTTGCGCAATGGTTTTCTGTGGACAAACTAGCATCTGCACTTGTTAGAAGCTTCAGAATTCTCACAGAAGCGTTTTCAGCAAGGGTGTTTGGCGGTTTCAGCTGCAATCTCTACAACTCCTCACTCCACTAGGAATGTTTTCCATCTTTCCTCTTCATTCTCAATTTTGTCATGTTGTATTTCGGTTTTGTCAGAAGGGACTTGGGTTCTTTTAAGGAGGGAATAATGTAAACCATCATGTTAGTATTGTCATTGTTATCAGCATATTATTAATTACACATTTTGGTAACCAACATGGTTATGTTGTTAATAATTGTCTTGCCGTATTTGGATAGATTTGTAACGAGTCTTTCAGTTTTGTTTGGTTGTAGTGAATGGTTGTGCTTAACTGACAACAGTTGGGTCTTGTCATATAAATAGCATGATGTTTGTCGAGGTAGAAGCATGGTGTATCAGGTTCTCATGTACCGAACAACATGTGTTGATTACTCTCATAATCTTCTATGCTGCATTGTGGTATGTATTTACTATTTTGTATTTAGGAGCACGGTGTATCAAGTTTAGTGCAGTATTTATAATAAATACCCAACACTCTACTGATTATATCCTTTTCAGTTGCACAGCAGAACAGATAAAATATGCCATACTTTTGATTTTGCCAGAGTAGTATCTGACAGAATATATTACAATCTAAAAAGCTAAACCTGTTCAAATAAATTTTATTGTTGAATCAATAGATCTAGTTTAAATATTTTAGTAACCTTCTTTTCTCAAATCTATAATGATTTCCCTCAACTTTTTGTGGTTTAAACCATACCAAGGTGCTTTTAAAAGCCTATTTCCTTGCATTTAGGACTTGCCCTTGAAACGAAGTCCCAGTGTCAAATTCTTGTTTCCAATGAGAAATTGCCACAAATTAAGCCATTTATTACAAGAGCATAAAGTTAACAGCCAAATATGCACTTGATCACCTTCAAAAGGTTATTCTCCTATGCTTGCTCAGACTCTCTAATCACATATTTCCATTTGCTAACATATTCTTCCCCAATAGACCCTTAATTCTCCTATGTTTCTATAGAGTAAAGCAGATAACCAACTTATCTTTAGTGCCCAACATGTTATTGTGGATATAAATCTCTCATAAACAATCCCTATGTGACAATGAAAATGTTCCTTTGGGTCTAGCAAAGCATACCCAAGGAAACACTTTTGGTTTTATTAAAGGAAATGACTCATCCAAGAATTTGCGAGTCCCCTATCAAATGTATTAAAAATGGATGATTAAATACGTGCTGCATTTTGCACATAAACATCTTCTACGCAAAGCCTTGGAAGGAAAGGAATACCTTGGAAAGTGTTACTCCTCATGCAATGCTGATATACACAGATTTTACGTTTTATCTGCTGGAGCATATACACAATCTGATACATTGCATCACTGTTTAGAATCATTGAAATTAAGACCAAAAGCAATACAAATTAGCTCATTTACAATATTGGGCACTGCTTTCTAGTCATTCAAATAAATGAATATCATTAGTAGGTATTCCATTTTGCACCTACGATGTGATTTGTGCTCGCCTTACCAACATGAGCTTTTTTATTTGGAAAACAATGCAGCCTCCAGTATCAAGGAATGCCTCACTCAGCATTTTCACATCTGATTTCTGAAGGCTTAAATCTCCAGACTCTATCATACAATACTTCATAACACAAACAGTGTCAACAGACTAGAGTCATGGTGGCTTGATATCAAGCACTAATCGTTGTGTTAAAGGGCACAGTGAATTCCGTGACTCTGGGTTAGTTCACCAGTTACCATCAGATGAAAGCGGGAACTCTGACTACTTTTTTATATAATATACATTATAACTCCGGTATTTCTGTCTCACTCGCCAACTTTAATATTCCTACAAAGCCTACTGGTTTTTACCACCCACCTTGGATTCTGTACCTTGAACAGTAACAGACTGGTTACCAAGTGCCACAGCAGCAGATTCTACATGCTGAAGAAGGAACTCGTATATTTTCCTTCTCAGTCTAACCAAGGTATCGGCCAGTTCGGTGTCTGCAATTTCATCATCATCCTCACAATTGAGAACCTTTTGAGGGTTGATATCATCCAACCAATCATTGACTCTCTTTATTTGAGATAACATAGCTGCGATTTGGCTATTATCTGGTTGTGCACCTGATTTAGCTCCAGTACTGTCATTTCCATTTTCAGTACTACGAACAACTTCAGAACCATCATCTAAGTACCCTTCCATGAACTTCAAAAACCAGGTTTGTGATTCACTCTGTAGCCGTCTTGCTAGATCTGCAGCTTCATCCAGACCATTCCCTTTCACCCACTCGATAATAGGTTGTTCCTTTGGTGATTCTGAAACAGTTTTAAACATACTTCTTCCAGATGTACTCTGTGCAGCAGCTCCATTTGGCATCCGCCGCGATGCAACCCCTGCAGACTTTAAAGGAAGCTTTGTATCCCCATTTTCAGTGGAGCGTCTTTTTTCACTGGCATTGTGAGACACATTGCCCATTCCTTTGCTGGGAAGGCTAGACATTTTTTTTGAGGATGGATACTGCAACAATAAGTTGTGACTTTTTTGTGTTGATGGGATTGAAGGAGTTTCAAGCAGAACCAATGCTTTGTTGCCAATAGCTATTTCTTTACCAATCTGTTTTCCTTGTGTCGTTCTTGGTGTTAGGCTTGAAGACTGCTTACTAAGAAGAGTAAATGGAGATAAATCCGTAGCTAAAGCTGCTTGAACCCATGATGTTGCTCTCATTCTTTTTTCTGATGAAATGGTCCAAGCTTCATTCAATATATTCGAATCAACTGCTTCATCTTCTGAACATCGTTCAGAACTCCTAGTTTTAGCCAAAGAATCTACAACAGAACATGCCTGCCGTAATTCTTCATGAAGATTTAAGAATGTCTCCACAGTAGACTGAGGATTATCTGACTTTGCTGATGCACACAGCTCTGCAAATATACTACAAAAAAAGATGAGTCAATGGAAGTGATTCCATATTAAACAAGACAAATATTCTAAGGTAAAATGTTCAATTACATATACAATTCTGATCCAAATCAGATCAAATTAACAAGATGCCACACAACAATGTAAAAAGAATAGACGTCTTAAGATCCTCTAAACAGTTTTGGGCCTCACAAATCCAGTTTGCCACCAATGAATCATTTAAACTTCAAATAGAAATTACTCGAAGATATGTTTTGACACTCTTTTAACATAGTATTATTTTCATGGATAAACCTATGATAACTAATGAACACACAATAACATTATTTGGTGAGATAGAAGACAGGTTTGTGTAATCATTAGCAACAACTGAACTCAACCCGCCAATCTGAAAAACATTACCTGTATACAAGAGTAGAACATTCATAAATACATCACAGTCATAGATTATCATTTATTCTTAGTACTTTTAATTTTTTGCTACTTTATGGTCAAGTTCTATGTAAGCAAATCTGAAAAGCTAATCCATCCTTGGAATTATAGTTATAGGAACAAGGCCAAATGATTGTAATGTGGAATAAAATTCAATTACCTTTCTGTTATGGTTTAAGTTTCATACTTAAAACTACAAGTTTTGAACTCTGAACATACTTTTCAAAATAGAAAATGGCATATTCAGCTGTGGATTCAAAATCCATGTTGAATGGACTAGCAAAATCTATTAAATGAGCAGTCGCAGACCACATAATATACATATTAGAAAATCAAGACTGACCATTTGAAATTTTCCCATTCATCAAAACGTTCTATCACCTGGCACCTTCTGTGACTGCGTGATTTAAGATGCTGTCAAGGGATTCTTAGATCTTATCTGTGCGCCTCTCTTGAAAATAAGAACTGTCTCCATATAGTCTGTTGGCAACTATGTGGCACCCTGAAGGTGAGAGGGGCAGGTGGCGGAGGGTCAAAACGTTTCATGGATGTTTGCTATACTAGGGATGATTACTGTTCTACTGTCAATTTATTGGAATTTGTTATTTGATTAGAATTGAGATTTGGTACTTCTTGAGTACAGCCTGTTAATGGCAATTTTGTGTTTGTCAGAAATGTACAATGTGTTTACAATGTCAAAATGCAGTCACAAATATGGAGTATATGAATGCCAAGTTGAAGGTGGTAAATTTTGAAATCGTCAATTGCAGTAAAAGGTGACAATATAGAAATTACTATTTTGAAAGATAATAAACCAACGCTATAACAAGAGCATTTTCAGGAGATTCCTGTATATATCAAAGATTAATTTACCAAGTGTGTGCTACTCATTGTTTTCAATGCAAGAAAGCAGGGAGCAGTATGTACGCCAATGGGTAGCCTGATATAGTCAGAGAATCAACGTTGTAATATTTAATAACTACACGAGACTATGTTTTTCACATTTCAACACGTGCGGACTATTGCCACAGATTATATAGATAAAACAAGTAACCTGAAACCTCATGCAATGTAACTTTTTCTACCCACAACTGATTAATTGTTCAGTACAGGGTACCAAATAATGGCGTTTAGATTCTAGATATTGGCAATACATGCCTGTGCATGATGTTGTAAACATTCACTCCACCTTGTTCAATCAAATAACATACTACAACATTGGCTAAAGTAGGTATCATTTCAATGTACCAGTCCAAGTGCACGATGTGAAGAGGAAGATTCCACTTAAAAACCAAATACAGGTTGTGAAGAGGCTGATAACAAGCACCTATAGTAGGAAAATGCAGAAGGATATGCATAAGCAAGCAGGTCTCAAGAGACTATACTCACGGCTCAGATGAAGCATAACTGATAAACAGTTGCAAAACCCACGGCGCAGAGGTAGAAAAGATGCAGCCAACTAATAATATCAGACACCAATTGAAGCACAGCATCCTCACAATTCAACAATGATACATTAGTTGATTTCTGTGACTTATAAACCCCTGGAAATTCTATGAATGATAATATGATTCAAAAGAATCAGAATGAAATGTAAAAACACAGCCATAGACCAAACTGCAATGTCGAAATTCAAAATAAGATAAAACCGACTCTGTTCTGTTACCACCAATATAGAGAACCCTGGGACAGCCAAAGCTCGAAGGTGAGGCACTCCCAATTTGTGAATATAAAAAATCTTCAAGGTTCTGCATTCACACCAACTTTTATGGACAATCATTCCTATGCTTTTACAATGTTTTCTCATACTGGTATAGAGAAGGAAGTCATCTCCTACACTTGGACATACTCCTAAAGATAGAATTCCTTCGAATAATAATTTATCCTACGCTATCTTTAGCTTTTGAAAGGCTTCATTTTCTTAATTTATTTTATTCTGCTTTCTTATATTGTTCCCACATAAATTGAAACTTGTCTATTAACTTGGATAAGATAAAGGCATACAATCATGCATGAAATGGAACTAACTTGAGAAAAACAAATCCTATATTTGTATCAAGCAAACTAGATGCAAGTGCATGCGCATGTAAATATTATCACTCATATCCTTTATTCTTGACTGCATGAATAACAATCTCATGCTTTCTTCTTGTTCCCGATCTCATGTTTTGTTCACGAGCAATATTTTCATGTAAAACATGTTGGGCTCATTACAACTCCACTTTTCCTGAATTGGTTGGTCTCCAATCAATGTAAAAAATGAAGGGTCTCAGAGTATGTCAGGGTCCTCCCGTGAAGCATCCTATTCAGGAATACCTTTCCATTGCACCAAATATTCTGTAAGGACCTGGTTCCTTAGCTGTCTATCTCTAGAAACCAAGATGCACTTAATATTAGAATCAATTTTCCTTCCTCATCAAGGCAAGGCAATGTCCGAGCTATCAAATTTTGACTAATTGCCTTCTTTAAATTAGATAGAAAGATATTATATTAATGTCCACGAATGACCAGAATTTGGTCAATGGTACTCAAGAATACATCCAATTACAAATGAAAGTGCTAGGGAAAAAGGACCCTAGGATCAACAACCGACTAAATAAACGAAGAAGAATAAAAGCACTGAAGATAAACCTTGGTGCTTGTGAGCAGTTGAAACTTATAGGCTATCGGTCCAACTCGTTGAAGAATAGTGAATGGACTATCATACTTGGGAGATAGTGTCTCTCATGCCTTTTTCTTAAGATTGGTCTGTTTATAGGGCTGCAACCGAAGGAAAACTTGATCTCCAACTATGAATTCCCTTTCTGAGCGATGCTAATCTTCTGCAATTTCATCCTATCGTGAGTTATTTTAAGATTATCTTGCAAGATATGTTGACTCTCCACAACAAAGTATTAAGCTGCCAGTACTTTGGTGTCCTGTATACCCCAGTCCAGCAAAGGTGGTGGATAGTACCCATACAGAACCCCAGATTGGTGTCATACCAATCAACACGTGATGGGTTGTGTTACCAATTTTCTGCTAGGTGTAACCACCATGGCCATGTAATCTATAAATCCACCATATAGTTTCACATTTTCTGTTTGCCCATCAGTTTGAGGATGGTAGCTACTACTAAAAGACAAATTGAGACCCATTAACTCAATTCTTTCAAAATTTTATTCGTGAATTTTGGATCTCTATCAATTACAATTGTTTTGGGAAGCCTATGCAACTAGCAAATGGTTTCCATAATCAAAACTGCAAATTTGTCTTTAAGAGTGCTATCAATAAGGATGAAGGGAGCATACTTGGTTAATTGATCAACTATAATTTGCTTTAGGGATACCTACAATGAAGTCCATGCTGATAGACTCCCATTTCTCATTAGGGATGGGAAATGGTTCAAGCATCCCTAGACTTCTAATAGTTTCCACCTTGTTTCTTTGGCATTGCTCACAAGTTACTACAAAGTTGTGGACATCATTCTTCAGCCCTTTCCATTTGAAGGCAATTCTAATTTTGCATAAGTGTTGATGAACCCAACATTTCCATCTGACGAAGAAGAAAGGATTTTAGTCATCAACTTCATCTTATATACCACTCTTTCCTTGTGATAGATGAGTCCACTGTTAGCGCTAACTATCTACTTATCCTCCAACAAAGTTGCCAACTCATAATCCTTGGCATAAAGTTTTATTTGAAGGATAAAATTTTAGTAGACTAATATTGAGTTGCCAACTCAACACGCTGCTAAAATTCACTAATGCCAACTCAAATATCAATATAATGTTTTACTGACTAGCTGCTAAAGATAATGCTGCCAACTGAAATTATCCACTAAAATTTAGCTTTCTTGATCAAATTTGTAAATGTAGCCACCAAGTGAAAAAATCCCTTGATAAATTTTCAATTATAACTGCATATTCCTAGGAACCCTCTCAGCTTAGTTGTGTCTTTGGTTTTGGCTGTTCCTTAGATCCCTAAATCTTAGGTTCATCGGCTTTGACTCTGTCACTAAATGATAAATATAATATGGACTTTGAGTCATGGAGCTTGGGAATTGCTCAGTGGCATATATTAAGCGAGGGATTCTGAGCCTTTCATTGTCTATGGTGAACATAATGCTTTTGGTAGTAGCACCATAGGGAGAGTATCTATCAATGAATGATCCTCCTAAGAGGATATCTATTGGCATCTTCTCAAAGGCAAAGAAATCTGCATGGAAGATTTTATTTTGGATGCGAAGGGGTTGCTGATGTTTGTAATTTTTACAGGTGAAGCTATTCCCCTGAACATCAATGCTCTTATAAGCTAGGTGGCCATCAAGTGTCTTCCAATCACTGATGAGCTGTGGTTTAGCAAATGAAAGAGAAGCACCAGTGTCTACTTGGGCATCTACAAGTCTGCCATTTATTTCTAATGTAAAAAATTGGGCAAATTTGCCATTAATCAAATGATTTAAATAGACAGGCTGTGGAAGTTCTAAAGAAGGTATACTGGTACATACCAGTTTCTGTCTTCCTGGATCCTGAACTATGGTTGGTTCAGGGTAGATGTCTTCTTCTTGTTCTGGTTTCCTCCAACGCAACAGCGTGGTGGGATATAGTCGACGCCAACGAAGATCTGTATCTCCAAGAAGATATCTATGAACCTACTCTTGAAGATCTTCCTGAAGAAGCATCTGATGATGAAGAAGATGCAGAAGCTCTTGAATCACTTGCAGATGAATTAGAGCATCCAATGACAAACATGCAACGTGGTGCAAGACATTATAGACCGCGACACCATGACTGGTCTATCCAGTCTAATGAAGCATATGGAGCCTGGTCACGCCATCACCATGAAGTTCCTGAGCAACCAGAGAAACCACGAGGAAGAGGATACTCCAGAGGAGAATCATCTAAAGGGAGACAGCCCTCACAGCCACGAATGCCTCCCACAATGCACAGAATCCAGCATCCTCCTGTGCAATATCCGAGCTCATTCAAGCCTAGCGACTCTTGGATAAAGAACAAGTTCACCAGCCATGAACCACCAAAAAAAATCAAAGAGCCAAACTAGGTATCTTCCTACCAGCAGAAGAACCAACTGTAGCAAAAGAACCTCGGTGGGACGAAGACAATGAAGAGGATGAAGTCGGAAATATGTTCTATTCCAACCAAGATTACTGCCCTGGTGAATGCAGTAATCTCCAAGAAGAAGAAGACGAAGCCGAACCAAAACAAGAAGAAGACATCTACCCTGAACCAACCATAGTTCAGAATCCAGGAAGACAGAAACTGGTATGTACCAGTATACCTTCTTTAGAACTTTCACAGCCTGTCTATTTAAATCATTTGATTAATGGCAAATTTGCCCAATTCTTTACATTAGAAATAAATGGCAGACTTGTAGATGCCCAAGTAGACACTGGTGCTTCTCTTTCATTTGTTAAACCACAGCTCATCAGTGATTGAAAGACACTTGATGACCACCTAGCTTATAAGAGCATTGATGTTCAGGGGAATAGCTTCACCTGTAAAAATTACAAACATCAGCAACCCCTTCGCATCCAAAATAAAATCTTCCATGCAGATTTCTTTGCCCTTGAGAAGATGCCAATAGATATCCTCTTAGGAGGATCATTCATTGATAGATACTCTCCCTATGGTGCTACTACCAAAAGGATTATGTTCACCATAGACAATGAAAGGCTTAGAATCCCTCGCTTAATATATGCCACTGAGCAATTCCCAAGCTCCATGACTCAAAGTCCAGAAATAATCCCGGCTGAGATACAAGCACTAGGAGACCAAATCAAAACCAATATCTGTTCCGATAATCCCCAGAAGTTTTGGTCCAAATCCATGCCTGAAATGGAAATTAAAATCATTGAAGGCAAACAGATGAAGATTGGGAAGAAAATCCCAATTCCAGCCCAGGATTACAATGATATTGAACTCCAGATCAAAGAACTGGAGACAAACGGGTTTATTGAAAAATCCACCTCTCTTTTCTGCTGTTATGCCTTTATGGTCAATAAACATTCTGAGCAGAAACGAGGAAAGAAGAGAATGGTCATTAACTACAGGCCATTAAATGCTATAACCCAACCATTTCCATATCCGATACCTGATAAAAGTTACTTGTTAGAGAAAGTTGCAGATTGTAAATACTTCTGTCAATTTGATTGCAAATCAAGCTTCTACCAGATTAGAGTCAAGGAAGCAGACAGAGAAAAGACAGCGTTCAACTGCCCTTTCGGTCACTACCAGTGGACAGTCATGCCTTTCCGCCTTATGAATGCCCCAGCATACTACCAGGCCCACATGGATAAAATCTTTGAAGGCACTTCTCAATTTCTCTGTGTATATATAGATGACATACTGATTTTTAGCAATAGTCTTTCTGACCATTTTGTACATCTCTCCAAAAATTTTCAGTTAGCACAAGATGCAGGGATTGTTCTTTCAGAAACAAAGATTCAGTTATGTCAGACTGAATGTAACTTTCTCGGCATGGTGATTAAAGAATCAAAGTTGCAGATCCAGCCACATATAAAGGAGAAAGTCCTCAGCTTTCCTGAAAGACTAGATAAACCAAAATTACAAGCATTTTTGGGATTACTAAATTATCTGAATAGTTTCTATCCTAACGTTGGTGAAGACAAGTATATACTCCAGACGCTTCTCCAGAAAAAAAAGCTTTCTGTTGGGAAGAACAGCACACTGCAGCAGTTCAGAAAATTAAAGCCACAGTTGCTTTGCTACCAGAACTGCATATCCCAAAATCCAACAAGATGAAGGTTTATACAGATGCCTCCGATATAGCATGGGGAGGAGTACTTGTTTGTTTGTATAATAATAACGAATTTGTGTGTGAGTTTGCGAGTGGTGTTTTTAGCCCCGATGTGTTAAAATGGATCTCCTCTGATAAAGAGATCTACGTTGTAAAGAAATGTCTTGAAAAGTTTATGCTGAAACTTCTGCATTTGCCACATTTTGTAATTGTAACCGATTGTACCAGATTCCTGACCTTTAATGAAAAAGATCATGGCAGGAAAGATGGTCGCGGAAAATATGTCAAGTGGCAGGCATTTTTCAATCAGTTCAAATTTTCTGTAGAACACATTAAGGGCACTAACAATGTAATTGCAGATTGGCTCAGTCGGAATCCTCCAGCAACATTGATGCATCAGCCTGCGCCTGGTTTTAATCTCACCAAGATTCTTAATCAAGGATTTGATTCCTTGAACGTTCTTGTACAAGAACAGATCTTACGAGAAGGCTTGCATCCTAGGTATACCAGGATTTCATATGCAGCGGGACAAGATTTGCAAATGTCTGCAACAGTAACAATCCAAGCCAACCGCCGACAAAATTCAGGAGTCATCATTATTGAAAGGCTCAATAGTGAATTTTTGTACCATCAGTTCACTGAGCTACTAAAGCGACCATTATGGACATGGCGCATTAGGATCAGATCCACTTTTAATGAACATCTGTATCGTTGGATTGCTCGGCATGGCCCGCACCGCATTCACGAAGAAGAAAATCATGATCAGGACACAGTGGTCCATACTATTATCTGAAGAAGACTTGAGTGGGAATCATATTTCCACTGTACTCCACGACACACTCCATGTGAAGCGGGACCCCCAAATTGTCGACATTGGCATCTCCAAAGCACTTTCCAGATAAGATGCCTTTTTGATCCGATCTCTAAAGATGACCTTGTAAACGAAGCGGAAGACATGTTGGGCCCACAACCTCAACCATCATCAACACCATCATCATCTTGTGGATCCAATGCATCGAATAGCATATCGCTGTAGACCCACTTTTGTGTTGTCAAGCATAATGGGATTGACACCGCCTTGCCAGCGAGCAGGCAGGACCGCCCAAAAATTGCTATAAATAAACCTCTCTGCCTTAGTATTAGCATCGAAAGTTTTCTAAGCATTAGAGAATTAGTAGCTTGTTCCAAGAGTATGCTCTTCTCTTGCCCGTTTAGACGGATCCTGAGAATCAGAAACTGAAACAAGTGTTTGTAATAGTTTGTAATATTCAAGTTTGAAGCAATAGTGTGAAGCCGTAGCCATTCGGCCCCTGCCTACTATCGCAGGTTTCTTCCACATCAATCCACAAGATACTGGAAGAAAGGAGTCGTCTACTGACGTGAAAAAGATTGGTCCAAAATATAGGAGTTCAGGTCCAGCAAAAACATGCTTTATTTTTCAAACTATTAAACTTCATGATATTCAATACAATCTCAAGGCGTGCTAAACGCAAATTGGAATTCTTTCTATAAACCAAGGTATCATCAAAAAACACCATTGCCAGCCCACCATACACCATTGGGAGATGGTTAAAAGTTGGATTCCTCCTCATAAATGGCCAGTTCAGCTAGAGAAGCAACAAGAGCAGGTGGCTGCAAATATTCTTCAGTCAAGACAGCTTTCAAATTCACCACGGATGGACTCAATAGCTTGGGGGAAAGGCTCCACAGGCTTATATACAGTTTCAGCTGGTTATGATTCTATTTGCATAGTAACTTTCCACCCCTTAAGGGACATTTTTCTTCACCTTTGGCAGGAAGTCTTCTGGCCCAAAGTTAGTTTCTTTTTTTGGTTGTTATTGAACAGAAGAATACTTACAGATGACAGGTTATGAAAAGAGGATTTTATGGCCCTTTCAGGTGTGTCATGTGCTTGGACTCAAAGAAACTATTCCTCGTCTTTTTCTTCATTGTCCATTTGTGAGCAGATTATGGCAGCATTTAGCCAAATTGTTTGGGATTCCTCGGACTGGTATGCAAGCTATTGAACAACCTTTAGGGAGTGGGGTAAATATACTAAGGATAGGCATAATCTTGAACAGGCCTTATGGAGCGGTATTACTCTATTGTTATGGAATAATTGGAAAGAAAGAAATAGAAGATTATTTCAACAAGAGAGTAGAGACAGCTCTTGGGTGTGGGAGAAGATCAAGCTGAATATAGCTGAATCCATCAAGCACAAAGTTCGGTTGCCTCAATCTCTCTCTCCACAATGGGATAGTCCTCTAAAACAGCTGCTGATATGTCCTTCAAGTACTACAATGACTCTCTCTAAACCAAGCAAGAAAAATCAGATTGATAGTGAGTGGTCTGCCCCTCCTCCAGGATATGGTAAGATGAACACACATGGTGCTTCTAGAGGCAATCCCAAAAAAGCAAGTATGGGTGGCATCAGAAGAGTTTCTAATGGTTCTGTGACTTTTTTCTTTTCAGAAAGTATTGGGTATGCCACAAATAATTTATCTGGAATTTGCGCTATATCTAGGGGTTTGCAAGAAGCCATGAAACTTGGGTGGTAGAGAATTCAGGTTGAATCTAATTCTCTAATTACAGTTAGATTGCTCTCCACCTCTGTTGTGAATCACAGCAAAAATTGGCAACTGCATAGAGAAAGGGACAAAATACAACGTCTGAAGGATAGGTTTCAGAAAATCGCCTTCAAACATATTCCAAGACAGCTCCATAGAGCGGCAGATGCTTTAGCTAATTGGGCCCTTGACAATGGAAATATATCTTGTTTTGATCCTCCACCACTTTGGTGGTCCAGCAAGCTTCAACAAGATCTTCGACAGATTATCAAGTTAGATTTGTATCAATGATTATGTTCCATATGCTTGCATATGTTTCTACTGCCCAAACCTGGACTAATAACTTTTCTGCCTGGCACAGTAGAAAATGTATATTTTGATCTTTCCATAATATAAATCTGTTCTGTTTTTTTTTTCTTTTTTTAAACACCAAAACAAAAGGATGAAATGCCTTATTCATAGTACCTTGGTATGATGGCAATGCATTCGGGAGACCAAAAGGCATGATCGAAAATTCACAGTGTCCATGGAGCATCCTAAATGCCACTTTGTGTGTATCCTAAAATATAATCCTAATCTATTGGTAGCCAAATCTCAAGTCATTTTAGAGAAAATAGTTGTTCAATGCAACTCATCAATCAACTTGCCTACTTTAGGAATAGGAAATAGGTTCTTTACAGTCTTTTTCTTTATGCACAATAATCAATGCACATGCAAAAGAATACTTATCGAAAAAATATCACTAGGGCAGCAAATGGGCTATTGCTTGAAACAATACGCCCCATGTCAAGTAATTCCTGTACCACCTTTTCAATCTCAACCTTTCAACCTAAGGCATCAATACAAAGCAATCATCATTGATTTTGTGCCCTATTCCATCTCTGTAACATGCTCTTTATTGCTATCCATTGGAAGACCCTTATGAAAACGCTACTGCATAAGCATTGTACTCGCTGGATATATGCATGCAACTCATCAATCAACTTGTTTGCTCAAAGAATCGGATATCGGTTCTTGATAGTGTTTTTATTTTATGCACAAAAATCAGCGCACATGCAAAAAGAACCATCCTTCTGAACTGATGCCATTAGTTTAGAAAATGGGCCCTTGCTTGGAACAATGTGCCCCATGTCAAGTAATTTGTGTATCACCTTTTCAATCTCAACCCTGAACAACTTGGGGAGTCAATAAGGAGGAATCATCGTGGGTTTTGTGCCCTTTTCCATCTTGTGATCTATAATCTCAAGTTTCAATGCTTGCTGGAAATTTATAGATGTTTATATCGTCCTACTTGAATTATACTGCAAATTGACAGACATTAGAATGGAATTAGTGTTTTAAAACAGTCCTGTAGTTACATGAAGCAAAGATGAAAACAACAAAGTAAAGCAACCATAAGACATGTATCACACCAGAAGTTTTAACCTAGAAGCCCCAGCAATGAGAAAACCAGCTGGAAGTGGAAAATGCTTATCTTCCTTTTTTTTTGGCTAGGGTAGTTACAAAGAGCTCTGATTGAGCATTTATGGCAATCATCATACTGCTACACTCGCTTGTTACATTGTGCTCCAACATATTCGGCTCCTACAACCACAACTAGAACTCATTAACCCTTCCTCTCACACTCTCTTGCCCTCTTTTGGCTTATGCCTCTCCCATATATGTTTCATTGGAAGTGTCCTTTCATGCACTAAAAATATTTAAAATGTTATGAAACATAAAGAGACATCTTTTTTGTCATTACTTTGTTTTTCTGTTTGAAATGGGACAAACTGCCACAGGCATCATGACAAAACCGCAACATTATCACAATGAAACCATCATGCTAACATATACAACAGCCATGACACAATCGGAACTGCCACTGTCACATGTGAAACCACCATGACTAATGCAACTGCCACCCTGTTGTATCTGGCATTATTGTCACAAGACAAAATGCTCTCTATTTTAACAAAGTTTCTGATGGAGTTCTTGGTTGTTTGCTGAAATAAACTGCTTTTGGATCATTGTGGATCATACCAAGATTTCTTCCACTTCCTCCTTGAGGTACTATCTTGCTTGCGATGGTTTTGTTCCCTTAATGTCAATCTGTTAACTCGTGTTCCTCTTCTTGTCTCTCTGATCTTCTTCTACAACCATATGTCCTAAAACTCCCCGTACATCCAAGACAAAGTTTTCAATAAAGGGTAGTAGTTGTCCTTCACATAGATACTCATATAGGTGCAAATTCTCAAAATTGACTACTGAGTACATCCTAATGAATGAAGGTAGTTCATGCCTAAAAGAATTGTCTCCAACCTACTCCAAGATGGTGAATGGCCCATATCTTAGAGGTTTGAGTTTCCTAGCTTGTTCTTGGAGTCTCTCCTTACTCAAGCACATCCAAATCTTGTCTCCCACCTTCAATTTGTGTTCTTGACGGTGTTGGTCATGACTACCATTATGGTGGGCTTAAGACATCTCCAATTGTTCCTGCTCTTTGATATGGATTTGTTCAATCCTCTCAATGAGTTTTGCTGCCCTTGTCACCTTTTAAGTTTAGTTCTTCCCCTTCTTTTTGATATTCCAATGAAATATCACGTGGGTTAGTAGGCAAATAATCCATGCATGTTTCAAAATGTGACTTATCAGTGGATGTATGAATTGCTCTATTATAGGAATGTTGAATGTGTTCCAAAGATCCATCCCATGTCCTTAGATGCTGCTGTTATAGCCTCTTATCAGCTTAACCAAGGTTCGATTACAACTTCTATTTTTCCATCAGTTTGAGGAAGGAAGGTTGTGCTTCTTTGGAGATTGATATCCATCTTATTCCACAAGGTGACCAAAACTTCCCCAAAAATATTTAATCCTTGTTTGATACAATAGAATTAGGCTTAACCAAAATGCACCCAAACATTAATAAAGAATAACTCAGCTGACCTTTTATTGTCTTCTCACATATAATTAAAACACACATCTTGTTGAATCTACAAGTAACCATGTACATCCTTTGACATAGGCAAACCTCCCCAAAATCCATAGAGTTGCTCTCCCATGGTCTAGTAGGTACAAGTAGAGTCATGTAAAGACTTTATTTCCTACTTTAGACTTGCTTGTTTGGCATAACTTGCATCCTCTAATAAATTTTGTGACCTATTCTTGCATTTTGGGCCAATACACATACCTCTGCAAATGCATCAAGGTTTTGCCAGAGATATGTGCCTACCTCATGACTAGAAGTCTTTCTTCCATTTACACAATTTGTCCAACTTGTAGAGTAGTCCATCTTGAGGGTAGATACAAGTTTGGTTTTCCACATCTACTTTGCTTGCCTTCAGTTGTTGATGTCACTCCAAAAACTGCATCTTCAGCGTATGCTTCCTCATAAGCCCCTTAGGTAAAAGGCTCAAGCTGTGAAATTATTCACAAAGCCGAAATTTGCTTTGCAATTGGTAACCTAGTTAGCATAGCCGCCATCATATTCATTCTTTCCTTCTTGTACATCATCAAATGGAATTGTTAAAAAAATCCCATCCACTTTTAGTGTCTTGTTTGCTGCAATTTATTTTGTGCTTACAAATATTGAAGAGATTTATGGTCGATATGAACATTTTTTTCCTTACCCAACAAAGAATGTTTCCATTTTTTAATGGCTTGAACAATTGCATACTTTTTTTATCATAAATGTGGTATTCTCTTACCGGTTATAAAATACTTCAGAATGAAAGTAAACTGGCTTACATCCTTAGAATAAAACTGCCTCCATAGCATACTCATTTGCATCTATTTATACTTTGAATGGCTTCTGTAACTTGAGTAGATCAAACACTGGTGCATGGCTAATTTTATATTTCAGTGAATCAAAATCACTAATATGTTCCTCACCCCAATGAAGACACCTGCCATTTGCTGCGAACGTGCCGCTATTATGAAGAATGATGGAATGAACTTCCTCATATACTAAAGTGCAACAACAAAGCTCCTTGCTTCCATAGCATTCTTAGGCAGGGGCCAATAGGTAATGACCTCGAATTTCGCTGGATCAACTCTTAATTCTCCTCCTCCATCCACATGCTCATAAGAGGGGCTAGTGTTTGCTTAGCAAACTCACACTTCATATTGCATAGAAGTTGTTTTTTCTTCAACACTTGCAAAACTTGCTTCAAATGAATTAGATCTTTCCATGTAGCACTAAAAACAAAAATACCAACTACATACACTATTATACATGTATCCATGAATGGCCTCAATACATCATTCATCAACCTTATAAATGTGTGCATTACATAAACCAAAGTAAGTACCAACCATTCATATAGACTTTGTTTTGCTTTGAAGGTTAACTTCTATACATCCTCCTCCATACAAACTTGATGGTACCCCAATTTCAGATCTAGTGTCATAAAATGCTTGCCATGTTGAAGTTGGTCCAACAAGTCATCACTCCATAGGAGGGGATAGCTGCTCTTGATGGTGATCTTATTTGTGGCTCTATAATCTAAGCACATTCCCTAAGAGCCATCCTTCTTCTAAACCATGACAATGGATGACCCACATGAAGTACTTAGGTGTATGACCCCCTTGCCCCAACAACTCTTGAAGATGCTTCTTTACTTCATTCCTCTCCAAAAGAGATTTCCTATACAACCCATTATTGGGTAGATGAGATTTGAGCAGCAAATGAACCTCATGCTCTACTTCCCTCTTTGGCGGCAACCCTTTGGGAGCTTGAAACACTTTCCGGAAAAAATTGCAATAACTCAATAAAATCATTCAACCCACTATTAACACCTTTAATTTCTCAAATCTCTAGCCCATCCTCATTCTTATCCTTCAAAAGACCTACACAATTTCTTATTTTCTTGAATGACTCTCTTAGCATGTTTAGTGATTGCTATGGAAGGACTTCCAAAGACATCAAATGCATCAAGTGGAATTACATCAACTTCAACCTCATCATACAATTGGAATTAACAGAAAACTTGACCTTACATTTATTGGTTTCTTGTATCTCTACACCTTTCTTCGCCCAACCCATAGATATGGATTTAGATGGTCATAAGTTTGCAAACCAAGTATTTTAACGACTTCCTCGAAAATCAAATTAAACTATGCACCAAAATCAACATGGGCAGTTGCCTTTTCCTTCTTGATTTGAAATTTAATTTGAAAAATCTTGCTCATCTCCCCTTGGTCCATGTTTTTCATGTTAGTAGTAGTGAAACCCAATTTCTCGTCTACATCTAAACTATCCTCTATCTCCACCTCTTTTACACCAGCCAAGGTGACCATGGACTTCTTGGAGTCTCCTTTGGAGCGACTATCTAGGTGCAATTCAGAATGCAGCTTCCAACACTTTACGTCAGTATGCCCATCTCTAACACAAGGACTACAATAGTTTTTTGGATCCTTACAAACATGTAAAGTTGTTGCAGCCTTCTTATGTTGTCACTTACCTTTATTTTAAGATATGTTTTGTTGATTTTTCTGCTTCATGGACTGATATGCTAGCTGATTTTACGTATATGATTCACCCTCACCAAACTTCTTTTCATCGTCAATGTAGATGCTTGTTGTAGATAACTCTCTTCCTTATGAGCAGGTGCAATCCTCCCATGTATTTAATCATCGTATCTTCTTCCTCCAAGTCCAAGTTCATCAACATGGCTCTTATACAGAATTTTGTTATATGATCCTGCAAACTTTGGTAAGTACCTGGCCTGAAATACTGCCATTTAACAATTTGGTCAGTTTTGTGCTCAATTGGATAAAACTTTTCTTAAGCTTTGAACCCTTCCCAACTAGACATTGTTGACTTATCCCTCTTCTTAGAAGTAGTTAGATAGCTTTCCCACAAAACTAGAACATGTCCCGCTATGTTGAGGCATGCAAAAGAAATATTTTTTTCCTCACTAAATTCATGTACACCAAAGGAAACCTCCATTTGCTTAATCCATTTATCAATGATCCCAACATCTAATTGTCATTTAAAATCTTTCATATCTACTTTTGTTTCAACCCTAAAAGGAGGGCAGTCGGATTCCTTTACCTTAGCTTTGACTTTGTCAATCTTGGGCTGCTCCTCCCCATCCATCAACCAATCTTTATTCTTTCAATCTTTATCTTTTTCATGGGCCTGCTCTTCTACTGCAAGTTTCCTTGCAAGAGCACAACCACCTTATCTCCATGGATGCTTGATTTTTTGTAATGTCCTCATTTCCACATTATTTATGAGCAGGTATTAAAGACTTTTAGTCTACTTTCCCCATAGACTAAAGGATTCTTTTTGAAGTTTTATTTTATTTTTTAATTATAATTGTCCAAATAATGATTTTAATCATTTGCTCATATAAGGCAATTTTAGTTGATTAATAAAATATTTTATAAAAGTGATTTTTACCACTAAGGTATTTAATAGAAATAATTGTTGGATTATTGCTTAAAAGTAATTTTAATTACTATTTATTATTTAGACAATTAATTTAATATTATTTTTGGTAAAAAAAAATGTTTGTTTGTAACTAATCAAGGCAAGGAGATATTCTAAAAATCAGCAAGGACAGTTAAAAAAAAGTATTTGACCTTCCCAAGGTGGTTCACCCCCCTTGAAGGGTACAAGCACATGGTGGAGTTCTCCTTTAAAAGATATGTTGAAATTTGATATTGTGATTCTTCATGCTTGAAAAAATATGCGGATGCATGCCCAATAACTATTTGCAAGTTTTAGAGCTAATTCTTTGACAAATCGATGTCTTTTGATGCCACCTTTGCAAAGGTGGATTTGATAACTGCCCTAGAGTGGGGCAACTTGCTTGGTGACTTGTTTGTGTATATTTCATGGACAACTTGAGTTCCAATTGACCTAGTTTCATTGCTGGAATTTATTGATAAATATTGTTGAAGTGTGGCGTTGACTTTCTATGTGATTTGACAAGGTTTTCAAAGTCTTTTCAAGTGGATAAATAAATAATAAATTCTGATTTATTTATTTATATTTTTGGAAAAATTTTATGAGGGTTTGACTTCATAAATTATGGATTTGTGACTAATATTTATTGTGTAAATTTTTCCAAGTGTGGCGACTTGATTGGAATTGAGAGTTTGATGTTTAAAGGGGTCTAAAACCCTGGTTGAAAGGTAAATATTAATTCTGATTTTTATATGCAGTTTTGACCTAAGACGATTAGGTTTGGAGTGGTATTTGATCATTTTCAAAGCCCAAAAAGAGCATTGAATTTGTGTGGCTATTTTTGGTAATTTATTCATGATTTTTTGCAAGGATTTGAGTGAGAAGTGATAAATATTCAGCTGCTATTTTATGCATAAAATCAGATATTTTTCAGTGAGGTTAAATCTGATTTTCATCCACATCAAGGGGTAAAAAGGTACAAAATTTTTATTTTCAGTTTGTGGCTTATTTTGGATCATTTTGAGGTGATATTTGCTCAAGGTAATTGCTGAAAATTACTTATCATTTATTGCACATTGACGCCTAGGGTTTAAAAGCAAATTGCATGTTTTTTAGGCATCTCTTTAAACTAGGGTTTGTTGATTTTGCTAATTTCAAAATTCAAAATTTTGTGGATTTTAGGGAAAACCCTTATTTGTTCCTTTGGCCCAAAAAGGGGACATTAAATTCTTAGCAAACAACTCTTGTTATTCGATGAGGCTTTCATGGGTTTTAATCATGAACTCCAAGATTTAATCACCTTCTTTCCACATTTTCCTTATTTCTTCCATCCACCACCTTGTTGAAATATTTGGTTTGTAGGGCTGAAATTCATTTTTTTCTTAGATCTTGTCACTGTCAATCCGCAATACCCAAAGATTAAACTGCTCTTATCTATAATCTCTTTAGTATAAATGCTTGCTAGAGATTTACAATTTTTTATATTGCATTTCCTGAATTATACTTCAAATTGAAAGAGATTATAATGTAGTTAATACTGGAATTAGTATTCTTAAGTTGTGGGAAAGAAACAATATTATAGTTGCATGAAACAAAGATGAAAAAAAAAAGTACAATAACTACAAGACAAATATGAGACTAGAAATTTTAACCTGGAAACCCCCGTGTGTGAAAAACCAGCTGGACATGGCAAATGTTCAGCGCTCTCTTCTTCCTTCAGCCAAGGTAGTTACAAAGTACTCTAATAGAGCAAATACAACAATCACCCTACTGCTACACTCACTATGCTACTCTCTATCCTACAGACAACTAGAAGTCACTAACTCTTCCTCTTACACTCTCTTGGCTTTTGCCTCTCCTGGATAGTTTCATTGGATTTGTCCTTTCGTGCACCAAAGGGTTTCCAAGTGTCAAGGAATGTAAAGAGACATCTTTTTTGCCGTTACTATGTTTATTTTTTGAAACAAGAAAAACCACCAAAGGTATTATGATGAAACTGCCATGCCACATACGTAACTACCACGACACATTCACAACCGCCACTATCATATAAAGCCTCCCTATCACTAACACAACCACCACCCTTGTATTTGGAAGTTTTGACACTATACAAAACACTCTTTGATTGAACTTTATTTATAAAGGGGTTCTTGGTTGTTTGAAGAAGTGAACTATTTCTTAGATTCTTAAGGATCATCTTTACGCCTATATGGTGGAAGAACTTTAAGAAGGTCATCAAACATCGCTCGGTACTACTGTAATACCTATCGTACCAACTGGATATATGTTGTTTTCCACAAACTACTTGAAGTATCCAAGCCCTTCAAGGTGTGACAACTAATTACATAACTGATCCGTAAACTAGATGGATATTCCACTCAGTTTCACCAACACAAACAATATTTTCCTAGCTTAACAAAAATTGGTTATGTGACTGTTCTAAGTTATTAACCTTGCAAAAACATAGATAAACAAGGGCTGAAAATGAAATGTACAACCTACTACACATAAACATAAAGCAAAGGATTGAGCAAAGCACAAATGAACACACAAGTTTATCCTAGAGAAAACCAAGGTGGTAAAAACTCCAGTGGGTGAGGCGAACTGCACTCCCCTTCCCCTATGTAATGCAACAAGTATACAAGGAAACTACCGACCATGGCCTTCATGTACAGAACTGACACTACCACTCTACCCAAACTCATATATCAGGGGTGCTCTGCATTTTAAATACGCTTCTCTGTGCTCTCAACACAACTGAACCAATCATCTACAACTCAGCAAAGATGAAACAACGACAAAGATTCAAACATGCAACAACAATGTGAATCCAACTTCCATACTTCTCATTGTGTTTTCTAATGTTTACTACCTTCCCGAGACCTGTATTAAAGCTCTCTCATCCTTAGAATCCATCCAACAACTGAACTGAACAGCCAAACATTCAAAACAGTTCAAATTCATGTGTCTATGGTCGAGCTTCGGAGGTCATCAGTCGGGCTCTAGAGGTCAACAGTCAAATCTCGAGAACCTCTAGACCCAAAGTCCCTAACTTCCAGACGCTGTAAATTTTGCATACGATCTCAAAATCAAGTGTCATTTTTTTTAAGTTGTCTAATTTTTCGAGAGGAATTCAAATATGAAATCAGAATATATGTTTGACTCCAATAATATAATGTTTTCCCCCGAACAACAGAGACTAGTACTTTCCCTTAAGTTTCAAGAGCTTGCAACTTATCAACTCATCACTATGAAGATGTCAGGGTCACCCTCATACAAATTTGCCAAAGAATCATGTCTGATGTGATATTATGAGTGTACAAAGTGTCTTACAAGCAATATTTACATATAATTAGGCATAGTGGAAACTTAATACACATGACTAGTATACTAGGATCCAAATTTAAATCAATAACCTAAGGTTTCCCTGATTGATCAACTTTGGCAGTTTATGAGCTTACATGATAGGCATTAGGTGACTAATACCCCATAATCTCATATTTTTTCTACCTTCTTGTAAGAATTTCATATATAACTCTTTAATTCTATGCAAATTTCACCAGCCCTTCAAGGTGTGACAACTGATTACATAACCAAAGGTTTCCCTGATTGATCAACTTTTGCAGTTTATGAGCTGACATGATACAACATTTAGCTGGCTAGTACCCTTTAATTTCATGTTCTTTACCTTCTTGTATGAATTTCAGATAACTCTTTAAATTCTATGTAAATTTCACCAAGTCTATGAATCCATTGCATGCCCAATATCACATTGACACCACCAAAGTTCATCTATAAAAAATTAAAATCAAACCGTTGAATAAGATCCCATTCTGAGGTCTACAACCCTTACAAGTCATATTAGTTCTATTTGCAATACTAATCTTGAAAGGAGGACATGCACATTAAATAAACCAAATGATGGAGCAAGTTCATAATCAATGAAATTACACATGCTACCCAAATCATGTTAGGGTGTGGAGCTAAAAGCTTCACCAAGGAGCATACTAAAACAGGTTCGGGTCTACACAGACGCCGGCGTCGGTCAGGAGCGACCGACGTCGGTTAGTAGCAGTTGCAGAGGCGCCGACGTCGGCAATAGGGTCGACCGGCGACGGTCACAGGCGAACAGGCAGGAACCGACGTCGGTTACCTGCGTGTCCAGAAAGCTATTTCCGTGGACAGCAGCGAGTGTTTGCATGATAAGTTTGAGTCGTGAACTCAAGCTTGCGTCTCTATTATTAGCAATATTATTTTTAGAGCCCTTGTTCAAGAGGCTTAACTGTTTGTTGTAAGAGCATGCTCAAGTTTCTTATTTCTATATGTAGGAAGATCTTTTTAGCTTAGAATGGTAGAGTGTAAGAGAAGTGTAGAACTGTAATAGTAGAACATTGTGAATGTTTGAAGGACAGTACAGAGTTGCATCAATCCAGGTTGTTGGATTTGAGTGTACTTGAGAGAGAGCTCTTGAGGAATAGAGATCTAGTGAGAGATCTTGTGTGCATCTGAGAGAGGTGTGGAAGAACGAAGTTTCTTCAAATTGTATTCCTATTGTAAAGAGTTTCAATACAAGTTTTCAGGGTGTTTTCTTGTATATCTTGTTCTGTGCTATTTATCATTTCAGTTACTTATCTATCTGATTTATTTTCGCGTTTATTGCTTTCACAAGTGTAATCTATTGTTGGTTTGATCCCCCAACAAGTGGTATCAGAGCCTTGGTTACAGGTTACAGGTTACAGATTACACGTTGCTCACAGGGGTTTCTGCAGGAATTTCTGTTTGAGTGGGAGAAGCAATGGCAAAAGAAAGTAAGCTGAGAATGGAAAAGTTTAATGGCAAGAACTACCAACATTGGAGAATGCAGATAGAGGACTATCTGTATCAGAAAGATCTCTACTTACCGTTAGGTGGGATAGCAAAGAAGCCCAAAGACATGGAGGATGAAGAATGAAAAGTTCTTGACAGAAAAGCTCTTGGGTCTATAAGACTGAGTCTGACCTCCACTGTGATATCTAATTTGTCACAGGCAAAAACAACGGTAGAGTTGATGACCACGTTAGCAAATATGTATGAAAAACCCTCAGCTTCAAATAAGGTATATCTTATGAAGCAGTTATTTAATTTGCATATGAATGAAGGTGGATCTGTTTCTACTCATCTGAATGATTTCAATGGAATTGTTAATCAGTTAAGTTCTGTCAATATTGTATTTGAAGATGAAATAAAAGCTCTTTTGATATTATGTTCTTTGCCTGAAAGCTGGCATGGCTTAGTAATGGCAGTTTCTAATACTGCATCTGCATCAAATATTTTGAAAGTAGAGGATGTGGTTAGTGTTATCTTGAATGAAGAAATACGCAAGAAAAGCACAGAAGAGACATCTGGGAACGCTTTAAATTTTGAGAGCAGAGGAAGGCAAAAAGAAAAGAGCAAGAGGAGATCAAGATCTAAGTCTAAGGTGAGAGGAAGATCCAAATCCAGGAATGGCAGGAAGCCACAATGCTGGAATTGTGGAAAGATGGGGCACATAAGCAGAGATTGTTGGTCAAAGCCTAAGGAGGACAACCAGCACGAAGGAAAGGAAGAAGCCAAGATTGCAGGTATTGCACAAGATGCTTTAATTTTCTCTTTGCATAATAACATAGAATCTTGGGTATTAGATTCTGGTGCATCTTTCCATGCTACCCCTAACAGAGAGTATTTCAGTGACTATATCCATGGAGATTTTGGAATAGTGTACTTAGGGGATGATGAGCCTTGTAAGATTACTGGCAAAGGTAAAGTGCAGCTAAGATGCAGAATGGCAACACATGGGTGTTGAGAGATGTGATGCATGTTCCTAGTTTGAAGAGAAATTTGATTTCTGCAGGTAAGCTAGGTGATGAGGGTTGTACAGTAACTCTCACAGCAGATTCTTGGAAGGTGACCAAGGGTGCACTAGTTATGGCCAGAGGTAAGAGAGAAGGTACTCTCTATTTGTGTAATTGTGTTACTAACAAATTTCCTTCAGTTTTATCTACTTCAGGTGTGGATTGTAAATTGTGGCACTCAAGGCTTGGCCACATGAGTGAGAAGGGGATGTCAATTCTTAAGTCTAAAGGTATGTTTTCAGATTTGAAAAGTATGGATCTAGAGTTTTGTGAGCATTGTGTATTTGGAAAACAGAAAAGGGTTAGTTTTCTCAAGACCGGGTCTACTAAGAAAAGGCAGAAGTTGCAGCTTGTTCACACAGACGTGTGAGGACCGGCTCAGGTAGCCTCTATTGGCGAATCACGGTACTATGTTACATTCATAGATGACGCCACAAGAAAGGTATGGATCTACTGTATTAAAAAGAAATCTGATGTTTTTGAGACTTTTAAGTTTTGGAAGGCTATGGTTGAGAATGAAACAGAGAGAAAGTTAAAGTGCTTGAGATCTGATAATGGCGGTGAGTTCTGCAGTCTTAAGTTCAAATTGTATTGTTATACACACGAAATCCGTAGGCAAAAGACGGTTCCAAGGACACCTCAGCAGAATGGTATTGCTGAAAGGATGAACAGAACTATCATGGAGCGTGCAAGATGTATGAGATTGCATGCAGGGTTGCCCTTAGAGTTTTGGGCAGAAGCAGTTGACACCGCAGTGTACCTGATTAACAGAAGACCCTCTACAGCTCTGGATGGTGGAATTCCAGAAGAGGCATGGACAGGTAAAAAAGTAGATCTCTCATATCTCAAAGTTTTTGGTAGTGAAGCCTTTGTGCATATAGATAAGGAAAATAGAAAGAAGCTTGATCCTAAGTCTATGAGGTGCACGTTTATAGGCTATGGCTCAGATGATTTTGGTTTCAGATTTTGAAATCTAGGAACTAACAAGGTAATCAGGGGCCGTGATGTTGTTTTCAATGAAAGAGTGATGTACAGTGATCAGATAAGGAAGCTGGATCAATCTGGGCAGAGCAATAGTGAATTGGACGAAGTTATAGTCCAAAATGAGCTCGCGGGAAAAAGAAATAATCACTTGCAGGAAAACACAGAGACCGACGTCGGTAGGTTAGAAACCGGCGTCGGCAGTACAGAAACCGATGTTGGTCATACAGAGACCGACGTCGGCAGACCAGGCACCGAGGTCGGTCAGGCAGAACCGACGACGGCTAGTGACAGGTCTACAAGTGGCCGAGGTCGATCACTGTCAGAAAATTTGGGTTCACAGATTGTTGAGAACAAGTCCAAAACACCCACCAGGAGGTCTGAAAGGGTAAGTAAGCCTCCAATTAGATATTCTCCTTCCTTATATTATTTATTGCTAACTGATGGTGGAGAACCAGAGAGTTTTGAAGAAGCATTACAGGTGGAGTCCAGGAGTAAGTGGGAGCGTGGCATGGTTGAGGAGATGGAGTCCTTAAGAGAGAACCAAACATGGGATTTGGTTGAGTTGCCAGCTGGTAAGAGAACACTGAAGAACAGATGGACCTACAAGTTGAAGGAAAGTGAGGATGGACTGATGCGATATAAGGCCAGATTAGTGGTAAAAGGATTTGCACAAAAGCCAGGTATTGACTTTGGTGAAATTTTTTCTCCAGTTGTTAAGATGACTTCTATAAGGGTTGTATTGTTTTTGGTTGCTTTTGAGGATTTGCATCTCGAGCAGCTAGATGTTAAGACAGCGTTTCTTCATGGAGATTTGGATGAGAAAATTTATATGGAACAGCTAGAAGGATTTGAGGTCAAGGGTAAGGAGAAGTTTGTGTGCAGGTTAAAGAAAAGCTTGTATGGCCTCAAGCAAGCTCCAAGGCAATGGTACTTAAAATTTGACAGGTTTATGACTGAGCATGGTTACAGTAGGTGTTAATCAGACCATTGTGTGTATTTCAAGAGATTTGATAACGGTAGATATATTATTCTATTGTTGTATGTAGATGACATGCTGGTTGCAGGGTCTCACATGCAGGATATCTCAGAGCTTAAGGTGAAGTTAGCTCAAACATTTGCTATGAAGGATTTGGGAGCAGCGAAGAAGATCCTTGGCATGAGCATTAGGAGAGACAGGAAAAATCACAGGTTGATATTGTCTCAAGAAGATTATGTGAACAAGGTGTTGGAGAGGTTTAATATGCAGGATGCAAAACCGGTAAGTACACCTATGGCTGGACATTTTAAGTTAAGCAAAGAACAATGTCCCAATTCACATGATGAGGTAGAGTACATGAGTAAAGTTCCATATTCTTCCGCAGTAGGGAGTTTGATGTATGCAATGGTGTGTACTAGACCAGATATTGCCCAAGCAGTGGGAGTAGTAAGTATATGGCCAATCCAGGTAAGGAACATTGGAAGGCAGTTCAATGGATCCTTAGATATCTGAGAGGAACCAGCAACAAGCATTTGTGCTATGGAGGTTCAGATACTTCTCTACATGGCTATGTAGATTCAGATATGGCAGGGGATTTGGATGGCAGGAGGAGCACCACAGGTTATGTTTTTACTGTAGGTGGAACGGCAGTTAGTTGGATTTCTAAGTTGCAGAAGGTTGTAGCCTTGTCAACTACAGAAGCAGAGTATATTGCAGCTACAGAAGCTAGCAAGGAGATGATATGGATGACACGGTTCATGGAAGAGCTTGGAAGGGAGCATGGGAGTTGCAGATTGTATAGTGACAGTCAGAGTGCAATCCATTTGGCTAAGAACTCAGCTTTTCACTCAAGAACCAAGCACATACAGCTAAGGTACCACTTCATACGGCAGGTATTGGAAGATGGTGAGTTGAAGCTGGAGAAGATCCATACAGACAAGAATCCTGCTAATATGCTAACAAAGCCGGTTACTAAGGAGAAGTTGAACTTGCATTCAACTTCTATTGGTCTTCATGATTGAGTTGAAGATGGAGAAGCTAGAAGATGTTGCTGTACAGGTTGGTGCAGCTGGTTTATCTCCAAGTGGGAGATTGTTAGGGTGTGGAGCTAAAAGCTTCACCAAGGAGCATACTAAAACAGGTTCGGGTCTACACAGACGCCGGCGTCAATCAGGAACGACCGACGTCGGTTAGTAGCAGTTGCAGAGGCGCCGACGTCGGCAATAGGGTCGGCCGGCGACGGTTACAGGCGAACAGGCAAGAACCGACGTCGGTTACCTGCGTGTCCAGAAAGCTATTTCCGTGGACAGCAGCGAGTGTTTGCATGATAAGTTTGAGTCGTGAACTCAAGCTTGCGTCTCTATTATTAGCAATATTATTTTGAGAGCGCTTGTTCAAGAGGCTTAACTGTTTGTTGTAAGAGCATGCTCAAGTTTCCTATTTCTATATGTAGGAAGATCTTCTTAGCTTAGAATGGTAGAGTGTAAGAGAAGTGTAGAACTGTAATAGTAGAACATTGTGAATGTTTGAAGGACAGTACAGAGTTGCGTCAATCCAGGTTGTTGGATTTGAGTGTACTTGAGAGAGAGCTCTTGAAGAATAGAGATCTAGTGAGAGATCTTGTGTGCATCTGAGAGAGGTGTGGAAGAACGACGTTTCTTCAAATTGTATTCCTATTGTAAAGAGTTTCAATACAAGTTTTCAGGGTGTTTTCTTGTATATCTTGTTCTGTGCTATTTATCATTTCAGTTACTTATCTATCTGATTTATTTCTTTCAGTTACAAGTGTAATCTATTGTTGGTTTGATCCCCCAACAAATCAATCAGCGCTATGAATCATCTTAAGGTAAGGTGTCATGTTCCATTTGCAATACTAATCTTGAAAGGAGGACATGCACATTAAATAAACCAAATGATGGAGCAAGTTCATAATCAATGAAATTACGCATGCTACCCAAATCAATCAGCGCTATGAATCGTCTTAAGGTAAGGTGGCATGTTCGTGCCAATCTAAACTTGTTCGTCACCCTTTCTACTTGACTCATCCGGCATTTTGACTAAATGAATTTGTCCCTTAGCCATCCACTTGTGCCCTAGAGCCCACTTCTCCTTACATCAAACACAACCACCCTATTTCCTTAAATCTTCCCTAGTTGTTTTATTAGTGTTCATTCTGACAATGGGTGGCCTCTTCAGATCAATATTGGTATTTTTCATTTGAACTAGGCTGCTTTCTAAGTAGTGCATAAGTTGGCTTGCGTGGGGTCTTTCCATTCAGCAATTTTTCATATGATCTAGCCCATCCAATAGCTCCATAGAAGTCAACCGGTTTTAGAACCTCAAGGCATCCGCTTAATTCATCATTCAAACCATCTGCAAAAATGTAGCCTTGTCTCCACATTGGAATACGAACCAACATGCTTAGTCTTAGAAAATATAACAAAATTCATCAACATGCTCTTATTTAAGATATTAAACATTAACTAATTAGCTATATTAGTTGATGCATGTTAGTTATTCATGTATAACTTCCTCATCTGAATAAGGAACTTCTTTATGCTTGATAAAAGACAAACACACAAGTGTGCCAATGTATTGTGTGCCTTCCATTTCTCTTCATTCTTTCTTTAAGTCTTACCAACATTGTGGTATTAGAGCTATTAAAATATCAAACAACACCTATTAAAATAGTAGACATTAACAAATTAACTATCAGTTAACGCATGCTAGTTATTCATGTATAACTTCCTCACCTACATATGTAACTTCTTTATGCTTAGTAAAAGAGGAACACACATGAGTATGCCAATGAGTTGTGTGCCTTCCATTTCAAGCCATTCTTTCAGTCTTACCAACATTGGTATCCGAGCACGAGTTCAAGGAATCCCTAATCATGTACAAACGGAGAAGAGAGCCAAGCAATCAAGAAAGCCCTGGGAGAAGGGTATGAACAGCAAAAAAGAGAAGAAAAGATTCAGTACACAAGTTGTAGTGATGGCATTTAAAGCATTTGCATGTGGAAGGTTTGTTGTGCTAAGGTCCAAGTGATTTCGTGACCAATAAAGTTACAAAGACCAAAATAAGTGAAGGCCGAGAAGGACCAAAATGAACTTAAGACCTAGAGAAGCCCGTGAAGACCAAGAGAAGATATGATGTGATTTGCAGATATCACATAAGGGCACGCACAAGACAAAAATCGTGATTTACAAGTGTTGCAGGGGAAATGCGAGTTAGAACAGAACAAAAAACATGAGGATGACATGATTGCAAACAGAGAAAGGGACGAGTTTTCGACAGTTGCATACGTTTTCGTGAGTCTTCACGACTACTATAAAAAAAAAGTTTACAAACAATGGTAATCACATTTTCCCTAGTTTTTAAGGCATTTTCATGGACAAACCAAAACGTTCTAGGGCACGAATTTGCAAAACTTAAATCATTTTTTTAAGCAGAGTTTGTAGACATTTATGTGCAGTAGTGGTATTCCACATCCTATACAGTGTTTGTAGTGTGAATTTCTTTATAGATTTGTAAGTTGATTTATGGACTTTGCATTTCCTTTTACACTAATTTACGGGTCAAAGGTCGACGCCCATGTGTATCATGGCCAATATTCAGAATTTAGATCTGTCAGAAGCATAGAAATTGGCTAGCCATTATTATAATGTCTGGAGTCACAAGATACTCATGATTGCACAATATCGAGATTGCAATCATATTATTCTCAAAAAGGAATTTCCTGCCAACTATGACAAATGCCATAAGGAGGATCTTTTGTTGATAAAATTGCTTGTTTCAAATGAGTTAATCCCTAAGGCCCAGAATGCCACTTTGGCCAAGTGATCTTTGGACCAATCTTCAAGACAAGTATTAAATTTCAGAGAAAAGTCGAGTCATGTACCTAAAGAATCTATTGTTTTCCACAAATATAGAAAACAATGAGTCCCTATCAGAACATCTTCAAATGAACGATCTTCAAGACGAACTCGCTGCCATAAACAAAAAAGTTGATAATGACAACCTGATTGCTTTTGCTCTGAACAGTTCAACACCCTCCTATGCATCATTTGTGGAGGCTTTATACTTAATAGCAAAAAGTTGGACCTTGAAATTTAATTAGGTCAATTCTTATTTGTTGCTGAAGACACGCACACAGACACAAGCAAATGATTCCAGTTAGAGACAAATAGAAAGTGCATTTGTTGCTTAGTCAAAGGGGAAGTGAAAATGTATCATTGTTGAATCGTCTTCCAAATAAGTGGTGAAATGATATTACTATCATAAGGCCAAACATGTCAAAAAAGATAGCTGGAAGCAACAATGTGGTTTTTCCTAGTAAAGAGGTCAAGCAAATGTGGCAGCAATTGAAGGTGTGACATTTTAAGAAAGAGTATGCCCTCATGACATCATACTCGAATGGAATAGTGCTACCAGTTGTTGGTTCTTTGATTCTAATGCATCTAGTGCATCCAGACATTTCACATGTCATAAAGAATAGTACGTAAAATTTATTGATTTCTTATTCAACTTCATAAGTTGATGGGCAATCAAATGCAATAGATGGGATAGGAAATATCTGCGTAGTGTTGAATAACACTGAAAAATTCATGTAAGGAGCGTCAGGAATGTCCTTAGCATGAACAAAAATCTCTTTTCTTTTAGTCAATTAATAGAAAATCCAAACATTACTAGTTTCTTTGGGAAGAAGTGTGGTGTTTGATGTGAAACAAGATAGGGTAATTGCCATAGGCATTGGGCAAGGTGGCTTGTATAGGATTGTTGACCCTGCCACAGTCAACTTACTTGCATTAGTTGTAAAGGAAGACTCCACTATAAAGGATGTATAGGACACTGAAATGCCTCAATCGAATGCATAATTAATTGTAGAGGGAGATTCCACTATCAAGTATGTGCAAAAGGCTGAAATGCCTCAATCAAAGGCATTGGCTTGGAGGACTGGAAACATAGTTGTTAATTCAACATAGCATTTTTAATGGGAGACTGCCATGCAAGTTGAATATGACACCTTGATGAAAAACCATACCTGGGAGTTGGTGGATTTACCTCACTATAAACAACCCATTGGATGCAAATGGGCGTACAAAGTCAATGGAAAGCCGATGGTACTTTGTACAAATACAAGGCTCGTCTTGTTGCGAAAGGCTTTTCACAACAGGGGGAATAGACGATGAGGAGACTTTTGCTTCTACTACGAAGTTGGTCAAATTTCGTTGTTTCTCTCCATAACAACTCAGTTTGGTTGAAAGGTGTTTAAAATGGATGTAAAAGAGCGCCTTCTTGAATAAAGATTTAGACGAGATCTACATGGTGCAACTTGAAGGTTTTCAGGGGCCGATCGTGATCATCTAATTTGCAAACTGATTAAGTCTTTGTACGTACTTAAGTAGGTTCCACAAGACCAGTATATTAAGATTGATCAACATATATAAGATTTTGGATTCAGGAGGAGTCTTTCTATTCCGAATCTTTATGTCAAAAGCAATGGTAATTACATTGTGATGCTTATTGTCTATGTTGATGATATTGCCATCATAGGCAATGGAACTACTACAATTCAGCAAGCAAAATCAGATTTGAATCAGATTTATGTGCTACTTTTGATATGACCGATCTAGGCCTCCTACACTATTGCTTAGGTGTAGAATTCTAGCAACATGACCATTTCATTTTCATGGATCAGGACATGTATGCCACGAGTCTCTTGGAGAAGTTTAGGATGACAGATTACCATCCCTCTTTTACGCCTATGAAGGTCAGGATGAAATTGTCAACAAATAATGATTCATCACCGGTCAATGAATCCCTATACAGACAATTTGTGGGCAGCCAAATATATCTTACATCCACGCAACCGGATTTATGTTTTGTTATTATCTAATTTTCTCAATTTTTGTCTCAATCAAGTTTTACAATATGTCAAAGGAACTCTTGACTATGGCATCGTATATCAAAAGACTATAGATTTCAGATTGACATCTAAAGAGCAGCCTGCAAATCTAATGACTAAACCCCTTGGTTCCATTTTGTTTGTAAAATTTCGAGACAAACTTGAGCTACTCTCTAGTTTAGCCATTTGGAGGGGGGGGTCGGAGAGAGGTATTAAAGATATTAAACATTTAACTAATTAACTATTAGTTAATGTATGTTAGTTATTCATGTATAAATTCCTAACCTGAATATGTAACTTCTTTATGATTTAAAAAAGACGGGCACACACGAGTATGCCAGTTGTTGTGTGCCTTCCATTTCTCTTCATTCTTTCTTTCAGTCCTACCAACAGCTCTTGCATCTTTCAACATAAATTCCTCAACTCTATGAAGTGGTCATCCCTAGACTTTTTATCAAGCACGTCAAAGAATAGAGAGGGGGAATCGAACCAGTTAAGGATCTTAATCACAAATCCACCTTGACCATCTAAATCATGGCGATGCAACCAATCTTATGCAGTTCCTTTCAAGTGTAGCAAGACATTGAATTTTTTTCCAAATCTGTCATTGGATATATGTTAAAATAAACATCAAGTGTATGAATCCGTGCCCATGGCTCAATTTCCCTGAATCCATCAAATCTAGAAATGTCAAGTTTTAGCATTTGAGGTATAGTTTCAGCTTTCAGAACAGTTATTCCTTCATTATTTCCCATCTCCATCAGCTCTCTTCTCATCTACCATTATGCTTGGAATTCAAAATTCAATCTGAAGTCATCATCATTAGCCATGTAAGCTCTCCATAATATTGGAATAGGATCTTCAATAAAATCTCTAGCCTCTATTCTTGAATTCCGTTATCTTGGTGGAGGAAACCCAGAATATTGACTATGTACCGGTTCATACCAATTTAAAGAGTAATGAGACAAAGACCATCTACTCTGTTGTGCAACATTCATTGCATGGTTTGTGTCATTTAAGTCACATTCCAACTCATACTATCACTGTTTTGAACGAACGGCTGGAACTTTCTTCCATAACCTCCTTAAACTCACTTTTATTTTGTTCTTGCTGAGTCCATTCTAGACATGATGTTATAATTCACAAGCTAGAAGAATCATTGATTCAATACCACTAAAATAAACTAAAATATAAATTTGGAAATTCCATGAATGGTATTGTGATTTAAAATAATTTCTAGTAAAATTGTTGTATATGCATTGTATACTTTGCATGATTTACACCCTTATGGGCTCTTTCTATGGTTTCGGGTCAATTTGGTTGGTTTCAACCCCTGGTTTATGACCCACGGTTTCAAAGCCGATGGGTTGTACCCATTGTATTGTAATATAGCTTGGACGGTTTTCTATTGATGTGCCTACAAATACTCACACATGAATTAGAGTAAAGCAGAACATTGAAGTATGTTCTTGTATTCTAAATGGTTGAGTTAATGCAATAAGGAAAGGAGTAGTTGTGTTGAGTTTTTTTCCGAAAGGGTTTCCCAAGTGAAACTTTTGTATAATATGTGTCATTTTTCCTTTTTGTTATAGCTTAAGATAGTATTAGCATTGATTCTCCTACATAATTTTATCAGTGTATTTCTCTTACTTTGGTATAAGCACTAGGATTTAGCTTACTTTGAAGAGCTAGGGCATCTTGACCCTGTAATAAACTGTTTTTTGGGTGGAAGATTTTCGAGTGAGAATTTGTTTAAAGGAAAGCACAAGAATAGAGATCAACAAATTTTATGGCCAATATTTTGAGTTATAGAAGCTCAAGATGGAAGATCTTGTTGTGAAGAGAGGTCATTGGGTTAATGTGTTAAGATAACAACCTAGAAGTATGAATCCAAAATATTGGGAAAAGATGAAGAGAGGCTATCGGGTTAATGTGTCAGGGTAACAACCCGCTACTATGAATCCAAAATATTGGAAAAAGTTAGATCAAGGGGCAAAGAGTTCAATAAGATTATTTCTTTTAGAATTAGCGTTGATGAATGTCTTTGATTTGAGGCCCAAGAGAAACCCGGTGGACAACCTCACTAGATAGATATAATGGGTTAGAACTTATAGGTGGAAGCGATTATGAATAATAAAGGCCGAAAATATATCAGTGTGGTAAGCAAAGGAAAGAGCAAAGAAGAATAATGGAAACCAAATGTAGAACTGTAATAGCAAAATTATATTATGCTAAAATATGTACCAGCTCTAAGAGATCAGATGCATACTCCTTAACTTCATTGTAACTAACTAGAAAGAATGGCAATGTATATTAATATATAAAGGAGGATGGCGCCTTGGTTAGACCATTACAATGGTTGGTAACAATTGTTTCACAACTAAACATTAGATTAATGACTTTTGTTGATATTATTGTCAAGTTGTGTGGTACAGTGCTAACACTTCAAGAGCTATGTGGTATGGCATTAGAGGAGTTCGGACTTGCAATTTAGCACATGTGTCTTAGAGGTGATGTTAAAGCTGCTAGCAAAGCTGCACAAACTGTCTAGCAACACCTAGCTGTCGTGACTTGGATTGATGAAAAAGATCCACCCGGATCAAAGGCCCCTCCTTGTCAAGCAATGGTCCCCATTGCATGTAGTTTTGGAATTAGATGTGTAAACAAATTGGCACCGTATACCTCCGTAAACCATTTTCCTTGGGAAAGTAATTGATGTGCTTTAACGACCTAAAAGAGAGGGATCTTTTGTTGACATGTCCATTTGACCCTAGGGTTAATGACTTGATATGGTTATATTGGTGCACTGCAATCTATATTTATCTTTACTTGTTGAAGACTCTCTGCAACATCTTAAGTATTCAACATAGGTGGAAAGAAATGGTGTAAGAGTTATGCGTTGAATATTAAATGCAACCCAAGGTAAGAAGGAAGATTAAGCTCGAAAGTGTTATATCCTACTTGCTTGTTGATAGTGTTGGGCATACCAAAGTGGACCAAGCTTGCAGTAAGGTCTTATATTTCTTTCCTTTTGAAGGTGTAGCCATACTCAATCACCAACCTAGAAGATGTGTAGTGTTTGATTTTATTATAGCACTAGTTATACTTAGCATTTGCTTGTTACATAAAGGTTTGCACTTGCTATTGAATGTGTTAAATGTGCTCAATGAATTGAACAACTTTGTCAACTTCCTTTTGAGTTAAAGCGGTTGTGGTTGTTAATGGTTATAAAGGGTAAGCTACGACAATGTGTGCCAAAGGACCAAAGGATGGAAACCCAAGCACACCTGAAAAGGGTTGTGCACACATTGTAAAGCTATGTTGATCTTTGTTGTAGTTGTGCTAAATGAAAGGAAGACTTTCATCCCAAGCATATTGCTTTTTTGAATTATAAAGTCTAAGAAAATGAATTATCATCCTATTCACCACTTTCGTTTGTCCATCAATCTATTAATGAAATGCGATAGACTTGTTCAACTTTGTGTCTAGCATCGACCAAACCAAAGCACTTTCTAAAAATTACTCAAAGTAGATCCCCATCAAATAAGATAGTTCTTAGGATGCCAAAGTGGGTCTAACATGTTAAAAGTAAAGTTGAGATTTTTCTAAAGCTAAGATTACTTTCTTATTGTAAACATTATTTCTGAATTATATAGCACCTCAATCTTGTACACTTGGAAAATACATATCATAGATGTATCTTCAACTTCTAGACCTTTCCCGCTGCCAAAAAGCTCGTATACACTATCTCTTTGTGCCAAATTGCTTATCTCTTAGTCCGACCAATGTTTTTCTGATGACTCAAACCTTCTATTATGCTCAAAATGTTATAAACATGCTTATCTTTTGTTTCTACAAGGTCTGAACTTGTACTTGTTTTCCATTTGCCCAGACACTTGTGTCCCAGTTAGACACCTACGTCGACACAAGTGTCCTATCCCAACACAAGTATCAAGTGCCTTAAAGTCATCCAATTTGTAAATAAAACGTATACCTATGGTCGACCTAAGTGCTTTAATGCGAGATATTATCTAAAAGGATTGAGATATAAAAGATCAACCCTCATTCAATCTTCACCTAGCAACTCAAAAGGCAAAATACTAAAAGCATTTAATCAAGCATTCAAATAAACGAAACTTCCATATTTTCTCATATTTCCATATCAGTCATAAAGACAACACATCTACAAGTCTAAAGTACTAAAGGAGCATCCCATGGGCCATATTTGTCAAATTACAAGCTAGGTCACTCTATGTACTTGCTTATCACACATTAAATCCTTATGCACACATGCGCACACGTAGAGGAGAACTACGAGTTTGAGACCCTCTTCAGAGTAGTGGCTATGTAAGCAGCACCCACTGCCAAAGAGGTCTTTGCAGTTAGCTCGATACCGTGAGACCACTAACCCATTCTTCCCACAGCCACTATGAAGATGAAGAACTAGGGTGTTGCTATTTGACAAGGAGTGACAACCCATGATCCGGATCTGAGCACACCAAAGCGAAGGTGGCACAGAACCCAAAATATGCCAAGTGATCACATCCAAATCCAATAGGTATTCTATATTGGACACCTGCACTAGGTTAGACAGAAGCGTCAACAAAACAATTCGAGGTCGACGTAAGTGTCTAAGGCCATAGAGGTATAATTTCCAAAATCAAACGACTAATACAGAATCCAAATTCAGTTTATTTTCAACCTGTTCCATATCAAATTTGAATGCACACAATAATCCAACTAAGTTCCTTGTTTTCATTATTATTGCAATATCTAGCATAGTTGTACTTTCTATTTTTAACATATCTCAGTATATAAATTTAGAATATTTTTATTTGAGTTTGCAAATCAATTGGCCGACTATAAAGATAGTTTATTACCTTTATGCCTTAGGCTATCTTTATCCCCTTTAACCCTACATTCCTTAATATATATTTTAGGGTTAAATATTTGATGAACCCGATCCATACGAATGCAAAATCTTCTAGGGTGTTGTTTCTTAGGGTTTCCTATTTTATCCCCGATTTATCTCTTTCCTTATATTTCAAAAATAAAGTGTTCTTCTATGGCCAAATCTACTCAACCAGGGGATGACCTAAAAAGAGAGGAAATGTATATTTGTCAAGCTATAGCCCATGGCAACCAAAGATATCAAACAAAACCAAATAAAGACAAGCGGGCATATGTGATGCTTGGACTTGCAAAACGTATTCAAGAAGCTTGGTTTATATGTGAGTCTTCAGTCCATGCTTTTAGTCACCAACAAGGCAAGTCATCTAATCATGCTCTCTGTGCACCTTCTACCACAGAAGTAGATACATATGAGCAAGATGCTCCTCCATATGATCGTCAAAAGTTTCGATTACATAAGGAAATTATGGCTGATTTACAAATTACTCATAAAGGGGGTATTCCTTCAAGTAAATTAACTCAAAACCCTATAATTCCAACATTTCCAAACAATATCCCCCTTATCAAGGGTGATGATTCTCTTTTCCCTTCATTTGACATTGAAATTTTTTGAAAAGTTAATCAAAACATCATGGCATATTTATCAAGTAACTTTAAGGCATCACAAAGAAAGAAACATTACAAACCTAAAGTGTCTCAACCAAAATATCTTTCTAAAGATCATTCATACCAAAGTTCCTACCATACCAAAGGAAGTGCCTTTACCAAAACCTCCTCAAGTTCAACTTGTTATATCTTTACCAATGGTGGATGAACCAAGTTCTTCAAATATTTCAAACTCTTCAAATGATATACCAAAGATACCGCACTTCAAAGATCCAATACCGTTACCAAAGTATCCTAAACTCTGTGATGCAAAACTTGCATTTGTTATCCATGAGAATGATGATACTCATATGCCTAGATTCAAGAGAGATGGTGGCTTAGAATCAATGATAACAACTATGCCAAGCATCACCATTCCCATGGAGTATCTTATTTCTATGATGAGCACTATTAGGGATCTTCAAAAGCAAGTTTATATACTTCAAATGCAAATGGCTTTCCATAATACCAATAAAATGCTACCTCATTCAACAATCAACTTCTTACACAATGTATACTTGAATATTCTTATCTTCATGGTTTTGAATTGTCAGATTTACCTATCTTTTGGTATCATAAAGATCCCTTTGAGCACATGATTAACTATGTAAATTCTTTTGGTCAATGAGCAAAAGATGACAAATTATTACTAAAGGTATTCCATATGAGCATTTTCGATGAAGCTCATGATTGGTTCTATAGTCTACCAAAGTGTTCCTTAACCACTTTTTCACAATTGGAAGATGCATTCTTCATGGCTTTAAATATCCATAAGGTGCCAAAACTTACATTTGCACAATTTCAAACAACATGATGATGAATCTCTTCAAGATTATATCATTCAATTTAAAAGTACATCATATGAGCTAGCATTTAAACTTTCAGATTTGGAATTGCAATTCATTTTTGTTAGAGGTTTTCTTTCTCCATTAAAATAAAGAGCATTGCAGAAACAATGAGTCATTTACCCATTTATGTGTGGATGTGCATAGATATGCTTCATTCATACTTGCTCATCCAAAGGAGCTTAACATATCCCCTTCTAAATACCAATGTTTTGTCCCTCACATGGAGGGAGATGAATTACCAAATGAACATTATGAACAAAAATGTGGTGTTCTTAGCCTTTATATGGGAGCTTTACAAAATTTACTCAACATAGGACCAATCCAAGGTCCACATCCTATGTAAACACCCCAATTTAAATAACCCAAAAAGCAACCATGCCAACAAGATTTAACAATCACATTGTTCATGGGTGGTGTTTATTTTTGGCATAACCATATTGACCATATTGATCCTACACAAACAAAAACTACTTGCAATATAAGATGTTTTCAATAGCTTGGTTTTGATCTAAACGACTTTATAAAACAAAGGAGGTTGGAAAGATTCATTAGGCAACATAACACTACCAATTGCTTGTGGTCTTAAAGTGGTTCAAACACGGGTTTGGGTTATGCCACAAAAATCTCCGTATGCATTTACATTGGGCACTCTTTGGTTATTCAAATGGAAGCAAAAATTGACCAAAATCAGTAGTAAAGTATATATTTTTCTCATGAAGACAAATTGATCCATATCCCAAATGATAGCATTGATTCTTCTACGGCACATGTAAAACGTGAAGAGGAACATGTTATGCACCACTTCCATTTATCCATCCATGATCCACACAATGTAAAGGATCCAACTTAGTGTTGCAAGGTGGCATTTTCCAAAAAAAAAACAATAATTCAAAAATCCAAAATTTTCAGCATTTATATGTTCTATTAGCTCCTTGGCATAATGTTATTAGTTTCATGTTAGTGGATAGCATATTATTTATTGCTATATACACATGAATTTCATGCATCTTTTAAGTGTGATACAGGCATACACCGATATATGATCTATGCACTTTCAAATGTTGGGCCTTCCCTCTACTCATATCATGTGGACATTGAAGGCATTCGCTTCTTTGATCACAATACACCCAGGTCATATTATTCTATAAATATTTTCTATTATCATATTTGAGTTTATATACTTACACGTCTTTATTCATAATTATATCTTTCACAGTGTACTTGATATGCTATGTTCTTAACGTTTTTTGCTAACACATATCCATGGACTAGTATGATATGTTTATGCTAGTTGCTTACATTCTATGTTTTTCCTTATGCACTTCCTTGAGTGTTTTATCTTGCTTGTGGAGCATTTCAATACGCTCCATTGCTTGCAACCTCTGTGCCTTTGTTTGCCTCTTTGACATTTGAATGTCATGCTTGCTTTTCTAAATATTTGACTAAGTCATGTCCCTTCGATTGCACTAAATTTGAACATACCCCTTGTTTGAGGTCTCTTTGAACCATTTTTTATTTGCTTTTGAGTGCCTTTGTGTGTGCGCTTGATTGCTTGTTGAACTTATACTATCTAGACATTGTCATGATCTATATCATGCATCTTACGACTTGATGTGATCAAATTTTGCATGCTTCAATGATATATCGATTTAAACATGTTTCTTTTATATGCTACATGATACATTCACAGATTACATGGTTATCTTATCTTTTTGAAGTCGGTTTACTACCAATTGCTATTTCCCCTCACCTCAAAAAAGGGGCATATTAGTGGGGGCATTTCATTGAGACATGGCTTTCATATTTTTCACAATTCACAGATTCAAATATACAATGAGGGCATGTTTTGTAAACATGTTCTCCACACTTACACCAGCTTTTAGTTTCAAATTATAGTGGGAGCTTGTTATGGAAACATGATCTCCACATAGTTTTCAAATTGGCCAAAATTCACAGTTACATGATTCAGATACACAGTTGTGGTAGAATTCTATACATTGGTACCATTGTTATATCTAGGTTTCAGCATGAAACATGCATAAGGAGCATATACTATGCAAAAGGGCACCTAAATTGTAAAATCAACTCAACTTTCAGATTTCAAGTACTTCTACAGACTTTAGCTCACTAGATTGGAATGCTACGGATGTATTGAGCCAATCTAATGCAGTAGTTGGTTCATTGTTTGGTATGATTGAAGTGATTGAATCACTCAATCTTGTAAAGTTTATAGGTTGGACTTGATCACATCATCCAACCTCACCATATTTATTGTGAGTTGACTTGATTCACTCACGCTTCCCAAATCCTAAATATGATTGGATTGCACGGTTGAACTAATCTAAATTGTCAGGTGGCAACTCACATTTTTCTTCAAGGTTGGGGGCATGTGCCCTCCAATCTTTCTATATTTATGCACTTTCCAAATTTTATATTTATCCTAATCTCAGCTCTAATGCTTCATAACTATACATCTTATCAAATCAAATTGTCAAAAGGCAAGGCAGTTTCATCGATACACAGGTGTACACCTAAACTTTGCTCTTTTTCAATTTCAATCATTTCAATGCTTTCAATTCCAGATTACATGCATTGATTATATACTATAACATGCTCTTGCTTGCAGGTTAGTCACTAGCAAAGCACTCAAGTTGGACTCATGCAAAGGCAAGGGGTGTTATATACACCCAAGTATGCATTTCTTTTGCTTTAAACTAGTAATGTCATTACTAGATTAAAAAGGGGCAAATGTAGACATTATTTTTGAATTATATAGCACCTCAATCTTGTATATTTGACAAATACATGTCATGGATGTATCTCCAGTTTCTAGATCTTTTCCGCTATCAAAAAGCTCGCATACACACTTTTTGTGCTAAATTGTTTATCTCTTAGTCCGACCAATGTTATTCTAATGACTCAAACCTTCTATCATGCTCAAAGTGTTATAACCATGTTTATCTTTTGTTTCTGCAAGTTCTTGACATATCCCTGTTTTTCAACTAATCAGACACTTGCGTTCCAGTCAGATGCCTACGTCGATGCAAGTGTCCTATCCCAATGCAAGTGCCCAATGCCCTAAAGTCATCCAATTTGCAAATAAAAAGTACACCTATGGTTGGCTTAAGTGTTTTAATGCAAAATATTCTTCAAAACAATTAATATATATACAAGATCAACCCTTATTCATTCTTCACCTAACACAGAGCTAGCAACTCACAAAGCAAAATACTAAAAACATTCAATCAAGCATTCAAGTGAGCAAAGTTTCTCTATTTTCTCATATTTTCATATCAGTCATAGAGCTAGCACATCTACAAGTTTGAAATATTGAAGGAGCAACTCATGACCCATATTTGCCAAGTTACAAACTAGATCACTCTATAAACTTGCTTATTACACATTGCATCATTATGCACACACAAGCCCACACATAGAGGAGAACTACATGAATTTGAAGCCCTCTTCAGAATAGTGGCTATATAGACAACACCCACTGACAAAGCGGTCTTTGCAATTAGCTCAACACCGTGAACCCACTAACCCATTTTTCCCACAACCACTATGAAGATGAAGAACTAAAGTTTTTCTATTTGACAAAGAATGACAACCCATGATTGAGATCTGAGCACACCATAGCAAAGGCGACACAGAAACTAGAATATCCCAAGTGGTTGCATCCAAATCCAGCTGGTATTCTGTACTAGACACTTGCATCCAAATTAGACAGAAACACCAACATAATAGTCTTAAGTCAACGCAAGTGCCCAAGGCCACAGAGGTATAATTTTCAGAAGCAGACGATTGATCCAGAATCCAAATCCAATTTATTTCCACTCTGTTCCATACCAAATTTGAATACACACAATAATCCAAGTACCTTGTTTTCATTATCATTGCAATATCTAACATAATTGTACTTTCCATTTTTAACATATTTCAATATATAAATTCAAAATATTGTTTATCTGAGGTTGTAAATTAATTGACCTGCTATAGAGATAGTCTATTACCCTTGTTCCCTAGGCTATCTCTACCCATTTTAACCCTAGATTCCATAATCTAGATTTTAGGGTTAAACACTTACAAGGTATAAGAATTGTCATCTTTGAGAACCTATCAACTCCTACATAAACACAATCATTACCAAGCTTAATAGGGTATACTGAGATGAAATCCATGGAAACAAATTCCCATGGTCTCGTTGGAACCGGTAGAGGTGTATAGAAACCTTTCTTCATGTTAATCGGTTTGGCAATTGCACATGTAGTACAAGGCTCGGTGTATTTGAAAACATCTAACCTAAGGTGTGGCCAAATGAAGTACTTTGGTAACACTGCAAGGGTCTTTTCAACTCCAAAGAGTCCTGCAACCTTTGTTAAATTGAGCTTCCCATATTACTTTTTGTCTCTCTACGTCATGTGGCATGCATATGTGACCAACATGACATAGAAGTCCATCTTGCAAGTAAAAAATTGGAATTGAATTGCCACAACCTTTTATAGATTGCTGAAAAATCCATGTCATATGCATATAATTATGACCATGTGTTTGCTTCATGTCTACATGCGTCAAGTCCAGAAAAGAGAGCTTGAACTAGAGGTCAACATAGACATTTTGCTACCGTATTGGCACTCCCCTTCTTATGCTCAATGTTCAATGGAACTACTAAAGATAAGCAAACCATTTCTAAGGCCATTTTTGTTGTAACTTGTTTTAAGTCTACAATAACTAAAGCAGCTTGTGATCGATGTGGATCACAATCTTCTTGCCCAAGATATAATACTTCCAATGTAGGTAGCCGATACGCGTACGGGTACAGGTATCAGGTACATGGATACAGAGGATTTTTGGGGGGGGGGCTTGGGTACAGTTTGGTACGATCATACAAAAATATATATAAAAATTTAAAAATATAAAAATATAGCCCTATAAGCAAAAGTAACCACATAATAAGCATAAAGGAAACAAAATAAGTTAAATAACCACAAAAGATACTCATAATTTCAATGCCAATGGTCGAACTTTGAATAGTTTTATAAATTATAAATAGGTACATAGTGCAAATGTTACAAATTACAATGTATGGAAAACAATAAAGACAACTCAGCATTCGCTATAGTCTATATTAATTTCAAAAAAATTCACCTTCAGTGCCCATGTCTTCATCATGATATGGTCCATTAGAACCACAAGCAACAACAGTGCCACTCCTACTAGCTCCACTATGTAGGTCCTGTGAAACAACCTCCGAAACCGTATCAAGCAATGAAAAGTAGGCAACGGAGGCATCCAAATCACTAGTCTCTGGGTCCACATCCCAACACTTTGTTGCCCCTTTCTTGTACTCAAGTTGTTTGTGTGAGAGAAGACGTAAGTTGGAATGGACATAGACCAAGCCCTCTGCCTTTTTTGCCATCAACTTGTGCTTCACTGAGTGGATAAAGTTGTAGGTACCCCAGTTTTGCTTAGCGCAAGAGGAACTTGCAACCTATTGAGGCAAGCCACAAAGTCAATTTATATTAGAATTTATATAAATTAAAGGACTAAAGTTAAAACAAAACATAACAATGAACAAGGGTAGAGAGTTTTTTTTTTTTTTAAATCTTACTTGTGATAGAATTCTAATAGCAAGTGGTTGGAGGTGGGTGTATACTTGTCCATGGAGGTACCACCAAAATTGAGCTTCCTTCTTGTACTTGTCACGGATGGCAGCAAGCAAATGACCCGTGGAGGATATGAAATGTGCAAACTCTTCCCTAACTTGGTTTTCAATTTATGGATCAGGGAAGAGTCTAGAGAATGTCGCCTTATATCTCTCGCTAACCTCAACATCCCTATATAATGCGACCCTCCTAGGTAAAAAAAGGATCTTTGTATTGTAGTATTTGGACATCAAAGCAGAAGCAAGATGCAATAGAGTGGTCATTTTGTTCCACCTTTCAATGAGATGCGACTGCACTTCCTTAAAAAACTTCTCCGTGGGATCTTGTTGTTTGGCATTTATAATGGATCTAATGTTCTCAATCATCGAGCCTATTCCATCATAAAGCTCACCCAAACATGGATGATTCATGTCCACATATCTCAACATGTTAAGGATGGGCTCCGTAAAATTCAGCAAATACTCCACACATTCCCACCATGCATCATCAAGAATCCACACTTTCACCTTTGTGGCCCTCTCAATGTTTGTTTGCCTCCATATACTCCAAAAGTTGTTGATGACCATGGTACTCATGCCTCATGCACCTGAACAAGTCATCTCAAGACGAGAGTGTGTGAGGCAAACCGAGTCTCAGCAAGCTGTAATGGGCACCCCTGTTATGCCCAAAACTAACCCAACTGAAACCTTTTATGACTCCGGAACGGTTTGCTTGTATTGTTTTTTTTTGTGTTTTGCCAAGTCTTATGCATGTAACATAAATATAGAATTGAAAGCATAGACACACATAGCTAAAATAACCAAGACACTGTATTTACATTGATTGCAAAATGAGTAAGCAAGTACAATGTCGGCCATGTGATAACTCACTAAATACTCCAGTAATGGAATGAACATTGTTTCAAGCGAATATCCCTAGCGAATACCGAAGGTGAGATCATTTTATTCTTCGTCCAGCAGAACTACAAACTCTGCACGTTGATTTCTACGGACTCTGCAGGCTGATTTCTACGGACTCTGCGGGCTTGTTCTACGGACTTCGCAGGCTTGTTTCTACGGACTCTACAGGCATGCTTCTACAGACTCTGCAAGCTGGTTTTTACGGACTCCGCAAGCTTCCGCAAGCTGGTTTCTACGGACTCCGCAGGCTTGTTTCTACAAACTCTGCAAACATGCTTCTACGGACTCTGCAGGCTTGTTTCTACGGACTTTGCAAGCTTGTTTCTCCCGACTCTTACTGTAAATAGCCGCTGCTACAAGATGCTATAGTGACGTGTCTGCTACAATAGCGATCTGCTACATTGGCGCGACTGCTACAGTGATGTGGCTGCTACAGTGGCGCAGCTACTACAGTGGTGTGGCTGCTACAGTGGTGCAACTGCTACAGTGACGTGACTGTATGAGGCTGAAAGCACAGACTCCAAAGACCAATCTCAATGATTAATGTCTAGAGTGCTACAGATGGGAAGGACGTTCCCAAATGCCCAAAATAACCTGCAAACTGCAAGTGCATCAATTTTTTTCTTCTTATCCAACATGCCTAATGAAGCCACAAACACTTTTATTATTTCTCTAAGGGGGCAACTCAACTCTCATGAGCAATGTGGGATAAAAGATGTGCAACATTTTATATATTAAAATATTACTTATGTCTCCCTTGGGTACCATCCCCATAAAATAAATATTTAAAGTAACACTTTAATATCTTGCAATTAAGTTAAATGTTACTTTTATAACACTTCAAGTATTAAAATATAATAGCAATCAGACTCCGAATAGCGCAAGTGATAGTTCACCGGAAAGCTCTCGTCGAAGAGTATCAAATCCAATCATCAAAACTGCCTCCGTTGTGTCCTGCTAACTTACTACAAATAGTAAGTATGCCTGAAACTGAGTAAGTCAACTCCGTTTTGGCCCAAACTAGAAATGACTAGGCCAAAACACTCTAAGATCACTTTAAACTCTTCGTTAGCCCTCGGGACCATGTAGAACTAGGCTAACGCACACAAACATTTGGTCAACTGCTAAAGTGGGGACATTACAGTCTGCCCCCTTGAAATTGCTTGTCCTCAAGCAATCTCAACCCAGCCTGCTGAATAACTTGCTCACTCTCCCATGTAGCATCCTCCTCAGGCAGGTCTCTCCATCTGGCCAAATACTCCTTCACTACCTTGTTTCTGAGTTTCCTCTCTCTCGTGTCCAAAATAGCCTAAGGTACTAACACGAGCTTCCCCTCCTCATCCAAAGGGGGTAAATCTGCAAAAGGCACTACACTCTAACCAATGGCTTTTTTAAGCCTAGACACATGAAATACATTGTGCACCCGACTGCCCTCTGAGAGCTCAAGCTCATAAGCAACTTCGCCCACTCTGCAAATCACCCTGCAGGGACAGTAAAATCTAGGCTTCAGCTTAATCTGCTCCGCTCTTCTTGAGCAATGACTGCCTATATGGCTGTAGCCTCAAATACACCATGTCCCCCACTTCGAAACTACACTCTACCCTATGCTGATCAGCATACAACTTCTGCTGATTTTGAGCCTGTTGTATATTCTCCTTGAGCGCTCTCAAGACATCTTGACTATCTTGTAATAGGTCTTTGGCTTTGGGCACTCTGTTGTCCCCCAAAGCCATATCTATGAAGCTTGGTGCTTCATACCCATACAATGCCATAAATGGAGTCATTCTGATGGTCATGTGATACGTGGTATTGTAATAATACTCCCCCATGTGTAACCACTTAACCCAGGCTCTCTGCTGCGCAGTCACATAGTTCTGCAAAAAACCTTCCACCCATTTATTTACTATCTCCGTCTGCCCATCTGAATGAGGATGGTAGCTCGAACTAGGTGTAAGATCTGTACTGCATACCCTGAACAACTCCTGCCAAAAGGCGCTCATGAACTTGCTATCCCTGTCACTAATAATAAATCTCGATAACCCATGCAACCTGAAAACCTCCCTGAAGAACAAATCTGCCACCTGAGTTGTTGTGTAAGTAGAAGGGATAGCAAAAAAGTGAGCAAACTTCGTCAATTTGTCTACCACCACATAAATGCAATCTCTTCCCTGCACTCGGTGGTGGGCCAGTGATAAAGTCCATAGAAATGCTTTCCCATTTCCTGTCTGGAATGGGTTAGCGCTGTAGTAAACCAACAGGAAACGTGTGCTCTTCCTTATTCTGCTGACAAACTGCACACTCCCTGACATACCTCTGAACATCATCCTTGAGCCCTTTCCATGAGAACCGCTCTCAAATCTGCCTATAGGTCTTGAAGACCCCCGGAGGCCCAGTCGTAAGTGCATCATGAAATGCCCTCAGTATCGCCTCTCTTAAATGTGATGACAGAATCAAATAAATCATGTCCTGAAATCTAATCAACCCATCTATCACCTCATAGCGATCATCCTATATAGTATCTGAAATCAACCCAGAAGCCCAAGCATCTCTGGGATATTCTGCTATAATCTTATCCCTCCAATCTCCTGAAATCTCTGTAAGAGCACAAATGTGAGGTCTTCTGGATAAGGCATCAGCTACTACATTCTTCTTCCCTCTGACAAACTCAATGTCAAAGTCATAAGCCTGCAATTTAGTGACCCACTTCTACTGTCTGTCATTCAAGTCTCGCTAGCCCATGAAATACTTTATGTTGTTGTGATCCGTCTTGATCACAAACTTCCCTCCAACCAAGTAGGATCGAAATTTGGCCAAGGCATGCATGATGGCCAACATCTCCCGATCATAAATAGAATAGCTCCTCTCCACCCCTCGGAGCTTCCTACTCTCAAAAGCAATGGGATGCTTCTCCTGCATCAATACTGCTCCAATCCCATCACCCGATGCATCACAATGAAGCTCAAAAGGCTTCGTGAAGTTGGGTAGAGCTAGAACTGAACATGAAGACATCACCTGCTTGAAATGTTCAAAACACTATTGTGCTGCCTTTGTCCATACAAAAGCTCCCTTCTTGGTGAGATTTGTTAATGGTAGTGCAGTCTGTGAAAAACCCTACACAAATCTCCTATAAAACCCACATAACCCAAAAAACCCTTTGAGTTGTGTAAGGCTTGTTGGAGTAGGCCAATCAACAATCGCCTTAATCTTTCCTGGATCCACCCTAACTCCATCAACACTGATAATATGGCTAAGGTAGAGCAACTTTGTCATGCCAAACTCACGCTTCGATTCCTTGGCATATAGTGATTCCTTCTCCAAAATAACCAGCACCTCCTCTAATTGTTGTAGATGCTCCTCCCAAGTCCTACTGAATACCAGGATATCATCAAAGAATATCAATACAAATCTTTGAAGCTGCCCTCTGAACACCTGATTCATACAACTCTGGAAGGTAGCTGGAGCGCTGGTTAGCCCAAATGGCATAACCAAAAACTCAAAATCCCCGTAGTGACACCTGAAGGCAATTTTTTCTGTCCTCCGTTCGCATTCTGATCTGATGGTATCCTGAACGTAAGTCTATCTTAGATAAATACCGTGCTCAATGCAGCTCATCAATCAACTCATCAATCCTAAGGATGGGGTACCTGGTCTTAATTGTCTTCTTATTGAGAGCTCTATAATCAATGCACATACGCATTGTCCCATCCTTCTTTACCAAAACAATCGCTGAAACAAAGGGGCTTTTATTTGGCCTAATATGCCCCATCTCCAATAGCTCCTTTATCGACTTCTCTATCTCATCGTTATGCTTTTTGGGATGGCGGTAGGGGGTGGTGATGACTGGTTTAGCCCCCTCCTCTAGCTCGACCACATGCTCTATACCCCTCTTGAGAGGAACCCCATGTGGAATGCTACCAAACACCTTATCATACCTAGAAATGATTTGTATATCTGGAGGATGGCTTTTAACCTGTTGCTCTGAAGGTGTAGGCATGATCAAACATTCAGCTGCCCACTCTACATCATCATGTCTAAATAACCGTTCCATCCTCTTCAATGATACCACCCTGAGCCCCCCATCGAGTAAACCTCGAAGCACCACCTTCCTACCCTGATGCTGAAACCTCATCTCCAACTTAGCCAAGTTGAAGGTAAACTCTACCAGAGAAGCCATTCATGTCATTCCCAAGATGACATCATAATCACCCATGTCAACTACATAGAAATCGTCCTCCAACTCATAACCTCCTCCCAATCTGATGCGAAGATTTGAAAACTTCTGGGTGCATAATAACTTGTGGCCATTGGCCACCATGACTCTGAACCCCGCGTGCTCTTCTATCTGAAGGCCTCTCTTGGCCACCATTTTTGCATCGATAAAGTTATGCGTTGCCCCTGTGTCGATCAATGAAACCACACGTTGCCCCTGAATCATCCCTCTTACCTTAAAGGTAATGGCCTTCTGGACCCCTGTCAACCGAGCAAGAGACTTCTCATCATCCGAACTCTCTTCAGCAGTGCTATCACCCTGACTAGACTCCGAATCTGAATGTTGCTCCTTGTCCTCGAAAGGTGATTCATCTGCTAAAAAATACTCCATTGGTTTAGCCTTCACCTTAAGCGGACATTTATGGGAAAGATCCCATGGCTCCCTACAATGAAAACATAGTTTTTTCTTCCTGAACTCGTTGAGGGGGTCATTGTCCAACCTTTCAGTTTCCCCCTTAGGCTGTTGAGGGTCCTTCTGAAATGTCTTTCTTTCCTTATCCTTCTTAAAATGAGAGTCCTTAGAGTGAAATTTACTCCTATAGGAAGAAGATGCTAGGTCTCTCGCTTTCTTAATAGCCTCTTGTAGTGAAGAAGGGTTGTGTCCCTTTACCCATCCTCGCAAGGGATCGGAAAGCCCATCCATGAAAAGAACGAGTCTCCTCTCAAATATATCTGTCACCAATACTGCCAGCTTTTGGAACTCGGTGATATAGGCCTCCACAGAACCCCATTGTTTACGCTGTGCTAGCTCCTTGAAATGCAATTCCGAGTCCTTAGTGTCAAACCGCTCGATCAACCTCTCGGTGAACTCTACATATGTATCAACCTGGTTATGTCCAAGTGTCACCATCCCATGGTGCCACCACTCATGGGCACTGCCATCTAGATGTATAGCTGCGTACTTGATCGCATCATCCTTAGGCATCGGGCTGAGCTGAAAATGTGTCGAGCTTTTGCACCCAAGCCTTGGTTGTAGTCCTGCCTGTACCATCAAAATATGGAATTGAGAGCTTACCCACTTTCTTCTTAAGCTCATAATGTTGCTGCCTGTTGCCTCTCTGAGGTAAATGTTTCAGCCTAACATCCATGTACTCCCTGAAAGACATCTCACCTTGAAAATCCGGTCCAAAATTTCTCCAATCCTCCAGTATTTGGTCCTGTATCTCCTGCTGTGTAGGACCAGCATTATTCTGGTCATTTTGTCTCGATGGAAAATGTGGCATGAGTGGTCTTGTAGTAGAAGAACCTACTCTAGCATATGCCCTGGTTCCTCTATTAATCGATGCGTCTCCATTACCTTCATTACCCAGTCCCCCTACCTGGTTAACATTATTACCCTGATTGGCATTATTACCTTGGTTGGCATTATTGCCTTGATCTTCCCTAGTCAAATGTTGTGTAATGGCTACAACGAAACGCTGCAATGTAGCTTGTAGCTCCCTTTGACCCCTAGCAAGATCACTAAGCATCTCCCTAGTGCTAAATTCTCCCCTTTCCCCATCTCTGTCACCCATGGCTAGTGCTGAAAAAGGGTCACCCTTCTCTTCAATCTATGAGAAATTACGTATGTCTGGGTTTGTCCGGTTTCTCCTCAAGTAATACTGATGTGTTGGATGCATGAAACCTCACAGGTTGACAGAAAAACAGGGTCTGATACCACTGTAATGGGCACCCCTGTTGTGCCCAAAACTAACCCAACCGAAACCTTTTATGACTCCGGAACGGTTTGCTTGTATTGTTTTTTTTTGTGTTTTGCAAGGTCTTATGCATATAACATAAATATAGAATTGCAAGCATAGACACAGCTGAAATAACCAACACACTATATTTACATTGATTGTAAAATGAGTAAGCAAGTACAATGTCGGCCATGTGATAACTCACTAAATACTCCAGTAATGGAATGAACATTGTTTCAAGCGAATATCCCCAGCGAATACCAAAGGTGCGATCATTTTGTTCTCCGTCCAACAGAACTACGAACTCTACAAGCTAATTTCCACGGACTCTGAAGGCTAATTTCTACGGACTCTGCAGGCTTGTTCCTACGGACTCTGCAGGCTTGTTCTACGGACTCTGCAGGCTTCTTTCTACGGACTCTACAGGCATGCTTGTACGGACTCTGCAGGCTTGCTTCTACGGACTCTGCAAGCATGCTTCTACAGACTCTACAGGCTTGTTTCTACGGACTCTGCAGACATGCTTCTACAGACTCTGCAGATTTGTTTCTACGGATTTTGCAAGCTTGGTTCTACGGACTCCGCAGGGTTGTTTCTCCCGACTCTTACTGCAAATAACAGCTACTACGAGATGCTACAGTGACGCGACTGCTACAATTATGTGGCTGCTACAGTGGCACGACTGTATGACGCTGAAAACACAGACTCCAAAGACCAATACCAAAGATTGATGTCTAGAGTGCTACAGATGGGAAGGACGTTCCCAAATGCCCAAAATAACCTACAAACTACAAATGCATCAATTTTTTTCTTCTTATCCAACATGCTTAATGAAGCCACAAACACTTCCTTTTATTCTTTCTCCAAGGGGGTGACTCAACTCTCATGAGCAATGTGGGATAAAAGATGTGCAACATTTTATATATTAAAATATTACTTATGTCTCCCTTGGGTACCATCCCCATAAAGTAAATATTTAAAGTAACACTTTAATATCGTGCAATTAAATTAAATGCTACTTTTATAACACTTCAGGCATTAAAATATAATAGCAATCGGACTCTGAATAACGCAAGTGATAGTTCGCCGGAAAGCTCTCGTTGAGGAGTATCAAATTCAATCATCAAAATTGGCCTCCGCTATGTCCTACTAACTTACTACAAATAGTAAGTATGCCTGAAACTGAGTAAGTCAACTCCGTTTTGGCCCAAAATGAAAATGACTAGGCCAAAGCACTCTAGGATCCCTTTAAACTCTTTGTTAGCCCTCATGACCATGTAGAACTAGGCTAACGCACACACACATTTGGTCAACTGCTAAAGTGGGGACATTACACCAGCTAACACCAAATCAAAACAAATTAAAATTAAAATTAAAAAAAAGTGTTCAAATTACAAACTTACAGGATTAAAAATTAAATTAAAAAATATATATACATGTTTCATGAATAAAATTTAAAAATTTAAATAAAATGTTGCCTTCAACAACTACAACTTCAAAAAAGTCCTAAAGATGACTTGGGACAAATGATGATTAGATATGAACATTTGGATCTTGCTCGCCTCGTCATAAACTTGTTTGATCCAATCAATTTTTGTGCCCAATTTTTTGGCCCAATTTTTACAACATAAGGTTGAGAGAATGAACGGCACAAGGTGTCCAAAATATGTGCCCATACTTATCATCAACCAACATCCCTACAGCTTTGCAATTTTTAACGTTGTTTGTTATAACTTGGACAACATTTTGAGACCCCATCACCTCAATGGACCTTATCAGGATGTTGACAATGAATCGTGCATCCTTCACTTGCCCCTCACAATCAACGGCCCTCAAAAACATTGACCCTTTAGGGCTCACTGCAACCACATTAATCAATGGTCTATTTGTTGTATCTTTCCATCCATTGGAAATGGACACCCTTGTCTCGACCCACGAATTCCTGATGGGCTTCAATGTATCTTCAACTTTTTTCTTTTCTTTTGTCAACAAGTTGGTTCGCACATTTTCATACCCTGGGCCAATGAACTCTTTAAGGGCGGCATTGATAGATCTCACCATATCGTGTCAATATGGTGATCTAACAACATTAAATGGAAGCCCACATGCATAGAGGCAACGTGCAATACTCTACTCTGCTATGTCCCTTGACTCATTCTGGAATGACCTTTCTAATGGGCTCGAATCTTTTGTTTTCTTGCAAGCAAGAGGTGAATCCTCTTCCTCTACGACCACATCAGGGGTAGCAAGAAATGGGTGTAATGGGGCAGCCATATTAGGACGACACTGATCAATATCCACAGGGGTCGCTCCTTTCTTGCTCAAAGGAGGGTTGTCTTTTATCAAAAAGGGCATCTACTTCTTGCTCTTTGAAATATGCAAGAACCTTTGCATGTAGCAAGCCCTTTCTCGGTTTTCCATTTATACTTGGCCCACCACAAATTTTGATTCCTTCACCTGGAATTGCACGCAAATGGGCTTTCACCCGTTTATATGAGCTCTTGAATTGATAGCCACATTCTGAACATTGCCAAAGCAAACACCCTCCACCTAGTAGTTGTTCAAGCAATGTCACATACTTCCAAAGAGGGGCTCAAACACTAACTCTAGAGGGTAACCCTTGGCCCATTGAACTAGCACTTGCATCGACAAACATTTTGGCAAATCGGAAATCCTTATAACACCTGATAAAATTATAATACTAATTTATAATGTTATATTTAGCATTTGTTGAAAGAATCTTTAAAATTAAAAAAACAACAAAAATATCAAAACTAATTACATACATTTAAATTTAAAAACTAAAAGAAGAAAAAAAAACTTCAAAAAAAAGTTAAAACCCTACAAAACAGAAAAGAACTTACCTTGAATGAAGAATCCTCCTTGTTGCAAGCTCCTCAAGGTCTTTGGTGCCAAATAGGTAGGATGTAATGGCGTAGATTTAGCACAAGGAAGGAGTTTCAAGCCTATTCAACTGAAAAAATGAGCGAGAGTGAACAAATATGCAATGGGATGTAAAGATGCAATGAAAGGTGAATGTGTTATCTTTTGATAAAATGAGTGTGATTCATGTTTTTAGGGTTGCAAATGCACTTTAAAATGTTTTTAAATGTTTTGTGAGATCCACATTTTGACTTTGACAAGTTAAATAAGGAAGATCGAGGGGTACGCCATCCCTACAACCAGGGTATGCCCCAACTCCTATGGGTATGCCCGGCTACGTCTTACGCCCAAGGTATGCCCAGGTACATCTTATGCCCAGTGTACATCGGAGTACATCTTACACCCAAGGTACGCCCCAACCCCTACGAGTACATCCAAGTACATACTCAGACGTACCCAGGTATACTCTGGGCGTAGGGATGGCATACCCCTCCGGTATCTGTATCCAAACACCACATACCCATACCAGGTGGGGCATATAGGCATATCCAATAACATAGCTTCCAACGATTACATGCCTAAACAATAGCATAAAGCTTGTGATTATACATTGGATATTTTCTTACTAGCACAAGGAATCATTTACTGTGGTAAGCAACTAGATGACCATATTGAATTAGGATTGCTCCAAGTGCATTAGTCAAATGCATTGGTCTCAATCTCAAATGGTTTTTGATTTTGTTAGTATTGCTTCTCTTGCATAAGCTTGTCGATTTAATTTCTCTTAATATTTTGCATGTCTATTAACTACCAAGAATGACACCATAGTTCCAAGAATGACCCTACTCTTCCGGCAGCGTTTGTACCATTCTAGGAACAATCTCTATTTGCCTCAAACTTTCTGGCTTCTCTTTGTCTTGACGTCTGGACTTCTTCTCCATGGTTTGATCTTGAAGATTGTTTCCAGATCTGCGTGAAATCAGATATTCTTCTAAAACCTCTCTTTGCCATTATTCCAACTAGAAATTTATATTAGCAATTAAATCTGATATTACTGTTTTAGATCTGATTAGATTTAGATGCATGTTTTATGAGTAGACATGATGCAAATTTGACTTCGATCCATTTATTCATATTTCAAGACCATGGTATTTGAGCATTACATTTTATTTGGAAGCTCCATGGGTACGAGGAGGAGAAAGCCATCTCAGCTCCTTCCGAATCTTTTGTTACACATTTGAATATGTCTATGGAACAGACCCGTGCTCTTAACAATCTCTACAAACCTCCAAGTAAGGTTTAGAAGTTATAACTACTGATCTTTAGGACTTACTAAATGAATATGTCATATTCCAAACAAATCCCCCCTTAAGCCTAAGTTCATTGAGCTTTTCTTTTTTGCAACTGATCTCATACAGAAGTATAGCTCAAACCCTGCAAACCACAAATATCCTCAAGAAACCTAGATGAAATCACTGTTGTGTGACTTATTCCAAAAACGAGCAAGCACACAAAGTGTGTATCTTATCCAATCACGTGCCAAAGAGAGAAAAACATGTAAATCCCTGTCAAAAATGGGTAAGTCATGGTAGCATCTTAGTATCTGTAGAACTATGTAAAAGTGTTGCCGCTGCACTGTGATGATCCCTAACACACCAAAGAACTCTTCCAAACTACCCTAAAGAAGTCCAAAGACTATAAAGATGTGAACTGAAAATGTCCACCAAGCTCTCAAATTGAGGAAACGCTGGCACATATCAACGCAAATTAACTACACTTGGCAGGAAAACTTTGCCAAAGAAAGACCCTAAAATATGATAAACATGTTAAAAGCACTGTCATATGTCCAAAATCTATATCCAAAAAATGAACTACAATGCTGCAATTCTAAATCCTAAACCAAACCGACGCATCAGCTGTTGATCTGAACATCCACAAACCCTGAATATCTGAATAAATATCCTGAGACCTAACAAATAAAATGACAATATATATATTCCTTAAAACTGAGACAACTCAAAACCCAAAGTTGCAATACACTGCAATCCTCAAAAGAGTAGTCTCCAGGTAACACCAACTGAGACAACTCAAAACCCAGAATATCCCTGTACAAAATCTGATATGCTAGGACATATCCAGGTACAAAATCCAGGATATCCACAACAAAATATCATCCAATCATCATAAGATGCACAAAGCCTCCAAGTCGATCACAAAATCCACAATTGTCGACAAACGTGTCTAAAACAACTATCCAATCCAAGTTTCCAATCTCAAGAAACATATGTACACAATCAAGCGCTCAACGAATCAAACCAATCAGCAATGCACAAATGCTCGGGTGTAGAAGTCGATCCAACAAAATCCATTAGGTACCAAATCCATCAAATGCACAAGAAAACTATCCATCATCGAACACATCACAACCATCATCAATAAACAGGGAGTTGCATCCTCGATCATCAAATGCCTAAGATCCACAATATGCTATCCAAAAGGCTAGGAATATCCCATCAAAACCCAAGAAGCAACCAACAAGGTACTCTAAATGCCTTTGATCCACAAGCAATTTTGGCCAACAGGTTGAAGAGTTCAAATGATCCACAAAAAACATGAGATATGTCCAAGAACACCTCTGGAATTTCCTCAATCTATATCCATAAAACATCTCACAAACCATCTCCAGGTAGCAAGTAAATGCTCAAAATGCAACATGTGACATCATGAAAGATCAACAAAAAAACACCCCGGTGCAAGTCTGTCAAACATAAAGTGATTCACAATGAGGGTACAAGTCTCCAAGATCAGGTCCGCAAATCTAGATTAACAAAGTCCAACAAAACCCAAGTTTCAAATCTCCAACTCAACTCAAATCTGACCTAAAGTTCCCTGTCAAATGAGAGTGAAGAACCACTGAATAGATCTGCTCCTCCACCACCCCAAAAAGGAAAGAGGTAGTCTCAATGCAAGAGACAAAATTCACTATGCCACAGTCATGCCATGCCAAAGCATCACAAGTAGCTAAACATCAAACACTAAGGCCTAAAAAACCGAACCAAAGCCTCCAAGAGCCTGAACAATAATCAGATGCACTAACCTGCAGGATGGGCATCATCAACAAAAAAGATATCAACTCCAGAACAATCCAGAAAAGTATCCACAACCGAAGCCAAATCAAATCAATGTAGGAACATGATCAACTGCATGTACTACAAATCTGAAACAAAACCACAATCATCAGAACAATGTCATCATTTTTTAGAAGATGAGCTAACTCTACAATCTGTGTTGTAACTGTCAACTCATCGAACATATCAATGATACCATATGCATCATCAAAATAGGAATGCATACAAGTACTATATGGACTATATGGACAAGTACAGGTAGGACTGAAATCATCATCAATCTTTGCAAAAGTGGAGACACAATTAATAGTCGACAAAAACCTAGTATCAACAGAGAAGATGATTCCATCAACAGTAAATTGAACTCTCCCATGGGACCTAGACAATAAGCAACACTCTGACTGCCACCTGCCTTGATCAATCCAGCCAAAATACACTCTCCTCATGGACTCAATAGAGGGGTCTTGAATATAACAACGTTCTACAAAATGTGTGGTCTTGCCACAGCAGATACATGGATGCAAATCAAAACAAGTGCTATAGATATGACCTTTTCTTCCACAATTTGAACAGGTGGGAGCATGAGAGACTCTGGGAGGACATGTAGGAGATGAATCATCCAACAATGATGAAGGATCACCTGCACAATCTAGAATAACATGCAAGAATGAATGAGCAAGTAGACAATCTACAAGATAACCTCCATGAACAAAATGGATTGGTTTAGTGCAGTTAGAGATATGAAAACTAACAGGATTAGTAAACCCCAGACCAACATGCCTCTTGTTATCTATCAAAGACTCCCCATAACCGTAACACAAACTTAGACTCCACATTATGACTTTAAATTATTGTAGGTTCAAAAGGGTTGGACAACAAATGGAAATTTAGAACATTTCTCGTTAAGATCGACTTGCACTTGAATTTGATTGATTTCGCTTCTCAAATGACAGTTCTGTTGACAAAATTGCATGAGAATAGGTGGGAGCATGAGAGACTCTGGGAGAAGAGAAGACTTAAGAGATGAATCATCCAACAATTATGAAGGACCACCTGTGCAATTTAGAACAACATGCAAGAATGAATGAGCAAGTGGACAATCTGTACTGTTGACAAAATTGCATGAGAACAGGTGGGAGGATGAGAGACTCTGGGAGAAGACTTGGGAGATGAATCATCCAACAATGATGAAGGACCACCTGTGCAATCTAGAATGACATGCAAGAATGAATGAGCAAGTGGACAATCTATGAGATAACATCCATGAACAAAATGGAATGGTTTAGTGCAATTAGGGACATGAAAACTAACAGGATTAGAAACCCCCAAACCAATGTGCTTCTTGTTATCTATCAAAGACTCCCCATAACCGTAACATAAACTTAGACTCCACATTATGACTTTAAATTATTGTAGGTTCAAAAGGGTTGCACAGAAAATGGAAATTTAGAAAACTTCTCCTTAAGATCGACTTGCGCTTGAATGTGATTGATTTCTCTTCTCAAACGACAGTACTGTTGACAAAGTTGCATGAATGTGGTTTGAAATTGCCTTCAACATTCCACAATCATATCTGCTTCATGATCCGAATGAACTTTAATTTCTATTGATAACATGTCATCAGAATATAATCTAGATCCCATGATGTAAACAACAAAAAGAAGTGCTAACAAAAACCTCAATGCACCAAATACAATTTGCAATCTGAGTTGGGTACCAACAATGCTTGGATGCAGGCAAAATAGATTAGTTAAAAGTTAGACATACAACCTAATAAACCAAATCTTTGACTCGACAATTTCCAATACCATACTAATAATTTACAGCTGGTGCAACTCTATCAACAAATTTTCCAATAATGTCCACAAGCAACTTTGACACTAAAGCATCCCTTGTATGAACAATTCGGAATAGGTACAAAACATGTTACACACCTCAAATAACACCAATTTCAAATAATAGCAGAACAAAAAATTGAAATATTTATGATAAATTCTCAAATTCTTAATCTTAAACTTATTTACTTGTCCAGACTTGAACTTGTGACCTACTAGTTGCACCTTCCAAGTGTTGAGACTTTTTTAAAACAACCAGTTGTACTACTGATCTTTAAACATGCAAGTGACAAACTTCATTCTCAATTAATAAGATTTGAACTTGCAACATCTTCCTTTTAATCTCTTAGTTGCCTCTCCTTGGAAATAACCAATTGATCTCTGTGATATGGTGAAATAGGAATCAAAAGGTAAATACAAAACCTGTGTGTTTTTGTCTGAAGCTTGTTCAACTCATTCAAACTCAAAACCTACATCTTTGAATTTGAATGATTGATCAATTAAGCTCTTCATCTCTTAAAGTATAATAACAAGCAACCTTCCTCTTGTCCTATACCTATACTGCACTTTGATCTTATATAAAAATAGCTTAGACACTGATACTTGAAACCATTATCTCCAAGTTCCAATAACCACTTGAGCTATTTATCAACTTGTAAATTAGGCTGGACAATTAAAATGATGCATCATCTTTGGACTCTTTGAATTGTTGCTCGTAGCCTAATGAAGCTTCTGAGATTTTGAAATTAACTGAGATGGTAATGCACCCACACAAGAAAGCTTCCCACCGAACCAAATGACACAGATTAATCAATAGCCATATGCACCATAACACACTCGGTGAATTCAATGTTTGTGCTCTTCAAGGGCTAGCAATGATAATGCACATATTGCTCTACAAGATACACTCAGGAAATAGATCGCTCTTCTCTGGCTTTTACATTTCCACTTTAGGGAGGAGAGGCCTTCTTGAGAAATATGTTATGTGCAATTCAAACAAAGAACCATGGAATAGTTAGAATACAAGACTCGTGCTAGGCATCCACATGTCCAACTCAGGTTGCAGCAGTTAGAATCCCACGTTTCAATGGGAGATCCAAGAATAACATAGAAGTTTCAATGGGAGAAAAACAAATCATTGGCATCAAATACAACCACATCAGCATGACAAAAGGGGCAAAGGATAGATACACACTAGGATTGCATGACTTCCTTGATTCGAGAGGTGCTTCACATTTATAAGGATTTTATTTAGGCATACATACAATAATATGTTGTATTGCACAAAGCAATAGAATGTAACACACTATAAGGCTCTAAGGATGCATTATTATGCAAATATACTACCATTGCAAAGACAATGAAATACAAGCCTGGGTTACAGAATACTACAACTCATTTGAGTTTTGCATATAACAAAGCACTCTAGCCATGCATGATTAGGAAGGTGATAGGAGGCATTGCTCTGATAAATTTACATTGTAAAACAATGTGGTGACTAGAAAAGGAAGCCAATATGCACTTCTTTTGATTCACTTGATGCAGACTCCATAAAGCGCATTCCCAGTCCATTCTCATGAACAGCCCATATTAGAGGCACCACAATAAAAAAAATCTGCCGGAGACTAGACAGCCAACAAAATAACAGTCATGCAGCCTACAATAAATGGCAATGCACAACCAAACATTGACAATGCATCATATGGGGGCCAGAGTCCACCAAGGCACTTCTAAAGTTATAACCATTGCACCACGATACACAAGGAAGAAAGCGGCCAAAATTTTAAACAATTTAGAATGAGTAGCAGCCACTCATCTGCACCCTAGGGGCAAAGATTATAAGGTGCCTTCATGCCAAGTAATGAATGTCTCAACGCCAAGCAACTCCAAACACCAGCCCACACATCCGCCATGCTGTTAACACTTCCTCATGTAGGAGTCACAACATGCCACAGACGCAGCAGTAAACTCCACACATTGCCACGCTCAAAAGAATCACACAACATACAATCATCACCATGCAATCAACTTACATTTATCTTGGATCATGCCTGTTAGTGTAGCTAGGGATTAGGAGACTGCACGAGGTGAGAGATGACTTGGGTAGGTACACAACGATTATGGACTCGCTATTTTTAACCTGGCTCTACCACATATTAGCACATAAGAAAAGTAAACAACATAAAAATATTAGGTTTACACAATAAAGAAGACAAAAAATGGTTCAGTGTGCAATGTCCTTCATTATGAAATTGTGTGCATACATATAATACAACAACCACCATGCCCATACAACCACCAAGAACCTAATCTATATGATTAGAGTGCTAATAATAACATAAATAATAAGGTGGCAAATATACAGTATGTTAGGTTTAATATAACGTGGGGTCCTAACAATTCTAACCGTTTATATTGCCAAATGGAACTCCAACCTGATCCGATACAGATCAATACACCCTCACTACATGCCCATGCCACATTTGATCATTGTGTATTGTGGAGAACATCAGCAGAAGGGCAGTCACCATCGGCTGCTGAGCAGCCATTATCAGCAGGAAAGGAATGCTGGGAGGAGCTTGGGGAGCAGCAATAATATTCCCCCCTCCCTCTAATTTTCAGTTTTTCTTAGCAGTCTTTTGGAGTCTTTTGGAGCAAAACTTCACAACCCAAAAAGCTATCAACCTTGGAGAGCTCTGCTAGGGTTTTTCCTATGTTTCCTTGCATGTCCTCACTAAGCTTCAATGGCTGCCATTACTGCCAGCTTATTTAGGCCACACCACATATTTACTGCACCTTTGGCCTTCTGCCATATTGTCTTAAATGTTAGAATCCCAGCATAATGCAGCTTATGAATTTCTGTTTTACATAGCAGAATCCAAGCATTATGAAGCTCTTGGAGTGAAAAATAATGGCGACAAATAAAGCTCATATGACAGTCCCCTACAAGGTACTTACCCTGCTATCTTTGAGCCTGATATACTTCTAAGTTCTGAGCTTAGACAATTATTAAAAATTCTGTAGTTGTATGAGCAACATCCTTTAATAGGATTCACTAAATCCACTTTGACACTATGCTCAGTTCTTGGTCCTGGACTATTTGGAACCCTTGTGGGTGAAAAATTGTGTTTTCTTAACATGACCAAAGGCTTTTTTATGATTGCCTTTTGTGACCTGGGACCTGGGCCACTGCAAAGCTATTCAGAGTCAAGGCCCATAGATTTAAAGAAACAGCATTATCATTTTTTGCCATCATGATAGGGAATTTTAAGTCTCTATGACAGCAGAGCTTGAAGTCCCAGTTTGAGTTGAATTCCCCTGGCTCCCAATCCTGTCATGGGCTTTTGCTGACTAAACTTAATCAGCTCATTGAAAATTTTATTTGTTTCAAGCCTTATTAATTTCACTCTGCTTGCACATATAAAAAGGTTCGTGTTCAAGTGGATTTTGGCAAAGAGCTCAAGGAATCCATGTATAAATGGGTAAATTTTTTTTTTTACACAGATTTTTTTACATTAACCTACCAACCACTTATTTTCCTCTTGTTCTTTACACCAGTTCTAGTACTGCTAAGGATTTCAAAGCTCATTCCCAACTTCACCAAATTTTAATACTTATAAAGAGATTCAAACTAGGAATATTTTGAACAAACTAGGATATTTGATCCCAAGTATTGTTGGAGAGATTAAAAATGGAATTGTGATACGCCCCTTCTGGCATTACAGACCTGATATGGCTTATCACCGTCTTTTGCCAACTCCTGCTGCCATAGATGAGCCCAATACATGCTGGAATTTATGCTCATCTTTGTCCAAAGTGCATCTGGGAAGCTCCATTAGAGCCCCAAAAGTGCATTTTGTCTGGTGCCTAATTTACCAAGGATTGTGGTTAGGACACAAATTCAATATCTTGAACACCTGTGCCCCAAATGCCAGTCCCGAAACAGCCATGAATTGTTCAAGCACATTTATTTGTGTTTCCCCAGGGAAAAGATGCCTAGCGTGGATTTTATTTATTTTCAAACCTTATTGTGTTAAGACTATTTCTTGGGAAGTTGCTATTATTAGAGATTTCACCAACTACCCTGCATACATAGTTCAAGTTTGGCATATTATGAGAACAGATGCTTTGTTTTTACTATAAAATACAAAAAACAAATGTCATTTTCAAGCATGTGAGTATAAAAAGAAACATTTGTCTTAGTCAATAAAGATTTTAAATTTTACTTTATTCATACAAATTCAAAAGTAGGCAAAGAAAACGGTCATTGAGCTCAATCACCTCCACAAGCTCAGCACACAACGTAGGTGTTATGTTAGTAGAGTCCCTCAAAAGGCTTCTGCCGGGCACTGGGCCAAATCCTAGGACAATAAGTTGACCATAATCTCCCAGCTTCCAGGGATAGTTGTAGTCGCTCGAAGAGTTGACCTTGATCTCTTAGATGGTTGTCATCTCATATAATCCCCTTCACACCTTGCACTTCATGGCAGCTTGGGCTCCATCTCCTCATAATGACATGCTAATTCAAGACCATATCTCTATATTTCATCCTCCAAAAGGCGAAGCTTACATGAATATGATAAAAAATCATGAATCAATTCCATTATTGTAACAATTGAATAACGATCTAGCTACCAAACGGGCACGTAACATGTATCAGTGCGTTTTACAGGCCAAAACACACATCAACATACCCTGCTACAAAAAAACAGAATGTTGGTGAGACTGGACAACATGCTCTATCAAAGGCGCCATCACAAACCCATGCTACTATCTCATTATACGTCACTGTCTATCTTCAACACTTGGTGAATAACTAGAAATTTAACTACAGGTTCAAGGAAATCAAGGACATAGTTGGGTGTATGGAAAGAAAACTAAATTTTAGGAGTCAAAAACCTATGAGTAAATATGTTAAGTATTCTGATTTTTAAGCTATACCTATGGATGCATTATAATTGGAGAACCATTTAACAACTTGCAGTCATGGTAAGAGATCCAATCTACTATTTATAGGATATGCTTTATCAACATTAAAGTCTGATATAATTTGATCTCAAACATCCCTAAGTTTGGCACTTGAAAAGGTTTGTAAGAACAACTTATCGATCGTGATATATAGAATTGCATCTAACATCTGTTTAAGGTTTCTTCTCAGTAATGGTGGTTTTCCTTATTCATCTAAATCATAAAACAAATGTTGACCCAATATATGCTGGAATCAGTGACTTCAAGTTAAAACTGTGAACTGGCTCACATTATTTTCTCTTTAAGAGATTTTATACTAGGCAATTCCCAACGACTAATCAACATGCATTCCATTTGTTTATATAGAAATTATATTGTAGGAGTTTCCAGCAAGCAAACAACACAAGGATGGATGTTTGAGAGACAAAAAGGAAGTCAGCTAAGTGGGCAGAATATAAAATTGAATCTAGTAAGCGATAAAGCAATGAACAGCTAATGCCTGTGGTAAAACCAGAACATCATTTTGTACAACTTCTACATTGTGAAATTAGATACCTCAAGCATCGGATCACACTCTCTGTTGCTGAGGATTCTTGCAGAGCCTCTACTGCAGCCATAAGCGCTCCATCTCGGAGCCCGAGAGAATTCTGAAAAATAATTCTTATCATTAAGTCTCTGCATCAAGGCAATTTTGCTTACTGCATCACTAAAGTGAAACAAAGCAACGATGCATTAGCTTCACAAAATTAAAAGAAAAAGCCTACCTTTCCAAGCTTCACAAGAGTTAATGGGAGTGTAGCCCATGAAATGCTGCCATCAGTCCATTTTTTATTATTAACAACTGCCTTGATTAAATTGCAAGGGATATTGACGTCAGTGGATGCTGTAGTAGATTTTTTGGATATTGAACTCATAGTTGATTTTGTTGGTTCATTCACAATTGCTGTTTTGTAAGGCAAAACTCCGGAACTGCTGTCTTTTGACAAGGATCTGATGTTCACAAGAGACTTCTTGTTGACAGTAACCTATGCATGCAAGAAATCATTAGTAAACTGAAAAATCACAGATTCAAATTAAGAATTAACATTTACCAAATCAGTCTTACTTTCAAGTGTACAAGAGATATTTATGAGCAAGTAATTGGTTGTCTGTGGATGGAACTCCATTAAAAAGAGATGCCTTTATGTTAACAAAGACTCAATCAACAAGAGGGAATAATAGAAAGTAAAAAAAAGCACAGTACTGATTCAAAATTCACACAAGATTGTATCAGGCCTTCAAAAGCAAGAGTTATCTACCATACCAAAAGCTCTACAATTTACTAAATTTGATTTTTTTCCCCTCTAAAATTCAGATCATATAATCCAAAAAAATAGATGCTTGTATTTGCTTGCAATGAAGGCCTTGTGCCGGAAGTCACATGACTCGTAATTGGCAGTGACTTGATGAAACTAAAGATTAAGAGTATGAATAAGCATTTGTGCAGAGTATGCTTTATTAGATATTTGCAATTGATTAATCTTTGTGTACTATGTTTCAGGCTATGCAAAATTAAGCAAGAACAGAAAAGATAGGATTTGAATATAGAGGTAGCACACAGAGATTTGCAGTTTTTGCATATTAGATGAGATTTTTCTCTCGTCTCCTCCACAGGCTAGAATTTCTTGATATCTTAGCATAAGCTATGACACGTTGTTTTTTAGGCAGCCAAGTCTCATGCTTGGAATCAGAGAGGGTGGACAAAACAACACTTGCTAAAACATGGAGTCTTAGAGAGCGTGATCCATTTTGGCATGTTTGCATCACTCTCCAACTCAAGATTCTTATGACTGACTGGCATCCCGCTATAAATAAATATGCAACAAAGTGGAATTCTAACAGCATGAAAGGAATCATCAACCTTAAAATAAGCTTGTCACAAGAAGTTGAGTACATAGTTACAAGACTTGGAATCGGATCAGGCTGGGGAAGACTAATACACAAGCTGACTCAATCTCACAAATGATTTGGTTACTTCAAATGAAGCCTTTGATCTACAAATTAGGGCTTTCTCTCTTTTTTTTTAGGTGGCCAAGTCTCATGCTTGGACTTGGCAGTCTCACCGTCAATCCATTTTGACTCAATCTAGTTCATTTTCCAGTCGGACTTGGGAGTTTTATGACCAACTTGTCTCACAACTATGGCCAGATGATTTTCAATTATAGAAAAGGCTTTGCATGAAGAAGTGAAAACAGAAAAGATGGGATCTGAATGTAAAGGCATCAAACGGAGATCTGCAAATTTTGCAGATTAGATGAGGTTATTTTCTCATTCACTAGTTAAAATATGTTGATATCTTATAGACTAAGCTATGGCACTTGATTTCAGAACATAATTACAAGGCTCAAACTTGGAAAGATTAATATGCCAAGCTGACTTGCACTCCACAAAAGAACTCAGGCAAAACTTCGCTACCCTAAAAGAGTTCTTTGACCTAAAAATAAGGGCTCTTTTATCTGTTTTTAAGATAGCCTAGTCTCATGCTCTTTCTCAGATAGAGTAGTCAAAAGACACTAAGAGTTGTTAAAACTTCGAGAGCTTTGGCGCAGTAGTTTTATGACTGATGCGGAGAGCCTCACAAGTCATAACTATGTTTCAGATCTTTCCTAATTTCTAGGTTAAAGATACTTTTTCCCACAGCAAAGGATTGAGACCAGAACTTGCTTCTTTTAGGGAATAATTTCACAGCAAAGCATTGAGACCAAAAATAGCTACTTTTAGTAAATAATTTCACAGCAAGGTATTGAGATCAGAGATCTCTAAATTTTGGTACATTATTTCACTGGAAAGGCATTGAGATCAGAAATTGCTACATTCGGAAAATGTGTTTCCATAGCAATGCGTTGAGATCGGAAATTGCAACATTTAGGTCATTAAATTCCACGGTGACACATGGAGATCGGAAATTGCTAAATTCGGGAAATTTATTTCCACAACAACGCTTTGAGATCGGATTGGCAATTAAAAACCTCAACGCGATTTATCCACAATAAATTATAACAAGAGAACCAGAAATCTCACTTATTTAGTTCTTGAATTTGAAATCAAAGGAAAATTTAGGCAAAATCTCGGCTCTTTAGCTCCCCAATTTTGAATGAAAGGAAAACTTAGACAAAAAGGCTAAATATGACTTACAGAAGAAGGACTGACATTAGGCTTTGATTGTTCGATCTCTTTGAGCGTTTTCTTTGAACTTGTCTTCTGGTTTTTACTCTTGATTTCTATTGTGCCTTCCCAGCTTTTCCTCAGCGTCTTCGGCCCAAAATCCGCCATCTTCACCACGTTTCCTTCAGCAACCCCCACAGAGCTCCGCCTGCGTGCTTCCACAGAAGATTTTTTTACTGAGGACGACCTGTTAGCACTTAATGTTTCGGGGAGTTCCTGCGCTGGAATTTTTTTCATAGACGCAGACCTCTCCAAACGCGCTAATTCGCGAGGAACGCTACCGCGAATTATGCTTTGGCTTCTGGTTGCACAAGGAGCTGAAGTACAGCTGGTCGGAGAAGAAGGAAGCGATCGGCCGCTTGTTGTGGAGGGCTTGGTAATTACCTTCGGATCGCCATTTGAGCTATTCTTGGAACGGGACATTTCAAGCGTGCTCTGTTTTTGCTTCACTCTTTCTGTAAGCTTGGCTGTAATTGACTGGGATGGATTCGAACCGTGCAGGCCCCCGGCATCGTTGTTAGTATTATTATTTTGATTTTCTTCTCTGGGTTTGAGCTTCGAGGTCGGGGGTTCGAGTCTCTGCGTGTCCGAATTGCGGTTCAGAAAGCCCGGCGAATGCGTGGCGACCAGATCTTCAGGGTTTCCGACGCAAGCGTGCCGCCCCGGCACAGGCCTCACGCCTCTCAAAACAGGAACAGGCGATCCGGGCTCTAATTTATCGACATGGATAAACTGCCCCAGCTGCAATTTGTCGCTGAGTATGAGATCGTCGTGCTCTTCCGCCAGGGATACATAAGTGGCGTGCGAGGAGTCGGAGACCTTTAAGTAGAAACCCTGATTCGGCCACAGCTCGCCGCCTGCAAGCGCCGGAACAATATTTATTACCTGCAATAAAACCGACCTGTAATCGCCACCTACTCTCACGTCTGTGTTCATGTGCTGCAGCAGCTTCAGCAGAACCCCTGGCGTCAGGCTCGCCATTTCAGAAAAAGAAAACGCCTGCAAGATGTTTAAGTTAGAAAATCAAACACATTTCATCAGCTACAACCACAGGCCATTGCCTCAAACCTCACTTCATCTCATTTCCGATAAATTTTTGTCTTTTTTGTTCCCTTGTCTAGGAGCCAAAACACCATACCGCATTGCAAGTGAAAATTTCCGTTTAAAGTATTGAATTGTACAGAGGATGCTGCTTTGTAACCGCGGAATTAACGGACATTCCTGTTTGCAGTGGAAATGAGATGCAGTTAAATTTCCAGAAAAAAAAAATGGCGGGGCCGCGAAGAAATTTATAAATTACGAGAATATTAATACTGCGGTACGCTACAGCTGCTACCGCTTTTATGCCATCTTGTTTCCATCCTTGTAAAGTACTGTTTTCGGTTCTGTGTTTCTGTGCCAGATCTGCAATCGAAACCAACCTTATTTTTTTTGCTATCTATTTTCGTTCTCACTCATTGGGATTGATATTTTTTAACATTTTTTTTCGGTCCAGCGCATATCTCCCCTGTCACTGTTGCGACCCCTGGTTAATGGGTTAGGCGTACGATTATTCCTCTCGGGGGCATTTATCGGGTGCCAGGTGTTGGGGTTCTGGCCCGCAGAATGGGGTTGAGGAATATGAGGAGTCTGACTTGGACGCAGGTGTCGGGACTCGGCATGACATGCGCAGCACATAGCATGTGATGGAGAATGAAGAGGGGGGAATGGGTGGCCTTGTCACCGCCACCTGCGGGTCGCATTCGGAGATAATATTTCCTTTAAGAGAGGAGCTAGTTCTGGGTTCGCTTCGCTCTTGTGAAAGAGAGACTTTCTGCCCTGCCCTTTCTTTTTCGTGTGGTACATGCAGTTAACGTTTTGTTGCAGACACAGAATAGTGCTAATAATAACAGATCGCCTAATCCTTAAATGAAGCTCAGAGATCTTTAAATAGCCTTTTTCTTTTTGGGAGATGTCATATTTGTAAAACGTGAAAGCAATAAAGAAACAAAAACACTCATCAATATTGATAAATTTTATTTATAAGGGAACCAAATCTCTCTTTGGAAGAGGTAAGAAACAAGAAGAGGTTATCAATCCTCTATTTATAGATAGTTTAAAATACAGGGAGGGAACTAAGACCCAACAATGAAACTTTAGCCAATTTGTAACGTAAGAATGCAGAAAGAACAAAACAAGGATAGAAGTTAATCGAAGAAAGCCCAATAAGAGCCCCACAGTCCTCAATCACAGGGTAAGCTCCATCTTCTCTCTCATCTTGAAAGAAGGTTCTTCATCGTCTACCAAGATCCATCTCTCACCAATTCTTCCACCTCCATCCTCAACGTTTCCACCTCATAATGTCTGCGTTTCTCCTTTGCGATGGTGCCCACCTCAGCGTTGAGTTTTCTAGCTCGCTTAGGAGGAGGGACAATAGTAGGGAAGAAGGGGGGCGACAAAGGAGAAGGGATGGGCAACAAAAGGGGGGCAACCCAAGGGGGGAGGAAGGGACTATAGGTTTTAGTTGAGGAAGAAAAGGGTATGTGTTTCTTCCTTTTTTTAATCTTGTTTACGATATTTTATTTTATTGGATTGTGTTTTTTAAATATTTTTCTTTATTTAATTTTCTCATTTGTATTCTTTGGAATATATTATTGTGTTCCTCTTCTTTGTTTTGTAATATATATACTTTTCGAAGTTTCACAAGCCAATCTTAACTTTTGGTGAACATTAATATATAAATTAAATAGTTAAGAAACAATCTCAAAAAAATGGTATTGAAATATTTGCTTAAATATTGAAAAAAATCAAAAATTATAACTAGTAGTTGCCTCAAAGGTGCAGGGTACCTCAAAAGGGATGTAATTTTTTGTTTAGGTAAAACGATATTTTGTAAAGCGAAAGAGTGTAAATTAGCAATTGTACTTCGTTATAAAGCTATGGTTGTTGACCCCATCCTACCTTTTGTGCACTAAGCGTTAAGCAATAATAATCTTATATTTATAGTAGAGGTGACAAAAGAAAATGAGGTTGTGTCCCTTCATATAGCATGGCTATGAGCTAAGTGGAGACAAAATATTTCATTTCACAGTGAGGTTGAACAATGGCAAATGGTGGGAAGGGCAAGGCCATACAGAACATGCAATTGGTGAAAAATTGAAGATGAGTTGGGTGGTGATGGTAAGGGGAAATGATAGGGTGTTTCAAGGGATAATGTACACTAGAGAGACTATATTGTACACTAGAGTTGGATGTAGAACATCAACTATATTTACATGGTCTTCACCCATTGTAAATGGGTCTGCAGTTTGCAAGGTGGTGTCATCTTTGACTGGCAATTTTATGTTGTCAAGGGTGGATGAGGACGTCATGAGAATTTATTTGATTACGGCATGGCTCCACGCACAATGTGCAGCATGAATCAGTGTTGCAATGCTACTAGCGTGGAGACAAGACATTGAGATTCTAGAGTTTATCTTGTAGCTTTCGTTCATCCATGTTGCCAATATATTGACATGTGGAGTAATTACATCAAGTTTAAGAACTTACGAAAACCCCATTCTTAGACCCTTCCAAGAAAAGGTGGCCATAATTAGAACTTGTCTTCTTATGTATTTTATTTATCCTTGTTGGTAAAAAAAACATCAAATCTAAGGGAACATTGGTCAAGGAATATATGTTTTAGAAGGATTATTAAAATGAAAACCAAATTATTGTTCATTGATGCTTCATGCACAAAAGGTGAGACATGGTCAGCAGTCACGGGTTTCGAGTGAGATATGACTATCGATTTACATTCTTTGACTTTATAAAACCCCGCTTTACCAAAATATAAAATTACACCCCTTCTAGCGTAACTTACACTTCTTATTATGGCAATTGCAACGTCCACAAAAGAAGTTATAATAGTTGGATGGTGTCCAAAATTGGTAGCGCTTGTGGTCATGTTAGTAATTTTACATTCCCTCTATTCATCGAATAAATAGAAGTGAGCACTACTAGAATGAATATGATGGTTGGTGTTAGTGTTACTAATAATGAGAATAGAAAAAGCTTGGAAATATTTGTACTCATATCTATTTGTATACGACGTCATGCATTGGTTGATTATATTATATAAGAGGCACCTTTCAATGAATAAACCTTTTCTATTTTTTGTCTAATTGGTTTTAGAGATGTTTAATTATGTTTTATGTAGTTAAAGCAGTCAAATTTTTCATTTAATTAGTTTTAAACATGTAAAAATTGAAATGTGGTGCATTCTATACATTTCTAAAGGAGTTATTAGATTTTTAACACATGTTTTCATTAAGATGATGTTAATGCAAGATATTTATTTTCCTTTATGTTTTCATTAAGATGATGTTAATGTAGGATATTTATTTCCCTTTTATTTGGATTATTCTTACACACATGGATTATTCCTACATATGTGGATTTAGTTTGCTTAGGTGTACTTAAACATAGGAAGTTTGCTTGCTTAGGTGTACTTAAACATAGGGAGTTACTCTTATCCATCATCATTGGCTAGTGGATGTTACTCTTTAATTGGTTATTTCATACTTAAGAGTTGCATGCCTATTCTAGGCTCTTTATGGTTATTCATGGAGGAGTTACACATTTTACTCTCCTATTTGTACATCTTGATTTGTGAGTTATGGACATGGAGTGTGTGTTGGATGATTTGTTCATATATTTTCTATAATATTCTCATTTTATGGTTTTAGGCTCTTTCAGCAACTCTATGTAATTTTTTGTCTTTTGTTCATGAACCAGTGCTTGCATTTGATTTAGAGATCTTGGTGGTCACTCTGTTATGGTATCAAAGCTCCAATCTGGTATATGTTTGTCTGGTTTTATTTGTTGTTAGGTTTTTAGAATTTTGAGATATTTTGTGTGGTTTCTTGTGGAAGCATTGGATCTCATTTTTTGAAATGCATGCCTCCATCTGTGACTTCCATTGGCAGATTGTGGTTGGTTTGTTTGAGTGTGTGGCTTGTGGAATGGCAATTCATTTGTGTGGCATAGACTTGTATGAATCTCCAATGTGGTCTCTTCATAGCCTACATATTCAACAAGGGCATAGATATTTCATTGGTGTAGAGGATATCCAACATGTTCTTTTCTTCTAGGTGTGACTATTCTCAGGGACAACATTTGGGTTTGCTTTAACCAGGGCATTAAGAATTAATTGAACTATCGACTAGCATGAAAGGTGAGATGTCCGTGCCACATAACCTAACTACCTCCTATTATCCACCACACAACTATTCCTTGGCTTGGTAGCACTCACTCACTACCTGATTCACACTCAACATGCCTCACAACTTGCTCACATTTTGGTTGATAGTTGTATTCAAAACCACTACTATGCGGTCCTCCCCAAGCCTATGTTTTGCTTGCTCATCCTTGGGCAACATGGCTATGCTCTCTATTGGTGTTTCTCCCTTGGCTTGAGTAGATCTCTAATGGCCCAGAATCTCCTCTCCATGGAAGTGCCTCACTCCATACAACGTACATAACTAAGTCTAAAATTATATTCTGCCCTAAAAGTATAGTGGTTTTATTAATTTTTTTAATAGTTGGTTTTTTATTTTGTCTTCAAGTGGAATTTCATCCATTCAAATACACATGTGGGCAAGTAGTAGACTTGGTCAAGACTTAACAATTGCTTGGGAGAGGTCATTAGTTCAATTCCCACCTCAATTATGACAAAAAATGGTTTTTTTAGTCAAGTGTATTACCAAATTTAATTAACATGGACCATTAATGACAAGAAACCATATTTATTGTAACTTTTGACCAGTAACTCATAATTGAGTGTTGTTTTGTTCAAAAATGCATGATTTTTCATTCCCATTCTATTTGTGTCATTTATTTTGTAAAACATGATAAATTATAAAGTGCCAAAATCTTGAGAGGGTTGATAATATTTATTTCAGGGAGGGTGTTGTACTATGGTGAATCTTCTACTTTCTCATTCTTTCATTTCAGCAACAACAAACTTAATTTTGTACTAAGAATCCTAATTTGGTAAGTCCACTCATGCCATTTAATTATCACATATGAAAATCCAAAATGCAAATCATTTTGAGAATCAAGGGTTTACATCATATTACAATGGGCACTAAGATTGAACCGAATACAAAAGTAGTAAAAGTTAAATGGTTTAGCCATTGTGAAGAAGCCATTAGATTGTTGTGTCTTTTTGTGTCTCTTGATCTGCAAAAAATCCTAATGAAGTATGGACCACACTAGAAAAACTCTTTGGGAAGCTATATGTGATAAGAGGTCGTGAACTACAGAACAAGCTCATTAGTTTAAGTCCTAGTCATTTCAACACGCTATGAGATTTCTTCACTAAGTTTAAGTCTTTGAGATTGTAGTTAAAAGAATGTGGAATAGAACAGAAATATGATCAACTTGTCATTTTTATACTCTCCAAACTATGTCTAAATTATTACGTGTTTGTATCTACTTTTCATGCCATAAAAAGTGCTCTCGGAGGCACATGGAAAATGCCCTCTTTAGATGATTTTGTTGTTAATTTAACTCGAAAGCAAGATAAGTTAATACAAATGGGTGCACTAAAGTCCTCAAAACCACAAGTCCTAATTGCTAAAAATGGGAAATAGAGGGATTCAAATAACAATGAGAAGAAATAAAATAAAAATGATTGAGAGGAAAAGGATCAAAATCCTCTCACCTCCAAATCAACCAATGAAACCTCCTCTTCCAATGTTAAGCTTAAGAGAGGATCAACTATGGGTATTGCTTGGGAAAGCATGATGAAAGCAAATTTTTGAAAAAATAGATTGACCACCTAACTATTCTTCTCAATAAGAATAATATAGGTGTTCATGAGTCTATCAAACCATGTTCATCAACCTATAATCCTCCAAGGCAAATGACAATGGCAAATAAAAGGCAAAAGAAAATAGTAATGACAAAGTAAAAGGCAGGGCCCTAGTTACAATTGTACCTCCCACTCCTACATGGGTTATTAACTTTGATGCATCACATCACATGTCTTCTTCACAAGTAGAATCCACTTCCTTAGAAATATGCGACATGTCTACCATTCAGCTGGGTGACGACACTTCTACACAGGGTTTTAGGAGGGTCTATTGAAGTGAGTGGTGGAACATTTAATAATGTTCTAAGTATTCCTTCACTTTTAACTAATCTCCTACCAGTCTACCAAATTACTCACCTTGGTTTGGGTATGTGATTTGAATTCACTACAGATTTAATGTGTGTCATAGAGTTGCACAATGACACTATAGCGGCTATGGGAATAGTTGATCATCAGTCTCAACTATATACCTTCTCACACTTTGTCCCTGACTCTCCTTCAGATTCTTCTTCATCATACTCACATGGACTTGATGACTTTTTTGAGCTTGATCACATTTATGATGATGCAAACTCCTCTTCTAGCACAAATGACTACAGTAATGATGGGGACACACCACCATCTCCTTGTCACCTTCTAAATAGTGAAGAGTTATTTCTTGATCTACCTACTTCTGGTCTACTTCATACACTATAGGGAACATGTACATTGATCCATGACTTAGTAGATATCGGGCATTATAGTACATAATTACAAGCCATTCAACATTCTTTATACACCTCTACTTCCAAAACACCATCATTGGATGAAGCAGTTGGCCCATCTACTATGCATGAGGAGCACAGTTCTTTATATAGGAACCACACCTTGGTTGGAGATCCATCAGACACTTGGTAGACGCATTCACTATTCCATGGTGATCCACTCTTCATTGCACCTACTTCTGATCCACAGTCACTCTAGAGAGCTCCTTTGTAGGATACAGGGTGGTTACAGGCAGTTATAGCTTTTAGTGGGGCTTTTTAGTCCTCTCTTATTCTTTCTCACTTTTTTTTTGGGGGAGAGTTTTTTCCTGCATGTTTTCTCTTTTTCTCCACTTTATGAGAGTTGATTTATACATGGATACCTCATCAAGTCTTGTTGTCGAGACCTATTTCTTTTACCCACCTAAGCTATGCTTATGAGGGGGTGTTAGTGTAGGATATTTATTTTCCTTTTATTTGGATTATTCCTACACTTGTGGTGTTAACTTGCTTAGGTGTACTAGACTTAGGGGTTTACTTGTATCCATCATTATTGGCTAGTGGATGTTACTCTTGGATTGATTACTTCAGACTTAGGAGTTACATGCCTATTATAGGCCCTTTGTGGTTGTTCATGGAGGAGTTACACCTGAGCAAGCTAACTCCACAAGTGTAGGAATAATCCATGTGTGTAAGAATAATCTAAATAAAATCAAAATAAATATCCAACACTAATAGATGATACTTTTTTCAATCATGTATTGAGTAATTGATTTAGTTTGGCGGAGGCTATAGATTCTATTGATATATGTGACATGTCATTGAACTTTGCATGTGTATTTTCTTGGACTTCTTTGAGTACATTACCTAAAATACCCTATCATTGCCCCTCACCATCACTGCTCAGCTCACCTTGAAATATTTAACCACTTTCATGTTATGTTTTCCCTTGCCTTTCCTCATCACTTTGACATTACTCAAGCTCAATGTGAAATGGAGCATCTCCTCCTTACACAACTCATTGTTACACTTTATGAAGGAACACACAACCTCATTTTCCACCATCACCTCCACCAAAAATATCATATTATTGTTACTCAACACTTCATCCATAAAATACGATACAGGTTTAATGGCCATAAGTTTTAAGAAAGGTATGAATTCTAATTTACACTCTTTCACTTTATAAAACCCCACTTTACCAAAACAAAAAATTACATCCCTTTTGACATGGCATTGCTAACAACTTTGGAGCAACTTCTAGTTGGTAAATCTACAATTTTTCTATGCTTCGCAACTTTTCATTTTCTTTAATCTGTAATGTTCTAGATTGATTCCATATGTACATCATCATATTTTTTGTGTCTCCTTCCAACACTCACAAACTCTTTGAATTTATTTGGGAAACCAGTCACAATTCTTTTAATATTTAACACTTTTTGATATGAAATCTATGATTCATGGAGAATGTAGACCCCACACAATTTGTGAGTGCTAGTTAAGTTCAACTAATTAATGAGCTTGACTTTGATATAAATGCTAGCACTACTAATAATATGTGTTTCCTTCTTTAAAATGAACTTACTTAGCTTTTGAAGCACAGTGTTGAAAATGTTGTCATAAAGAAATTACTTGACAAGCAAGGTTGACCCTTAAATTTAAACCATGGTGGAGACCCATGTTTAAACCTCTAGGTAATATGTTTCATATTAATATTTACAAATGTCAAGTGTTATCTTAATTTTGTGAAATTTTCACTCGTGTTTTTAACTCATCTCAAAATGACTTTCATAATTACTCTCCTATTGGACTAACAGTGAAGACCTTTGACCCTTGAAAAGGAGGCCAAAAGTTCAAATATTTTAGCTACCTTTAATTGAAAGATAAACTTTCTTATTTAACATATAATCACTTTGAACTTCTCATGCTCTTGCTGCATTTTGCAATAATCAATATTTTAAAACATGTAATACTTTATAATCCACCCTTGTCTCACAATACTTACTAATGTAGGATTAACCCAATTTCAACCTAATTATACTTTTGGTATTGATCTTAATCATAAGTTGTTCTAAACTAAAACCCTTGATATCTGGAGAAAAAAAGTGAGAGAAGGTATTCTCAACTTCTAGCCTCTTTCACAATGAGAGGGAAAATTTTCAAATTAAAAATCTACCCACTCTAATTCCAATGGTCAACTGCAATGTTTCACTAGCCTAAAAGCTTATGGTTTTATCTCTAAGTGTGAAGATAGTTGTGATGAGGCAGATGATGAAGAATATCTACTTTCATATCAGTTAGATACTGGCTACGAGGAAACCCATTTCATTTGCTAATTGTTGTAGTGATGATCTTGTTGGTCTGGATCTCCCCCATGATATGGTTTTAGGTAACAAGGAGGTTTTCTTAACTCTTCTTCCTCCAAAGAGGCTAGTTTCATCCTAGGCATCTCTACAGTGGCTTCGATCAAAGGCCATCCTACCATGTCTATTGTGTCTTCCTAGCTTGCATTCTCTTTTCCCCAAGCGATGTCTTCATTGACAACTTTGCTAGATTTTTTTAAGGATTTTCTCAGCTCCCCTAATGGCAAAATAGAGGTGTGTAAGGAGTCTATTTTGGATCTTTTCAAGCTTGCTCAATCAACAAGGTCAAAGGTATATCGAGAATCATGGTTTTATCCCCTGCTACAACTCTTGATATAGTATGTTCCTTGCCCTCTAATCTTGCTACAGAGAATGCTAATCAAATATAGGTCTATGTTGGTTGTAAGAATGTTAGGAATCCTTTCCATAAATATAGTGTCTTTTTCGAATCCCAATTGTCTTTTGGATCCAATGGGGTAGCTCCTTCCATTATGCGAGTGGAAGTGGGAATTAGGGCTTTTCCTTCCCCTATTTTGTCCCCTTCCACTTCCTATTTTTTATTGGCCGACATTCATGTTTCTCTCTCAGTTGAGACTATGGAGTCAATTTTTCAAATTATGTTATTCATGATATGGATTCTAAGAATAATAGTCATTGCTTATTTGGTAAGTGTGTGGGATATCCCCTCTCACTTTCTGATCTTGTTGCTTGGGCCTTGTCAGCATGGAGCCCCTTGGTTGCTCCTTCATTCTCTTTGCTCTGCTGAGGGTTTTTTCAAGTGTTTTTTCAAAGTGCTTCCAGTAGGGACTTTGTTTGGACTTCGGGTCTATGGTTTTTTGGTAACTTCAGGGTCTTTTTCAGATATATACGGCTCCCCTTTAGATCAGATTGTATAATCTTCCTCCCATCTTGAGAAAAGAGTAGCACATTAGGTTGTTAATCAATCGGGTTGGGTCATTTATGAAGTTGGATGATAATTTTGTGGGAAGCAGATTTGTGAGAGCTTGTGCCATCATTCCTCTCCAAACCTCTTTGTCATTCGGTCACTCTTAGCTCTTTACGTGGTTTGTGGACACAATATCTCAACTTTGAGGGCCTTCCTTTTAAATGCTTCCATTGTGATCTCATTGGGCATCATGATTTGGGGTGTTCTTTTTTAGATCTCAATTCTTGTCTTCTCTTTCCAGTTGGTTTAGAGGAAGAAATACGATGCTTCAGATTAGTATTTCATTTGGAGCAATCATGGCATCTTATTTCCTCTATTTGTTCCTCATCCACGTCTCTCCTCAACTAGGGATTCTCCCCTACGAAGGAGGTCCTTTTGAGGCCAGGTCCTAATCCAGGGGTGTCTTCAAGTGCTCCACTTTCACTAGTTTCCATTACTCCCCATTCTTGCCCTTTGATAACGAGTTCTAAACCTCTTTTGGACTTATCAGTTAGAAAGAAAGTTTAGCTTACCGAGGTTGAAAGGCTAACATCTAATGTAGAGGATTTGGTGAAGGATAGGTCTCAATAGACAATGGAAGGCTTCCTCTCTTTTTGTGGTAGAAGAATGGCCTTGGTCACCAGTTAACTTACTGATTCTTTAGCTCTTTTTGGTTGGGTGACCTATTGTCTTTCTGTAAGTTTTACAAATGGTTGCCTATTTGGTTATTTTGGGCTTTGTGGTTTATTCTTCGCTTTGATGCTAACTATGGGCTTATTTGTTGACCATTTGTGGAATATTGGCTAAATGCCATCTATTTTGTTGTCTACTTGTTGATTTTTTGTTGTTGGTTCAAATTTTTTTTGGGTAGGTTGCACCATGGTTGGTATTATCCGTGGGTTGGTGTTTGTTTATCCTTTAAGTGTTTTTTGGAAGATGTTGTCTTCTTTATTATGGTCTGTGAGGTATTGTCAAAACCCTAACCTTTAACCATATATATAAAAAAAAACTTCTACCCTCTTTTTGAATTAGCAAATATTTTGAAATATGTAATGCTTTATAATCCACCCTTGTCTCAAAATACTCACCGATGTTGGATTGACCCAATCACAACCTCATTATAAATACTTTTGGTATTGATTTTAATCATAAACTAAAGTGGATCCTTTAATATATATTTTTTTAAAAGATTATAGTTGGAAGGTATTTTACCATGTGGAAAACCATAACAAGATATTAAAGAAAACTTGGAACAAAATCAACCAAATCCAAAAATAATTCCTTGCATATAACATTAAAATGAAAAAGTGTTAGGGATACTCTATAGTTGTGAAGTTTGGGTTGAAATCTTATCCTATAAAATTTGGAACAAAATCGAGCAAATCCAAAAACAATGCATTATATATAACATTAAAATTAAACGTAATACACCTTACCCTTTACTCGTTGTGGACGATGGCATTTTGCCCATTGAAAGCAAAGTTTTAAAATGATATATATTATATAAGCACAAGTTAGCAAAAATAAAACAAGATTATCTCTGTATCATTGCTCAACGAAATTGTGTAACACATCTTCATCTAAAAAGAGGTTAGAAAAAATTATTTGATATATATATGGCTCTCGTGGGGCGAGGGCGCCTGAGTAAGGGCGACTAAACAAATTCTATAGATTGTTCACTACTCCATTGATAGTTAGTTTAGTTTAGTTTAGTTTATATAGGGTGGGGGTGGGATTGGGGGTGGGGGTGCGAATTAAATTATATATTGTGCCCCCTCTATTTATATGGCCAATGAAACCCTATCTCTATCTAGAAGGGGATGGGGTTGGCCAATATGTATAGATGGGGAACTCTATCTATATGGGGTTGAAAGGCAGATACATTTGGTCCAGTGAGTGTATATGGTGGAGGATGGATGCATCATTCAATTCATATTACATAGATAGATAGATGATTTTTGTTCAAACGATATAATCATTCATGAATCATGCAGTAGCAATAACTCTTGGGTTGAAGAGTGGTGGTCTATTCTCTTCATCGATCAAGGCCTCTATATCTTATCTATCTATCTATCTATCTATCTCGACTCAATGTGAACATTGATATATGTCAGGGTTAGGGGACCAATAAGAATACCCCTGATCACGAGGTCCCCATGATTGGAAAGGGGATTTATCTCATGACCCACCCTAGACATAGTTGGGCTGAAATCATAGTGGAGGTCGTGCAAGGGCCCCCAACTAGATGGGGCCCATAGCCCAGTAGTAGGTTGAGCCAGTCTGAGGTGGAGGTGTCCATTGATCGGTAGAGGGTGGGTTGTGCCCTTAGAGATAAATCAATCGATGCCCAAAATTTTGGATATCTACAATAAAACAAGGGCCACATAGCGACTAATCTCTGTCATAGTTGATGAAAATATTTTTCTTGCACTACACAAGTCGACATGACATTTCTTGTAAGTGCAAATTGTTTCAAAAACAAAAAAATGCATAATAAAATTTAACAATTATGGGTGCATCTCACTAATTGAAACAAAGAAAGGTGAGGGTTTTAAGACAAGCATAATAATACAAAGAAGAAGGAAAAGAAAAAGCTTAAAACCTAATTTAGATGTAAGTTCGAATCAAAGCAAGATATAGGTATTGTAAAGTCAAGTGTTACACTGTTTAGTTACAAAAATTGTCTCATAATGAGTTAAGTATGTAGATCGATAATATAGTGTCATAATGGCTATACAGTTGTGATTATTTTTGTTGAAGCAACATTATATTAGGCACTTAAAATATTTGATAATGTTTCTTCTCTCTGTAGAAAATGGTGGTCCCAAGTAAATGCAAATTTAAGTAAAATACTAAAATATAGAATCTTTACCACATAATAAAAAACAATAACTACATAGGAGGATGATTTCCAGTGAAGTTGCTACAATGCATTATTTGATAGCATGTGTCATGCTTTTAGAATTTTCAGGCTTAGGTAACATGGTAACCCAGTTTAAGTTTGAATATAATTGACCACACAAATAAGGTAAAGACAAAAAAATATTAACAAAGGATTGTTCACGACTTTAAAATGTGTAATTAATGTACTGAAATAATATAAGACATTAGGAAAATAACTATACCCCTGTATTATTATATCACCAAGTCCCAAGAATAACATCTTAACAACATAATAATTCATATGGGAGTGCTTCTTTTTTCACATGTACATTTAACAATGCACATATCCCTTTCATGACTCTCTAATCATTGTCTTAACCAAACTATGCACTTAAGTTGTCCAACACTAATAATTTAATAGAAAATAAAAATAATTAATAAAATTAATTCAAAGTCTAAAACTTTTAATTATATTATACCAATTATTTTAATATATGGCATAAAACAATGATAATCATAATTAAGATAAAATGAAGCACTTTTAAACACATTTTCAAGGTACATTTAAAAAAATTTATATAGATAAACACATTTTATTGGAATGGGTGCCAATAAAATCACCTTATCAAATATTTTTCAAAGATTTGATTGAATAATAAAATCACCTTAGAGATTTTTTTTTCAGATTTGATTCCCTTTCAATATCCAAGTACGAATTAATTGGAAAGCGGCGTAAAACATTAAAATATATGTTTTGTCACATGTAATAGGAGGTGGAAATCTCAAAGTAGTATTTTTTATTTTTTTATCGAGTGAGGTTTTGTAAAGTGAACGAGTGTAAATGGTTAATCGTAATTCACTCAAAATTTATAATTGTAGATTTTATATCATTTTTTATAAAAGAAGTTTTAAGTAATAATAATTCGATTTTTTTGGTGGAGGTGATAGTAAAAATGATGTTGTGTGTTCCTTTATACGACAATGAGTTGTGCAGGGAATAGACATTTTGTTTCATAGTGAGCTTAAGGAAGTGGTGTGAAATGGCAAGGCCATACAAAACATGAAATCATTGGAATATTTTAAGGTGAATTAAGCAGTTATAGTGAGGGGAAATGATAGGGCATTCAGGGGATAGACTCGAAAAAACTAGGATAGATATACGTGCAATGTTTAGTGACATGTCATATCTATCAATATAATATGTAGTTTTCACTGAACTATTTCAATTACCCAATACGTGATTGGATTACAGGTCATCTCAATGCAAACAAGTGTCAAATATCCAATGGCTCCTCTAAAAAAATAGATAATACACCGTGTGTCAATTTAGATGAGTCTAAAACTAATTAGATAAAAATTCCAACTACTTTAACTATCTAAAACATAATTAAACGACTCTAAAATCAATTATACAAAAAAAGGAAAAGGCTTCTTCAATGAAAGATGCCTCCTATATTATCTAATTGATCGAAGCAGGATGCCATATGTAAAAATATATGGATACAAATATTTTCAATATTTTTCACATCCTCATTCTCAGTAAGAGTAACAACAATCATTGTATTCATAATAGTAGCACTCACTTCTCTTTATTCGGTGAATAAAAGAAAGCTAAAACTACCAACAAGACCACAAATGCGATTTTGGGTAACTTCTATTGTCCTTCGGTTTGAATACCTATCGGTCCATACATACTCTTTCCAAACACTATGGCGGTATGATGTATCTTAGATTAAGCATCACCTCTGTTATTATAACTTCCTCTGTAGATGATAGAAAATGAAATTGTGTGCTCCATACGACAATGTGGTGTGATAATATAATTATAATATTTTATGTTTATATTATTACTCGATTATTCTATACATAAGCAACGTAAGCATGCATTATAGCTTTGTTATTTTAGTAATTAATTAAACTAACTTGTACAACTATAATGTTATTTTTCAAACCGGCGGGTTTTGTTTCTTTATGAGATATATATATATATTAGGCCCCACGGTCACTGAATATTATAATTTCTTCAAAATAGATTTAGATATTACCTTTAATTTAGTTTACATTTCTTTTAGGAAGCAAAATGATTAATTAAGGTATGACTTTATCATAATAGAGCGGCTTTACCAATGATATTTTAACACTTTCAACGTAATGAGTAATAATTTGACCACAAAATAGTTGCTATTTATTATAATATAAGGCGTTGTTTTTATATTATAAAAATTATTAAGTTACAATCTTTATATATAATGGTTCTTTTGGCTTAAGAGAGTGGGATACGTAATTGTGCATTTTAATTTTATGGGTATGTAGAATTGTGTAGGTATTTTATTGGTACATATTAATTAAATATATATAATATGATTTTGCAATTTTTTATTTTTTTGGCGTGTTTAAATGAAGAGAAAAGTTAATTTTGAATTGATTTATTAAAAAAGAATAGGAATAATTAGTTATGAATAGTTGGTTGATTGTTGAACATTTTATGTGGCATGTTGTGATTAGATGTTACAAACTATTATTAGGTACATGTTGTACTATAATGTGATGTGATGTTTATATAATAACTATTAGTCCCTTTTTATTTTAAAATCGACCCTTTCCTACCCATGTCCTATCACAACTATTAGACCCCATCCAATAATTGATCATTCTCCCTTGTATAGATATCTACATATAAATTTTTAAGTAACGAAGTACAACAATTTGAATAAACATACACTTATATTCCAATTTCCTTGGATTATGTTGCTCCGATTAAGGGATCATTTCCATCAAATTCACCCAATAATTGAACTTGGGCCTCTTCATATCAAGAGTCTCCAAGGATTTGTACCTTAGTCACTGACATAACATCATGTTATTCTCACTCATTAGACTACAAATATTTTATAATAAAGTTATTGTTGTATTAAATGTGTTTATATAGATTTAAGTATAAATTAATAAAGTGATTTTTGGAAGTAACTCGTCTCTAATTTTTGTTGAGCTATTAGAGAAATGTTCCTTGCACTATATTTTGTGTGCCTTCTTATACTTCATTGTGTAATGAGGTTTAATGGGGAAGGGGCCACCATTGTAGCCACTCTTGTTGACACTCTTGCAATCATAAAAGAAGATCGCCACCTCAAAGGCTATTACTTCCTTTGTTATAGTGTAGTGGGTGGCTTCACCACCTCACCATGATAAGTTATCGCAATTGAACTTAACCTTTTTCCTCTATAAGTAATAAGACACTCCACATATTAATGTTCAAGTGGAAAAGAAGGTTCTGAATTCATATAACAATGTAAATACTAGTTATGATTCCACGTTTGAAGGTGATAACCTATTTGAATCTAAGCATGTTGTCAAATTAGATAAGCGAGATTTGAGTGCCTCTTAACTTCATAGTCCTTTTATAATGATTAACTATATTTGATGACTATTATATAAAATAATTATAATGTGATTATTTATTGTTGAGTTATATTATGTACATTTAAGTTGGTCTAGATATCTCAATAATTAACAGTATATAATCTATATATCCTTAAAAAATAAATCAAAAATTTGAATTTCATAAAAATCATGTATGTATGCCTCGTAGTCAAATCATAATTATATACATTTTATATATTAAAAATATAAAATAATTTTATATACTATATTTTATATTATTAAATTAAAATATACATTATTTTAAAAATTAAAAACATATTTTTTTATTCCCATATTTTTTTTATTAAATTATAATGTTTAATTTTCAAGTATATAATAATTGTATATGTAGTTTTCTTTTTATCATTACCTTAAAACTTGTGATTCGCATAAATCCTAAAATACCCTTTAAAAAGTGAAAGAAATTATATCAAACTTTTTCTCCAATCATTAAAAATAAACTAATTATAATAATTGTATGGAATGCGATATTGACATTAAGAATATATTTGATCTTCATTATTGTTTGTAAAGTTAAATATATTTAATCTACTTTGTAATTATATATAACGATACATACACAAGTAGTTGAGAGAGATTGTCTTTATGATTTTTGTGAGAGCATAAGACAAACTTAATAAATAAATAAAAAATATAATAAAATTTTCATACCCAAACTCATGAAAAAATATAATAAAATTTTCATACCCAAACTCATGAAAATATAATAAAATTTAGGATTTATAGAGGGTTTATATAGTTCATTGTATGGATAAAAAGTTTTTCGGAAAAAATATTGTGCAAGGGTTTTTAATTTTAATTTATAAAGTGGGTTGAATGCTATGTATTTTCTAAATAATTATTCGTATGAATGATGTAATAGATATATGTTGATTAGAATATATTATTATGAATATGAATTTATTGTATGTTTCAAGTATTTAATTAACTCAATATTATTATTGTATATATTTATTTTTTAATAATATTTGTTTAAATGTGTCATGATTCAAAATTTATATAGGATTTGGATTATTATATATATTATTTTTTAATTTAATATTTGTTCAAATATGTTACGATTTAAAAATTATGGAAGATATTTGATCATGATGGTATGACAAATTGAAGCTCTAATTTTTATTGGAGGCCTCTTGAATTTGAAAAAAACAAGTTTAATTTTGATGGGGCCTCAAAAGGCAACTAGGGTTGATTGGTTGTGGTGGCATTTTTAGAAATTATGAGCGCCATCCTCTCCTTTTCTCCCATGATATTGGCTCGAAAACTAATGTCGTGGAAGCTCATGTTCTCTTAAAAAGCATTCAACTTTATCTCTCACGAATAGTCAAACTTAGTTGTGGAAGGCGATTCATAATTATTTATCAATGCTATAAATTTAGGAGTCATTAAGACTTGAAAAATTTAGTGCATCTTAAGTGAAATCAATCATTTGAGAGGTTTGTTTGAGCATTTGGAGTTTTATCACACAAAAAGAAGAGGTAATTCAATTGTAGGCTGGGTGGCAAGTAAAAGGGTTTGCCTCAAGGAAATCAGAAGGGTAAGCCTATGCTTGTGGGATCCACCTTTTCCTAACGATTTGCAATGCCTAGTTGTTAAAGATACAAGGAGTGGGGGGTCTAAGTCTTAGTCTCTTCACTGTTGTCATCTATTTGACTCATCCTAATGATTGTGCATTCATAGTAAAGTGTGCCTTGTAGTATGTGGAGGATTTACTTGTGCTAATAGATTTTGGTGTTTAAGATTCAACATGAAGCTTGTCAGATTTTCATTTGGGTGATTTAAAGGTGTTGGGTTCTCGATGGTCACTATTTGCTTCCTAGTTTCTTAGTCTTTTTCTCAACCCTGTGCAGTCAAGAACCATGGATAAGGGCAAACACATCAAGGGAGATGTTTCTTCTTATCCCAAGACTCGTGCTAACAAGGCTACATATTCTTCAAAATGGCTAACAAATGAAGTTGTAGGTCATTTCATAGAGAAAGTTGATAAAGAAATAAAAAGATCCTTTGATGAGAATTTGATTGAAAAAGATATGGAGAACGATGACATAGATGGATGATGTTGATAACCAAGATATATCGAAGGTGTTGCGGTCTCTCATGGTCAACTTCAAGAAGTCAATGGGAAAACATAATGTCTTTGATGCAACACAGGGTATTAGTCGTGCAAATATCCTATCAAATGTTGTAGGCTCCTTCACCATCCATGTAGAGCATTTGGTTCCAAGGAGGGAAATCTCGCCCATGTAATTCTCCCACCTAGAGTGATTTTGAAATTGTTCTCCTTTGACCATATGCATCTAATTAAAAAATGGCTTTAATACTTAACAATGATATCTCTTAACTTGCTTTAGAAGGCGCTTGACTTAGCTTTTAATGCATTTGCATACTGGCGACTTGGGTTCAAATCCCACCAGTGATCAAGATACCCACAATAGGGGACAAAATTGATATATTAACATAATGTAGATGTGAGGATTGGAACCCCACTTACATTCCAGATCGGGTGTGGGCCTGCCAACCCCACAATTAACATGTATAAAAAATATTATTATTATTATATATTTTTATTACATACAATATAAATAGTATATATTATTTTATATATAATAATAAATCAGAAATAGTAATATATATATTAAAATAATATTTAAAAATGTTTATGGCTATAAATATATAATATAATTATCTATATGATATATTATATACTATTTTAATATATTATATATAAATATAGAATCTAAAACTTCAATGTCTTGTCCCCATGTCAGTAATATTATAGTGATGATTTGAGCCACATATCATATGTGGATCCCTATCGTAATCAAATAGGCTTTCATGACGTTTTCATCCACCCTTGACAATAGAAAACAACCAATCAAAGATGCCAATACACGGGGTTGTAAGTTGCATACCCCTCTACAATGGGTGTAGGGCATGTAAATCCACTCCTCACCTTAAATCTAGGTTTGGTGTATGATATGGGCCTTCCGTTATATAATATCTCCTTAAATACCCTATCATTGCCCATCACCATCACCGACTATCTCACCTTAAAATATTTTACCACTTGTATGTCTTGTTGGCTTTGCCCTTCCCCACCACTTCATCATTGCTAATGTATGCACCTAAAATCACCCGCTTTATTAATGTCACTAATATTCATATTAGTCGACACTAATTCTACTAATATCATTTATTTATCCCTTTATCCTGCTAATTTATCCTAATCCTAGCCATTTATCTAATATCCCCTTCTCCACAACTCTTCATCTACTAACCTTACCCATCTCCACTAATCAATTAATTCTATCCTAATCTATATTATCCTAATCTACTCCTAGTTATCCATTATATGGGAATTTTAAATTCCCATAATCCACCTACCCACATACTAACCTACACCCTAGCCTTTCCTACATCCCTAGTCCCTAATAACTTACCTAATCCCTATTTAACTCCCACTTAATCCTCCATTATCCCTAAACTAATCAAGAAGCTTCTAGAATTGGAGAAACTCCTCTAAGACTCTAGAAGTCTCTAAACTAGAGACTTTTAAATTATTTTATATTCCTCGAATAATCGATAGCCATTAATCTATTCCCTCTAACTTCAAATTTCAACTATTCCCTCCCAAATCTATATAAGCAAGGTTCCTCCTCTATGGATAAAAATTGGAATTTTCATATCCAATCCACGTCCAAGCATCCATTGAATCCATCATCAAAATCCTTTGATCAAGCATCCATATCAATCTGAGTCTAAGATAAATTGATCCCAATCTTTTTGTCTTTTCTATTTTATTTAATCATGATGTGAAGCGCTTAGGATTTAGGATTTAAATGTAGGATTGAATGTTGCATTCATCTAATGGCATTTATATATAATGGCTTTATCATATTACCTAGTGTTTGATATTTGAGTTTGGAGTTTGCATTGTTAAATCCATATAGAGCTCAAATTTCATCTACATTTTGGCTACCACAGTGGGACTCTTGCTCTCAATTAATCCATTTTGCTTGTTAGTTATGTTTTTGCTACCCTGCAGGGTCAACTAGATCAAGAAAATCTCAAAAAAATTAAAATTTTGCAAGCACAGGTTGCAGTCATGACATTACATTAGTAGTCATGACATTATCTTGCCTAGTCATGATATTGACCCCGTAAGTCATGATATTGTACTAACTACCTATTTAACCACTAACTGTCTGTCTAACTGTAGAGGTTTCAATTTTTTGACAATACTGTGACTTGATAGTCATGATATTGTTAAGCCAATCGCAATATTATCTTACCCAGTTGAGACTTTGTAAACTTCTAACGGTATATTTTTGTAGGTCTTTATCCGTAGACAATATTGTCACTCTCCTAGTCATGACATTGCCCTACAAATCATGATATTGTTGACGATAGTTGTGATATTGTAATTTTCCATAAAATCATTGACTATTGGCCTCTATCAATCAATAAGGTCTATTTTAGCATTCTGTGTCTCTATAGAGATTTTTTGTTATCAATATAAGTCTTCCATTTAATCCTTTTGGGGTTTTAATGCTTTCATATCCATTAATTAACCCCAATTTTTGCACCTAGGATTTTATCTTCTGTATGATCTATGTGCTTTGCAGGTCCAACAAAAAAAGAAGCCAAGACAAGAGGAATCAGTCAAAGATGCAGGAAAACATAGGGCTTGCCCCTTTCCTAATTTTTGACAAACTTACAAATCTCAACCTTCTCAGAGTTGTGATATTGTCCTAGTAAACTGTGGTATTGTAATCCTAGTCATGACTTTGCAAATTTTGTCATTTTGACTCCTGCTTTATCTGTTGTTCATTCCTAGATCATACATAACAAATCTAGAACTATAGCTAGCTAAGGTGATCTTTGTATTTTGTAATTTTGTTTTGGATTTGTTCTATTTTCACTAATCATCTTGTCTAGAATCAAATTTTGTTATATCATAATAAAACTTTAATCTGACATCATGTAATAGACATACTTAATATCTAAATAATTTGTCATAACCTGCATAAATATTTGTCTCTATCATATATATAAATTTGGAAGTTTTGTCATCGTTAACAATATTGCAACTCTTGAATTGCTAACAGTCATGATTTTGTCACTTTTAGTCATAGTTTTGTGGTTTACAACAAAACCACCACTATCAATTTATAGTCAATAGCGATTTTGTCTGTTTCAATCATGATATTATTTAAATAGTCATAGTTCTACAACTAACCGTCATGATTAAGCTAATTATGATAATACCACAACTCATAATCTACGGTTCTGTTCCCCATAATTACAATTTTGCACTATGTATTTATGATTTTACATTGAATTTCTGTGCATTTTTTGAGTTATTTTTCATGAATTTTGAGTCACTTTGAGCCTCATACAAATCCCAAATTACTTTTGGCGACGACGGGCTCCGCCCCTCAACCCCACCCAAGGTGCTACCCCTAGACCCCGCAAGGGGGGTTGCCCCTTGACGCCACTGGGGGTTACCACCTCCAGAGCCCCGCATTATGTCCCATTCACCCCAAATAAATTATAGAAACAAATCATAATTTTTTAGGGTGTTTTATTAAGGCATATTTGATTAACATCTTGTTTTTTGTAGGGGTTTTTTTGCTAACATCATATTGCAAGTCATATTTTGGGTCTAACATTTGGTTTTTTAGGTTACCCCTCAAGAGTGATTTATTGAAATTGCTAATTCTTGTTTTATAGGACCCCTCTTTTGAGTGCCCTGATGCAAACTACTAACCCATGTGCTTGCAAGCTGCCTGTCCAAGAATCTTTTGGCCACTTTAAAAATCATTTTAATCACTTTTTCTTGTATATATAATTGTATTGTATATATTTTTACTTGTGTATTCTTGTCTTTCATCTTGTATATAATCACACATCTTAATCATAATCAGTTGATTAATCTTTTCTTTGCATGTTTGTCTCCTGGGGCTATGGTTGGCGTATGCTCTGTCCCTTGCATCCTTGCATCTTTGCGATGATTCTTGGAAGATCAAAAACCACCTATAAACCTCTTCCCTTTTTCTTTTCTAAGGGTTGGTAACATGGATTTCATCACCACACACCACCCAAACTCTGTATTTCGACAGAGTCTAAAAATCAAGTCAATTATCGCTATGACCTAAGTGAAATTCCCCATAAAGGGTTCCATGGAGTGAGGGGCGATCCAGCTCCAAGACTTAGAGTAATTAGACAACATCTTACATGGACTTGGACCCTATCATACCTTCATGTATATAGAGGACATATCTAGAGAACCTTCTATGTACCTAGTATAAGAGCCTTCAACAATAATAGGTGTACCACTGCAGGAGTCAGTATTAGCTTTAAAGTAGCCATCAAGTGAAAGTAGGGTTGACAGGGTTCAATATTTACCATAATGGGTCACTAGCCTATAGCCTCACCTATGAAGTCATTAAATGGTGTGGGCATCGAGTTAGACACGCATCAGTTTACTAAACATAGGTTGTGGCTTGCTTGCTTGGGTGTGTGTTGTGATAAACCCATACTGTTTGTGAGATGAGTCAGCCTTTACCTATCCATATCTATCTAGGTCCTTTGCATATACCATCTTCTATATCCTTACTGCATCATTCTATCCTATCATACTTTGTATATATCTTAGTCATCATCCTCATCAGCTTATCATTGTACATATTATCTTTATCCCATCTCATCTCCCATATTAAATACTAATCATTAACCACATTCTCGTCACCCACATCTCATCTTGTACATCTTTGTCATCTTATATCCTTATCCCATATCTCAACTTGTTTATCCTCCATCCTAGCCTAACCATAAGTCATATCCCCAACTTACCTTCTACACCCTTGTCATATTGTCTTTATCATTATCCCCCATCTATCATCTTGTCCCTATCGCATCCTAGTCTAACCATACCCACTCATCATTAGTTTTCCCCCCATCTACTTACCTATCTTATCTTGCACATCCTTGTCATCATCCCCTTGTACCTATTGTCTTTGTATATCCTTTTCATTATCTTATCCCATCTCCCATCTTGTCTAATCCACTCATTATTTATCATAACCCCAGCATATATCTTGCACATCCTTACCATTATCTCCTTTCACTTTGTCGAACCTAGTCATTAACTTGTGTATTCTTGTCTTACCCTCTTGTACATACCCTTAGCCTTGTGTACATCCTTACCCCATCATCATCTTGTATATCCTTTCATCTTGCATCATCACCCTCTTGTACATCTTTTAGTCATCATACTCCTACCTATCCTAGTTACCTCTTGCTTTGACATCTTCATCTTAATCCACATCTGCATCACCTACATCTTGTCTTGTACATTCTTATCTTGTCACCTTTAAATACCTTTTATTCTCTTACACATCTTTTTAGTCATATCCTATCCTTTTTTTTATCTTGTTATGCATCGATCCTAAACTTGAGCATTTGACATATCCATATAAAGATGTCAACTTCAAAAAGAAAATTTTGGTTTCAAAACTAAAAATAACTCACGTGAGCTTCATAGTGAAATTGGTAGATAAATAATCTAGAAAACACCTTAGCAAAAAATAATCTATACGCTGAGTAACTCAAATTAAATTAAGGATGAAGCTCATTTTCTCCTAATAAGTCCACTATATATTATGCTATAATGCATGCTTACGTTGATATCCACAATAACAACCCAAAAAATTGAGCATTGATTTTGACCATCGAATCAATTATGCACATAAGTAACATGGGTTGATTTTATTGTTTTTCTTTTGACAAATGGGATATTTAAAATAATCTCTCTCAATTTTATTTGGTTTTGGGTTTAGTTATGTATTATTTTGACATGCTTCTAATTTTTTATTTCTTTTTAAAGGCACTTCGAGCGCGGGAAGAATTAAAGGATTGCTATATTAATTCAGTTGGAATGAGTCCAAAGATTTTAAAGGTTGGCATCAACAAAGACAATTATAATTCATTCTTTGTACAATGTATTGAAAGACATATTGCATTTTTTATACAATAAATATTGAATCTTAAAGACCAAATTGATATAATGAACATTAGAAGTCTTTATTGTTATAAACAACGTGAAATGAAAGATATACTTCTAAATTTAAAACTAACTATAGATTATATAAACGAGTCAGGTTACCAAATTAAAAGCCAACCAAGCTTGTCAATAATCTAAATGCACTATTATATTAGAGTTAAGTAAGATTGTTCTCTACTCCTTATAGTCTTTAGAATATATAGAGAGAAAGAAAACAATACATTTGTATATTGGATTCAAACAAAGTTGTGATCTCGATCTTAGAAGAGAGGGGATTAATTGGGACAAATCTTTAAGATTGGGCCATTATATTATATTTATAAGTTAATGATGTTGATTTATTTGTTTAACTCTTTTTAGAATTAGAAAAATAATCAAGGGTCTTTCGTCATTTTGCATTAGGGGTAACTTGGCCAAGGTATATTTCATGTCATTTCCCAACAATTTAAATTTAACCCATTTAAACCCTAAAAAAAATTGAAAAAAGATTTGGACAAATCGTTGAAGCTTAAAGGTGACGTTTATGATGTTGTGACACAGACAACACATCTATGATGTTAACATGACATTGACGGACTTGAGCAATATTAAATTAAACATCCAAACTAAAATTATTATAAACTTTTAGAATAATGAAAGAATCATAGTCAATTATAGCTTGGTCAGGTTACATTTCATGTCATTTCTCAATAATCATGTTTAAACCATTAATGACTAAAAAAGGTTGGCAAAAATATGTGGACAAATTGTTGAAGTTAAGGTGGCAGCTATGATGTCGTGACATTGATGAAGTTAAACATATCTATAATATGGTAACATTAATGGAGTTAACAATCTTGACTTAAACATGTCAAAACTAAAATTCGTAATATTTAGAATAATGAAATAATCAAAGTTAATTCTTATCTTTTTTAAAAATTAAAAAAAGTTAACGATTACATCAAAAACAAAAATTGTAAATGAAAAGGAATAGTTTTTTTAATATACAAAATAGAAGCCTTTATAATTTCAACATGACATTTACATGTTCATTTTCAACCTTTTGAATGTATTTTTCAACTTTCATCAATTGTGCTAGATCAGTGTCACTCTGAAAAATATAAAACTGAAAATAATAGTTTGAATATAACTTCAAACAAAATTCAAGAATGATTAAATCCAATAATACATCTATTCTTCTAAAAACGATTATTAATTTTTGATTAATCAAAATATTTTTTAATTTTTTACTCGAGAATTATATTTAACTCATGTACGACTAAAATATTAACCAAAAAAACTGACAAATCATTAAATTATAAAGATAACATTTATATACATCCATCACACATTGTGACATTGACAAAGTCTCAATAATCTCAAATCAAACATTTAAATTAATATTCAATAATGAAAGAATCAAAGTCAAAAAAATGATTATAAGACTAATCAATTGTAAACTATAATTAAGGTTTGTTGTTCTTAAATAAAGTTAAGTAATTAAACTAATTCGTACAAGATGATACAACTATAATGTTATTTTTCAAACCGACTAGTTTTGTTTATTTATGAGATATATATAAATATTATAATTTCTTCAAAATAGATTTAGATATTACCTTTAATTTAGTTTACCTTTCTTTTCGGAAGCAAAATGATTAATTAAGGTATGACTTTATCATAATAGAGCGGCTTTACCAATGATATTTTAACACTTTCTACATAAACACAATGAGTAATAATTTGAGCACAAAATAGTTGCTATTTATTATAATATAAGGCTTTGTTTTTATATTATAAAAATTAATAAATTACAGTCTTTATATATAATGGTTCTTTTTGACTTAAGGGGAGAGGAATAAGTAATTGTAAATTTTAATTTTATAGGTACGTGGAATTATATAGATGTTATTGTTTATTCAATTATATAAAATACGATTTTACGATATTAATATTTTCATTTGATTTATTTAAATGAAAGAAAAATTTAATTTTGAATTGATTTATTAAAAAAGAAGAGAAACTAATAGTTGTGAATAGTTGACTAATTATTGAACATCTTATGTGGCATGTCACAATTAGATATTACAAACTATTATTAGGTACATGTTGTACTACAATATGATGTGATGCTTGTACAATAACTATTAATCCCTTTATATTTTAAAATTTGTCCTTCCATACACATGTCCTATCACAACTATTGAACCCCATCCAATAATTAGTCACTCTCCCTTGTATACATAACTACATCTTTGTTTTTAAGTAACAAATTATAATATTTGAATAAGTATACACTTATATTACAATTTTTTTTAATTACGCTACTTCGATTAAGAGATCATTTTCATCAAATTCACCCTACAATTGACTTGGGCCTTTTCATATCAAGAGTCTCCAAGAATTTGTACCTTAGTCGCTAATACAACAATGTGCCATCTTAACTCATTAGTCTATAAACATTTATAATAAAGTTATTGTTGTATTAAATGTGTTCATATGAATTTAAGTTAATAAAGTAGTTTTTGGAAGTAGCTCACCTCTAACTTTTGTGGAGCTATTGAAGAAATGTGCCTTGCATTATATTTTGTGTGCCTTCTTATATTTTGTTGTGTAAAAAGGTTTAATGGGGAAGGCGCCACCATTGTAGCCACTCTTGTCGACACTCTTGCAATCATAAAAGATGATTGCTACCTCGAACGCTATTGCCTCTTTTGATTTGGTGTAATGGGTGGCTTTGCCACCTCACCATGATAAGTTCTCGCCACGGAACTTAACCTTTTTCCTCTATAAGTAATAAGACACTCCACATATTAATGTTCAAGTGGAAATGAAGATTTTGAATTCATATAACAATGTAAATACTCGTTAAGATCCCACATTTGAAGGTGATAACCTATCCGACTCTAAACAAGTTGTCAAATTAGATAAGCAAGATTTGAGTGCCTCTTAAGTTAATAGTCCTTTTATAATGATTAACTATATTTGATGACTATTATATGAAATCATTTTAATGTTATTATTTATTATGTACACTTCAGTTGGCTCAGGGATTTTAGAGTTATTTAATGGCATATAATTTGTATATTTAATAAGGAAGTCATAAGTTTAGATTCTACAAAGATAAGGTATGTACGTTTCATATTTAAAATATAATAATATACATCTTATATTATAAATATGAAGTAATCTTATATATTATAAATTACGTTATATATTAAAATAAAATATACATCTTTTTTTATTTGATTGGGTAAATCGCTTTTGATTGGAGTTATGAATTGGTACGGGACACAAATGTGGGCCTATTCCCCACAACAAAACAAAAGGAAGAAGAAAGAGAGAGAGTCAAATGACACTACCTCCCAAAAGAACAAAAAATATGGGACACAAAAGTCATAAAAAATCTAATGAAAGGGGTAGAAAAAAAAATATATAGATAACCAAACACTCAAACATAAAAAAAAGGAAGTAAAATAATATATCACTCAAGACCAATTTCTCCTAACTATCTACTAGAGAAACATTATCCACAAATCAATACTACCCATCATCCTTCTTTAAAAAAGAAATCTTCTAAAATCCATTGAAATATATCTTACATATATAATGATTGATCTAATGTAAAAACTTAAAAATATGTCTTTTATATCATACGTTTTAATAGATTGCAATGTTTAATCCTCACCTCCTTATCATTATCTTAAAATGTGTGATTTTTATAAATCTAAAAGTGCCCTTTAAAAGATGAAAGAAATCATTCCAAAATGATATGGGCCAAACTTCTTTTCCAATCACTAAAGTAAACTAATAATTGTATGTAGTGTAATATTGGCATCTACACTCTCATTAAGAATATATTTGATCCTAATTGTTGTTTGTAAAATTAAATGTATTTAAGCTACTTTGTAATTAGATATAACGATACAAACACTAGTAGTTGAGAAACATTAGACAAACTTAAGTGCATGGCCTAAATAAAATAATAATAATAATAATTCTCATATCCAAACTCATGGAAAAATGGCATATTAACACCTAACATAATGATAAAAAGATAAGGGTATGATATAATAAACGCATTACCAAACACACAAACAATGTCAAATTTTGAAAGATCTTTTTATAGCTAATTTGTCACATCATTAATATTAGAAAGTTAGTAAGCGTTGTATTTGTTTATTAGTCTGTTTCAAAACATATTAAAGATTTAGGGTTTATATATTCCACTATGTGAATAGAAAGCTTTTTGGAAAAAAAAATTGCGTAAGAGATTTTAATTTATAGGGTTGGTTGAATATTATGTACTCTTTTAAATAGTTCTTTATATGTGATAAATATATGTTGATTATATATTTTTTTAAATTATTGGTAAATGTTTTTAAGAATTTAGAGTTATGAATTAGTACGTTTTTTTATTGTAGTTATCAATTAGTTTGGGATATAAATGTAAGGTTCAGATTCTCTTACCATCATTACAACGATTACGAATGGCTCTACAAACATCACCATGATCATCATGGGCTTTACAGACATCACTACAGCTATAACGGGTTTTACAAATATCTACATCAGCGATAACCAGCATAACATACCATCAAGATTTGAACTTAAATGTAGTTAGATACAACCAAACTACTTTAAACCCAATTCAACTACATCTCATTAGCTATTCATTAGAATATATTATTACGAATATTTATGTATTTTATGTTTCAAGAATTTAATTAAATCAATATTGTTATTGTATATATTTATTTTTTTAATAATGTTTGTTAAATGTGTTATGATTCAAAAATTATATAGGATTTATATTAGTGTATATATCATTTTATAATAATATTTGTTTAAATGTGTTATGATTTAAAAATTATAGAAGATATTTGATCGTGATGGTTTGACAAATTTAAACTCTAATCTTTAATAGAGGCCTCCTGAATTTGGAAGAATCAAGTTGAATTTTGATGGGGCCTCAAAAGACAACCTAGGCCTACTGGTTTGTTGGGGTTTTTAGAAATCATGAGGGCCATCATCTCCTCCTTTTCTCCCATGATATTGGCCTGAAAACTAATGTCACAAAAGTTTGTGCCCTGTTAAAAGGCATTCAACTTTCTCTCTCTCATGGATAGTTGAACTTACTTATGGAAGGTGTTCCATAATTAATTATCAATGCTATGAATTTAGGAGTCATCAAGCCTTGATAAATTTAGCTCATCCTAAATGAAATCAATCATCTGAGAGGTTTGTTTGTGCATTTGGAGTTTCTTCACACAAAGAGAGGAGGTAATTCGGTTGCATATTGGATGACAAGAAAAAGGGTTTGCCTAAAGGAAAATCAAAAGGGTAAGCCTATGCTTGTGAGATCCACTTTTTCCCAATGATTTGCAATGCCTAATTGTTAAGGATGCAAGGAGTTGGGGGTCTAAGTCCTACTCTCTTCATCGTTGTCATCCATATGACTCATATCAATGATAATGCATTCATAGCAGAGTATGCCTTACGGTATGTGGAGGATTCACTCGTGCTAATGGATTTTAGTGTTTATGATTCAACATGAAACTTGTCAGATCCTCATTTCGCTGACTTGATGGTGTTGGGTTCTCAACAGTCTTTATTTGTTTCCTAGTTTCTAAGTCTTTTTCTCAATCATGTGCAATCAAGAACCATGGATAAGGGCAAAGGCGTTAAGGAGAGGTTTCTTCCTATCCCAAGACTCATGTTGACAAGGCTATGACTTCTTCAGAATGGCTAAAAAAAAGTTATTGTAGGTCATTTTAGAGAGAACATTGATAAAGAAATAAAAAATCCTTTGATGAGGATTTGATTGAAATAGATGTGGAGAGCGATGAAATTGATGGATGAAGTCGATAACCAAGATATTTTGATGGTCCTATGGCCTCTCATGGTCACCCTCAAGTAGTCAGTGGGAAAACACAACGTCTTTGATGTAACATAAGCTATTAGTGGTGTAAATATCCTATCGAATGTTATAGGCTCCTTCACCCTCCATGTGGAACATTTGGTTCCGAGGAGGGAAATCATGCCCACGTAGTTTTCCCACCTAGAGTGATTTTGAAATTATTCTCCCTTGACTATATGCATACAACTAAAAAATGGTTTTGATTCTTGACAATGATAGCTTCTAACTTGCTTTAGAAGGTGCTTGACATAGCTTAATGCATTAGCATATTGGTGACCCAGGTTTAAATCCCACCAGTGATTAGGCTACCCACAATAGGGGGAAATTTGACAAATTGGCATAATGGAGATATGGGGATTGAAACCTCGTTTACATTCTAGATCGGGTGTGAGACCACCAACCCCACAATTAACATGAATACAAAAATACTATTATTATATATTTTATTACATACACTATTAATAATATATAACACAATAATAAATAAGCAATTGTAATTTATATATTACAATAATATTTAAAAAAATATGTGGTTACAAATATATAATATAATTATTTATATGATACATTATATATATTATATATAAATATAGAATTTAAAACTTCAATGTCTTTTCCCCATGTCAACGATATAACAATGATTATTCGAGTTGCACATCAGATTTGGAACCCTATCATAGTCAAATAGGCTTTCATGATTTTTTTATCCGCCCTTGACAATAGAAAATAGCCAATCAAAGATGCCAGCACAGGGGGTTGTCAGCTACAGACCCCTCTGCAATGGGTATAGAGCATGTAAATCCACTTGTTACCTTAAATATGGGTTTGGTGTACGATATGGGCCCTCCATTATACAATATCCCCTTAAATACCCTATCATTACACCTCACCATCACTGTTTAGCTCACCTTAATTTATTTTACCACTTGCATGCTTTTTTGGCTTTGCCCTTGCCCACTACTTCGTCATTGTTGAAGCTCACCATGAAACAAAATGTCTCCTCCGCACACAACACATTGCCACACCATATGAATATACACACAACCTCATTTTCAACTGTCACCTTCACTAGAAATATAAAAGTATTGCTACTTAACCCTTAATACACAAAAGAGAAGATGGTTAGTGGTCATACTGATTGACACTCTCTTGGTTTATAAAACTAGCTTTACCAAAACAAAATATTACATCCATTTTGGCATAACTTTCACCTTCAAGACAACTATTAGATACTCTTCTATTGGACTAATGTTGAAGACCTTGGGCCCTTGAAAGGGAGGCCACAAGTTCAATTTTTTAACCTAAATTTAATCAAAAGACAAAGGGATGAAAGATGGAACCCTAGGATGTTAGCTTTGTATTGATGAGCTTTTAGGTATGTCACACTACCAATCATTGCGGATCTAGGCAAGATTTTGCTTTATTTTCATTATTTGTTGATTTTGATTGGTGATTTTCCCTTTGGGCAGTAAGGGGGTAAATTTTATTTAATGACTGCCACCTCCATCTCTCCATCTGTGGATGCAGAGAAAGTTGGAGCAAGCAAACACAACCATGGCCTTGAAGCAGGCAAGGAAATTTGTCCCAAAAGTCTTCCACATGGTAACGTTGATGACTCTGATTCTCTATTACCTAATGTTATTCTAGATGTGCTCAAATTTAACAAAGCTTGCCATTTCTTTGAAAATTTTACTTTAATTACTTATTTTGTCGGTTGAGTCCCCCTAGAGAGCCTTCTGAAGCAATGGGTTCACAACACTTGGCAAGACCATGGTGTGAAACTTGAGGGAGTCCAAAACCTTACAAAGGGCTTTTTTTGTTTTACTTTTCTAACTTAGAACATTGCAAAGCTATTGTTAACCATGGGCCTTGGTTCATCTTCAACACTTTGGTCATGTTTTCTCACTAGACTCATGACTTTCAAGTCTCTGAGCACGTAAAATTGAAAGTGCCCATATGGGTTGAAGTTTCTGGCTTGTCACTCCCCCTTTGGTATTTTATTCACCAACTCATAAAACCCATAGGATGCTTCATCTGCCATGAGCAGACTAAATTTTATATGGCTCATCCTTAGAAGAGGGTTTGTGTGGAAGTTGATTTGTCCCATGATTTGAAATATTCTATTGATATACAAATTGGCTCTAACCATTTTTATTAGCACATTTTGTATATCAACTTTCCAAACACTTACTTTCAGTGCCAATCCTCAAACCACATGATTTGAGAGTCCCCTCTTATGGTTCACACCCCCCCTGTTCCTAAAGAAAAAGGTAGATTTGATGTCAAAGCTTTAAATGGCAATACTGATAGCTGGACTACTGTCACCAACAAAAAATAACAACATTTCCAAAGGTGATAGTAGGCCACAAAATTTGTCATTCTGACCTACTGGTAATAATGTTACAACAACCTCTATTGGCAAGGCTGCCATGCCCACCAAAGTGTCTCTACCTATTGTTCATACATCACATACAATGGCTTCGTTGGTCGAGATGTCACCTTCAGTGTCATGATCACAACCCTCTCCTAGGGCGAGTGACCTCGAGGAAGAGAAGAGCTTGGTCACTTTGGATCTAAAGTCTATATTATGGCATTCTTGCAACCCTTCTCCATCCCCTGAAGAGGAGGAATATATGGCACACAAGTAACAACCGTTTAGAATGAATGATTACATGCCCAATAATCTTATGTATAACAAGTTTTCCATGTCAGAAGGACTCTCTAAGGAGAGTGGCATGCACCTTGATCCTATCCAATGATTGTATACTCTTGGAATCTTTGAGATCTTATTGATCCACTATGTAAGTATGCAGTTAGGAGTAGTTGCCAGTTTTTTAGTAACATGAAAATTCTTTGTTTACAACAAGTCAATATTTTATGCAATGTGGATCATTTGGCTTGCGGCCATTTGTTAGGCCATTGGGCATGACATTGGGCGTGGTGGGGCCATCACTTTTTTGGCTTTAGAACTTGTTCAGAACATTATTTCTTAGGGATCAAACCCCACCCATCGAGTGGTGTGCACCCTTTTTGATTTTAACAATCACATTATTGGGTTGGTTAATTTATATGCCTCCAATATTGTTGTGGAGCAGGCATCCATGTGGATATGGTTGGCTGAATCTCTCCTAGATGCCCATCAAATCCTTTAAGGTGACTTTAATATGGTGGAGTTAATTGAGGATAAAGAAGGGTGCCTTCTGATGTGATGGTGTGCTAGTGAGTGGGAAACATGATTCTACATGCATAAAAAACTTGGGGTTTTTAATCCTAACCACCACCAAAGGAAGGATTCAAACTCTCCATGGTTCACCTGGTCTAACTTCCACCAAGGGGATGATAGGGTGTTTTAGCATCTCAATAAAACTTTGCTTGCTGAACAAGATCTTTTCTATTTTTCTCCAATCAAGGATAGGCCTGATCTTGTCATTCCTAATCCTTTTCTCTCATATCATCACCCCATTTGGTTTAATTTTGAATGGACCTCACCTTAAGTCAAGCCTGCTTCCACACAATTCTATTTCAATGCTGCCCACTTCAAACATGAAATAAAGCTGGGCCATATTGTTAGAATTTAGAACTTAATTCCTTGGCTAGAAGGAGATACTGGTTGGATTTAGTGGTGGTCTAAGGCTTTGGCTCATACTTCCACATTTTTTTAGATTTATGGCAAGCAAATGACTATCTTCAAATGATGTTTGCACAATGATACAAACCATGAGTTTATCTGCGCCTCACAAGAACTAGAGCAAACACCTTTTAATGTCCACCTTCAAACTCAAGTGGCACAATGGAGGCACAAACTCCAAATTGAGGAAACACACAAAGCCATAGGAGCTTAGCTCAGAGCTCATATGTCCAAGGACTTCTTTGCCCTCCTTCATTCTAGGAGAGTTGCTAATAGAATCAAAGCTATCAAGGAAGTCAATGCAAGACTTACCAAACTTCCTGATATTTTACAAGCCTTTGTGCATCATTGCCATGATGTTTTCTTGGTGCAAGCTTCTTATCTAGAAAGGAAGGCAACTCTCCTTAAGTGTCTTTAGGTAGTACCCTTCAAAGTTCCTAATTCTCAAAGAATTACTTGTGATAGGCCTTTATCCCTCAGTGACCTTAATGAGGCTGTTAAACAAATGGAAGTGGACAAAGCTTTGAGAATTGATGGCTTCCCATGTGAGTTTTATCAAACCTCATGGGACACTATTCATTTTAATCTACACTAGGTTTACACTAAAGCAATTCTAACCAATTCCTTAAGAACCCTTATCAATCAGGGTAACATTAAATTCATCCCCAAGGCTGGTGATCTAGAAATTTTCAAAATTTAGAGACTTGTTACTTTGCTCAATGTCTCCTATAAGATTATTATCAAAGCAATGGCTCTCATGGTAAAACACATTCTCCCTTTAATTATTCAGAGTGAACAAATAGGATTCATTCAAATAAGGTTCATCCAAGACAATGTCATCGCTATCTGGGAAGGTATAGAATGGGATAGGCTTTCTAATCAAAAGGCCTTGTTTGTTAATATTGACTTTGAAAAGGCTTATGACCACATTGAGTGACCCTTCATTATGGCAATTCTTCAAGCAGTGGGGTTTGGCCGAAAATTTGTTTAGACTATTAATATGTTTTTTTAGGATGCAAGGGATTATATTACTATTAATGACACCCAGTCTTATCGGTTTGAGTTGCATCACTCCATAAGGCAAGGCTATCCTTTAGCCCCTTCCCTATATGTTCTTGCAATAGAAGGATGTAGCTATCTTTTAGCTAATTATACTACTAGGGGTTTGGTAAAATGAATTTATCACCCTCAGTTAGATAGATAACTTCTAAATGACCATTTCATAGATGACTCCTTTCTCACTCTGTAAGAGGAGGAACAATTTATTCAAAATGCCATGGAATGTCTACACATATTTCATTTGGCCTCAAGATCTTCCATTTAATGGAGAACGACTCAATGCTACATGCAGTCTCTAGGCCCCAAAGTTCTTTAGCTTGATGAATTTCAATGGTAGTGGATTCTACTAGGAGTTTAGTTCAAGTTTATGGGCATTATTTTTTCCTTTTGAGCCTCTCCCTCTAACTTATGGTCATATGTGGTGCAGAGAGTAGAAAAAAAAATTTCCTTTTAGATAACTAAGCCTTTGTCTTTGGCTGGTAAGTTTCAAATCTACTTTAAAGTTTTTGTATCCACACATGTTTACTATTCCTCTTGTCGGACCCCTTTTAATGCTACCTATAGTAAATTAAAAAAAAATTAATAGGAATTTCTTTCGACTAATTTTTAAGGCCACAAGAGCTTCCACAGAGTTGCCTGGAATATTTGTTGCCGCCCCAAGGAATTGGGGGAACTAGGTCTTCTAGACAATAAACTCCATGGGTTGGAGCCAAAGATAATCAAAGGTCTTAATGGGGATGAATCCTGAAAGATTCTTCTTTGCCATTGTATCTCTTAGGGCCTCCCCTGTGGTAGGAAAGCATGGCAAGGCCTGGGGCTTCACTCTTTGCTTATCACCCCATTTCTTATCAAAATTAAGGGGTTCTTTGTTATTCAAAGTTTATGGAAGGCTTGGGAGAAGCTTAAGCCTCACCTTAGTTGGCCTGGTGATGGGTTCATAAAGGGCCTCTCCCTTCACTCTTAGTCTCTCTGGAGGTCACCTTGTGTTAACTTTCATAATGTTCCTGTTGACCAATTTTTGCCCAACAGGGAAAATTTTTGGTCCCCTTCTGCCTCTTGCTGTTATAGGCCATTTCTTTTTGATTTGTGTAGGTCTAATAAAATCTATGGACTTAGTAGGTTAGTCTTTTGGCGCAAGGAGGATCAGTTCAGAGAAGTGCTGGGGTAAACAAGGCTTTTGGGACATTTGTCTGAAGAAGATTCACCAAGAAGGTTGGCGGCACTGAACTATTGAACCATCACTTCAATTTCAAGCTCTAGTTCAATCGTCAAGTTCATCGACGTACAATGTTGAATCGCTGAACCAGTTCAACATTTTGGTTCAAAGGCCTAGTTTTAGTGCTTCGACAAAGTTCAAACGGTTCAGTGACTTTTAGTTCAACAAAGAGTTCATTGCTCAGTTCAAACACCTCGATTCAACAATCATTTGAACCATCAAACCATTGAACTAATTTCAGTTCAATGGCTTGGTTCAACGAGTTTGGTTCAAGGCCACTAGTTCAACACTTGGTTCAAAGTGAGTGGTTCAATGATTCGGTTCAATCGGCTCGGCGCACAGCATTGAACCATTAAACCGTTGAACCATTTTTGGTTCAATAGGTTGGTTCAGCAAAGGGCTGAAATAAAGACCCGGTGAAAGTCAAAGCACCAATTCCCGCAGACTTTTTGTTTGCGAGAAAAGGTCCAAAACAAAGCAAAGACCTGCAAAAAAAGCAAAAAGGGAAAAGCCCAAAGGAATTTGCCAAGGACAACGATGTCCCAAAAGCCGTCAAATATAAGGAAGCGAATTAGCCATTGGTTTTCAAAGCAATGATGGCCGCGTGAACACCAAATTTCATACAGTGAAATAGCCATTTGCTTTCGAACTAAAAGGATGCCAACCATGGAAAAGGCCCAGAAATGCAGCGACTCACCAGAAGATCACCCCTGAGGGCCGAAGAAGCAAGAAGAGACAAGATAGGGAAAAGACAAAGTGCCAAGTGTAAGAGGAGACAAATAGTCTAAGTGGCGAAGGGAGGCGTCGATCCAAGAAATTACTCCAGCAGATGACACAGTTCCTACGAATCGACCATTAGAAGGCGCGATTGGCCAACCGTGCGACCCTTTTTCTTCATTTCATATTTATGAGCAAACAAACTATGTAGGTGCCTTTAAGGAGTGATCTCGATTAATGAGAAAATAGCGCGGCCATGTCAATAAATGCCTGAAGTCAAAGCCAGGGCCAACACAACATTTATTTTTAAGCAACCTACTCTTCCCAATGCTCGTAAGGCACATGGGTCACTTGTAAAAGGGGTTCCAAAAGGCCTCCTTTCTTCTCCTATATATTGAGGACTTTTCATTGGAGAAATCATCTTCCACATTTGTAAGGCGTAACCCTAGCAAAATTTCACCTGAATCAATAAACGCATTTTTTACCTCTATTTTGGTTAGATATATGTATGTATGTCTAAGTGTTAGTTTCTGTTAGTCATTGTTTCTTCATGCTTTCACAGGTTTAACACCAACGTATTTGGTGTCTATAAGGTGCCATTTCTGCAGCTGGTAAGGAGAGTTCTATTTGGAAGTGCAAAAACAAAAGAAATTACCTTACAGTGTGCCTTTCACATCACCTTTGGTGAATCTCTATTTTTTATATTTTCATTAAAACCTCCCTATCAAGCTCTTGCAGTCTGGTCCTCCTACCAGTTTGAAGCATATGTATGTGTTTGTCTAATTTTAAGTGTGAGGGTGAGAAGGTCAGATTTAGTTTGGTGCATCACCTCCTTAGAGTAGTTTGTTTTCCTGCAATCTTTCTCCCTTTTCATCTCCCTATTATATATATATATATATATATATATATATATATATATATATATATATATATATATATGTTAGCACTTGCTGAAACGAATATGATGCATCAAAGGGAGCTAGCCTTTACCTAGATAATCTCCCCTCCAGCTTCGTTGGTCCCACATGCGAGAGGGCAGTTTCCATAGTTGCGTGAAGAAGGCAGGAGCTCAGCCTCCTGCCAAGGGTGCAATCTTTTGTGTCAACAGTTCCCTTTTCCTTGGTCCCTTGGGTTAAAGGATTATGCCTTTTCAAAAAATACATAAAGGTTAGTAGTGAAATCTTTTATAAATAAAGTAAGGTTTGGCTCACGTGGTAGTAACTTCAAAATAAGTATAAACTAATAAATTCAGATGCATAAGCTATTATAGAAATTCAAGGCTCCATACTTGATGAATATTTGCATAAAATTAGAGTTAATTCTCTTGTTCCTTGGTGGAGGGATTAGAATTAGCCTAAAACCACCCCTTTCACTCAGTACACTTTATGATTGGGATATCAATTACTAGCCCCCTCAACATATTCTAGTTGATATTGTTTCTAACAAGTTTTTTGCTTTTCACATTCAAAAGATGAAAGAAACTAAGATAATGGTCAGGGGTTTATACGTACCCAGATGAAGTTTGCGCACCATATTCAGACGACTGAAGGAGCTTCTCTTTGGCTGTGGATGATGACACCTGTAGAAGAAAGAGACTTAAACAAAGAGATTGTTATATGGATGTAAGGTGGACTGCCAAGCAAAAGCTCGGTCCCAGAAGTGCAAAGACTTCCTTGAGGGATGACAGTCCAATAGTTGATAAAATAGTGTTGGATAAAGATAAATAATGAAAGACTAAGCAAAAGAAATAGAGACAATGCGTACCTATATTCTGATGTTGGTCTTCCATAGTCACCGACGCCGGTTAGTCTGCCATCGTCAGTTGGTGAAAGTTGCTGACGCCGGTTAGTCTGTCAACGTCGATAGGGGCAATGGTCGATGTCAGACTGGGTAATGGCCTTGGATGAGTTTTTGGTTATTGTTTGTGGTTGATGGGATGGTCTGTGGTAGTCGAAGAGTCTGTGCAAGTTAACAGGGCAGTGAATATGGTCTTAAGAGGGACAAAGGGGTAGAGGATAGGTTGTCAAAAGGGAGTAGGGATATGGGGAAGGCCTCTCAGCCTCTCCAAGAAGAAAGTTAGGCTTGGTCTGGTCTACAGTGCTTAGAACTAGTAAAAAGAGAACTAATTACTGATGCTTTCTAAACTACTAAAATGAAAGGGTAGAAGAAATACTTAGCTCTTGTGTGCTGAAGAAGGAGTGTAGAAGACTTGTTGCTAATGTGGTTGATGTAGAAGACTCCCTGTAATGTTTCAATTAGGGGTGGAATGACTGATGCAGAGTGTCTGTAGCCTGTGATGCTTGGTGTGTGTCTGGGGCAGAGAAAGAGAAGTTGGATTTCGGGTGCAAGAGAATTAGTCTTCGGCTCTGTGATTGATTGATTCAGTGCTATGATTTTAGCATCCCCAAGGGAAGAGAATCCACCTTTGGGTTCTTTTAAGTGACCGACGTCGGCGATCCCACCGGCGTTGGCCGACGGGTAACCGACGTCAGCGGCTAGAAGATGGGAAAAAGGCTATTTTTAGCCTTCTACCCGTTCCTCCGTCTGTTGAGTTTAATTGTCGTTGGAAAACGGTCGAAGGCAGGTTTAATAGGCATGGGGATTAGTGAGAGAGTTGGAATGATTAGTCATAGGGTAATGAATGAGGGTATCCAAGGGTGAGGAATCCAAGGGTGATGTGTCATGGGTGAGGTGTCAAGGGAGGTGTTATTATTTTAAATTAATAAGTGTGTGGGTTAGGAATGTGTTAGAAGTGGACCAAGGGGACCAAGGGGGGAGTCGACCAAGGAGTAGACATGATTTTGGTGTCTACATTTGCCCCTTTTTGTCTTGTTGGTTGTTCTGACGAACTACAAGACAAAAACATGAGTAAGCTGCCCCAGGTATGGGATGAGGTAGTTTTTGCCCTGTTGGTTGTTCTAATGAACTGCAAGACAAAAATGAATGTAGGTTGCCCCAATTATGAGATGAGGTATTCCCCCTTAAAGCGGGATTTGAGGGAAGGAAACCTGAAATCGAGTGTCAATTTGATAGATAGTGGATGGATATGGTGAAGTTTGAGTGTGAACGCTGCAATAGTTGAGATTGCATGCATACCACTTTACGAGATGGTTAGGTCAAATTATTGTAGGTCAAGGGTTGAAGAGTGCTAAAATTGAAATAACTGGTCCCCAGCATTTAGTCGTAGTTGATTGGGTTAAATGATCCAAGCTGTAGTTCTAATGGTCATCGTGTTCTAAGTATCTCAGGATCAGGAAGTGCTCTTGGAAAACACAAAAATATCACAAGTAGTGGGGATCAACTTGCTCGTGATCCAATACTTGTGAGGATCGTAATGTGGGTTGTGGACAATTTTGCTAACCATTCGTGAGGTAGCATATATGCAATCAAAAAAACCAAGACAGAGTTGTCTCGAAAGTGGTCGTGGTCTGAGGAGATAGTCGTGATCTCTAAGGTTGTTGGTTGAGTCGAGCTGAGATATGGTATGATCTTAAGTGGCATGTGTTGATAGATGGTCCATTAGATGGATGGATGAAGGAATGGCCGAGCTAACCTCAGAGGACCCCATGTCAACTGAGTGCTGCCTACATAGCCCCTATTTTGAAGGGCCTCAGGCCAATGTAGTTCTCCCAAAAGGGAGGAAGAGGGTCGGTTGTGGATGTGGGTTGGACTAGGTTAAGTCATGGTTAAAGGTAGAAAGGGTTTGTCCATCAAGTAGACGAATAAACAGATGTGGCAAATGTAGTTCTCCCTAAAAGGGAGGAAGGGTCGGTTGTGGATGTGGGTTGGACTAGGTTAAGTCGTGGTCAAAGGTTAAATGGTTTGTCCATTAGGTAGGCGAACAAACAGATGTGGCCGAGCTAACCCCAAAAGACATCATGTCATCTGAGTGCTGCCTACATAGCCCCTGTTGGAAGGGCCTCAGACCAATGTAGTTCAGGCTAGGAGTCAAAGTGGTTGATAGTTGGTTTAGACTAGGTTAAGTCATGGTTAAAGGTTGAAATGGTTTGTCCATCAGGTAGACGAACAAACAGATGTGGCTGAGCTAACCCCAGAAGATGTCATGTCATTTGAGTGCTGCCTACATAGCCCTTGTTTGAAGGGCCTTAGACCAATGTAGTTCAGACAGAGTCAAAATGGTTGATGATTGGTTTAGACTAGGTTAAGTCATGGTCAAAGGTAATATGGTTTGTCCATCATATAGATGAACAAACGGATGTGGCTGAGCTAACCCCAGAAGATGTCATGTCATCTGAGTGCTGCCTACATAGCCCTTATTTGAAGGGCCTCAGACCAATGTAGTTTAGACAGAGTCAAAATGGTTGATGATTGGTTTGGACTAGGTTAAGTCATGGTCAAAGGTAATATGGTTTGTCCATCAGATAGACGAACAAACGGATGTGGCCGAGCTAACACTAGAAGATGTCATGTCATCTGAGTGCTGCCTACATAGCCCTTGTTTGAAGGGCCTCAGACCAATGTAGTTTAGACTGGTTGATAGGTTGGTTTGGTCAGGTTATAAATGATGAGGGTATGATGATGTTACAGCCTTTTTCATATTATGTGATGGTGTATTCTGTAACATTGGCTATGTGGTCTTTCATCCCTAGCAATTTTCCATATTAGTGATGGATGTATGCTAAAAATGAATTGAGTATGTTTATGCTTAAGCAAGTAATGGTTTATGCTTAACATAAATTGTGTGGTCGATAGTTTCCATGTGTATTGGTTTCCATAGAAACTATGTGAAATGGACTATGTCATGTTGGTGGTCTGAAAATGTTTTGGTTTGGTTGGGTATGGTTGAGAAAATGATTTGGTTGGATTGTTTGTGACCAAGATGTAGGAAGGGAAAGGCATTTTTGCCCTTTCATTGACAAGGACCATAGTGATAGCATAGGTAGGGGGTTTTTAGAAACAAAAGCCCCGTTCATGCATTACGTCATTGACCATTGGTTGTGTTAGAGAAGTAATCAAATCACTTTGACATTAAAATGAACTCAAAATCCCTTGAGTAGGTGATGTGATATGTTAGGATAGGGTAACCCTTTTTAGTAGGGATAACTTTGCCCCCTTTTATAGGAGACCCTGAGAACGACTATAAGTCAAGTCCATGACACCTTTTTTTTTTTTGGGTAGACTGATCAATGCGGGAAGTCTACATGGGGATGTCGTTTTGTTTTGTGGTCATTTGTGAAGTTGATCGATGCAGGAAGCTTATAAGAGAGTGTTATTTGTAGCAAGATTTTAGGCATAACCATCCTTCGAGGGAATGGTCTATATTTTTGCTTTATGCATTTTTGAGGGCTTTGAATAGTTGTCCTTTGAGGGAGCAGTCTATTAGCTACAACAATGATGATACAGCTATCCTTCGAGGGAGCAGTTTGCATTTAGAATTTATGACCTTTTGATATTTTGACATCCCAATTTATTTTTGACAGAAGTTTTAGTCATGGACAAGACTATAGAAGTTTAAGGGCTCCCTTTTATTAGGACAAAGCATTCATACTTTATAAAAGGGTTACATAGGGTTTGTTTTAGGGAAACAGAGTTGAAAGAAATAAGGATTAAGATGACAAGGATTGCTCAAGGGATGAGCTCAAGTTAAATGTCAAGTGAACGAGTACTCAACTAATAGTAGAATGGTCATAGATGCAAGGCATTAAGGGGCTCAGGTTCTGGTCGGCCTTCAAGAGAAGACAGACGATAAGTCCCTGATCCATACTTGTGCGTGATGATGTAAGGTCTGAGCCAATTATGAGCAAACTTGCCTCATTTGCTTCTTTCCAAATTGGTCACGTGTTAAAGATGATTAAGAAGTTGGTTGATGTTTGGTCGATGCTTGGTTGGTTGATATGTTGTTGGCATGTTTTGGTCGATGTCGGTTGAGGCTTGGTTGGTTGATGTTTGGTCAATGCTTGGTTGATGCTTGGTTGAGGCTTGGTCGATGCTTGGTCGATGCTTGGTCGAGGCTTGGTCAAGGCTTGGTCGAGGCTTGGTCGAGGCTTTGATAGTCAATATAGAGTCAAATTCCCCCAGTTATGTTGGTGATGAGGAGAATGCTTGAGAAATGGTTGGATAAGATGGAAAGCAGACATTGAAGCTTCTCTTTGACAAAGAGTGTGGCGCAAGGATGCATCCTGTGAAGCTTTTGTCCGATAGGCTTAGTTTAAGAGGATGGAATCATGATCTTCCAGGTTGGAGTTTGAAATCTCAAAATTATGGACAGTGACGGAGGCAATGGTTGGTAATGATTGGACTAAGGCAGTTAGTGGTTGGGAGTCTTCAGGTTGGACCTCCACTACCTGTAAGGCTTTGATAAAAGCTTGTCGATGTTGTGGAGAGCTTTGAATGAGGTCATACAAAGATGTCTTCACAGAGGTTTGGCGACGTTGTTTCACCATGGGGTCATTAATTAGCTTCAAAGATGTTGATCGAGGTGTGCCCAAGACAGTAATCTTGGGTTTTGGTTGTGGTGAGGGCTTGACAAATAGATATGTTTGGGGGAGAGAAACCTTCTCTTTCCCTTTATCCTTCATTGTTTGTGATCTGTTGGCCACATTGATGGTGTTGATTTTGAACAAAGGGGTTGAAGGTGATCGAGGGACCACAGTTTGATGATGGGCTCCCGATTTGGGTGAGAATGTTTGAGAGGCCTGGGATGATGTCGATGGCTTGGTTAAAGGGCGGTCAAGAGGATCCTTAGTGAGAAGGGTGTCCTTTTTGAAGTGTTGACGAATGACAGCCTTAAGAGCGCAACAACCCTCAGTGTCATGTCTGGGTGTGTGATGATACGCAAAAAATTTTGTGTCATCGAACTAAGATGGCCTTGATCTGAGAGTTGATGAATGTGACGGTGAAAATGTTTGGGAGACATGAGACAGTGTTGGAGATTTGTTGACAGTATCCCCAACAAGAAGGGTGTCTTTGTCCATAAATTGGTGGATGAAAACCTTAAGGGCACAACAATTTTTAGTGTCATGCCCAGGTGTGCGATGATATAGGCAAATTTTAGTGTCATCGAACCAGGACGATTTTGGTTTGAGAGGTTGAAATGGTTTGATAGGTGGAAGAGTGATGTTAGAGGATTGCAAAAGTCAGCATAACAACAAGGTGTAATAACCTGCTAATGCGTCTGGAAGTCGTGTTGCAGTAAAAATTGACAACTTCTGTTTAGAAGCTGTTGAGGGAGTGTTTCATACCATTCTTTTGTTTGGCGGTGTGGCCAAACACGTAGATGACACTTTCGTTGTAGGAGGCATTGGATGTTTTGAAGGAGGTATGTTTTTGTTAGGTGTTGGTAGTAATGGAGGTGATTTGTTTTTGTTGGGTGTCGGAGTAGAAAGCACTCCTATTAAGGTGGATGGGTGTGGGCCCAAAATAGAGGGCAATGGTGATGGTGGGAGAAAAGTTCTCCGATGTAGTTTAGTAGCCTTCTTTGGTTGGGTGCGAGGACTACTATTGTGGGAGGTAAGGTTCAAGTCTACCCTCACCGGATCTTCTTCAATCGAAGTAGGTGAGGTGGCAAGTTTCTCTCTCGACGGAGAAGAAATTGGAGATTGTGGCTCTTCGAGAGGGCAGAGCGTAGGGATGGTGATGGCTTCTGCGTGTCGTCGAGATGCAAGAAAAGTATGATCCCCCATTGATGATAGGAAGGATGAGGGCGAGGCTAGTGGCGTCGGTATGGTCAAAGCGTCTTCCAATATAAGAGAGGTCGATGGAGAACTAATGGGAGAAGAAGGTTCTTCCACCTGTGATGGACAAATGGGAGAAGAAGGCTCTTCTACCTGTGAAGGATCAACGGGTGGGCCAACCTCTTCAGACTGTGAGAGAGGTTGGTTAGGCATACGAGGCGAGACCGTGTTGACTGTGCGTATATAATGCTCTTGGGAGTCATCGGCCATGGTCTGCACGTTGTTTTGGCTAGGGGGATGGTTACGAAAAGGTTGTCTAAAGATGTCTATGTTTTGGTTAGGTGGCGCATGTGGGTTATCCAAAATAAGATCCCCCTTATCTATCATGTCTTGGACAATGTTTTTGAAGGTTTTGTAGTTGTTTATGTCATGGCCCTGGACACGGTGATAATGACAAAAGTCATTTTCCCTGTACCATGCAGGGATAGGTTTTGAGGGGTCGAATTGAGGTGGTGGTCAAATTTGGGGGAGATTGAGGACCCCCTGTTTGACGAGTTTATCCAACACGGATGCGTATGATTCTCTTATTGGAGTATATTGATGCTGTATATACCGTTGTTGAAATTGTTTGGTGATGCTTTGAGATGTGGAAGGTTTGGATTGGTTAGTTATTGTTGAAGATGATGGTCTAACGACTACGACATTTGCTGATCCCTTAGATTTGGAATTAGAAGAAGAAAAATTGGAGGAAGGGTCATTTGACTTGGTGTTGGGGTTTTTACTCTGCAATTTGACTTTGTTTTCCTTGACGACACGTAGTTCAAGCTTCCTAGCCATCGTGAAAGCTTCGTCAAAGGTGTGAAATGTTTGGACCCGCAGAGTAGATGAAATATGTTTGGCACACGCCTATGAAAAGAGCTCGATGAGCTCAGGTTGAGGCAAAGAAAAGGAGAGCTGGTTGATTAAGCCTCTCCAACGGGCAACAAAATCGGCTATGGATTCGTCGTCAAACTGTTTGATAGAGTATAGGTCCGTGATTGAGACCTTTTTGGTGATATTGATCAAAAAATGGGCAAGGAAAAGTTGAGCCAGTTGGGTGAATGTGAAAAGGGAGTGACTGGTAATAGAGCTATACCAATCAAGAGCAGCACCAACAAGCGACATGGGGAATGTACGTAGTAGTAACGCATCATCATGGGCTATAAAATAACAAGCATGTCTGAACGCTCGTAGATATTGTTGTGGGTCTTCCTTACTCTGGAAACGAGTAAACTTGGGAAGTTCCCACTGACTGGGATATGGTCGAATTGGGACTGAAGGATGAATGGGTTCATTACAAATTTGGTCATATGAAAGGACATTTCTTGAACCTGAAACTGAGGTCTCAAGATTAAACATTTTGTCCATCAACATTTTGATTAGATCAGTTGATGGATTTGTAGGTGGGGCGCCCCCTAGGTTGTAAGGCGCTTGGAAGGTATTAGAAGGGGCGTATGACGTAGTTGGTTGCGCTTATATAGGCGCAACATATTGGTAACTAGTCATAGGGGCTGATGTTGAAGCCAAGGGTGGTTGTGTCATGAAGCTAGGAGGCATAACATGGCTTGATGTCGCTAGAGGTGGTTGGATGGTGGCAACACTAGCCAATGGATGAGTGGCCACCCTTGTGTTGATGGGGGGCAAAACCCCAATGGAAGTGGGTCTAAAAATAGGAGAAGCCACACTTAGAAGATTAGTCATGGTTTGGTTATTAGTTGAGGCGACGGCCTGGGTGTCTATGGGTTGAATTACAGACGCTGTTGATATGACTGCTGTCTCAACTAAGGAGGTTGGCATCCCATAAATTGGGTTGCATAAAGAGTCTCGCATTTGAATTCTCATGAGATAGTGTTGAAGGGCCTTGACATTGAGGTCAAAGAACCTCTCAAAGTCTTAGTCCCCTTCAGGGACAATAGGGGGCTGAGTCGGGTTTGGTTGGGTAGGAGTTCATTTAGTCTCTGAATGATACTCCATTAGAGGACTTGTTATGGAAGGTGAAGGTGGGAGTGGTTGTTGCGTTGCGTGGTCAACAAGAGTTTTGGTTTGACTACGTGTCAAAACCATTCAAGGCAAAAAGGGTCAGGTTCTAGAAACTGTGTTTTTTTTAGTTTCAAAAACTCAGAATGTGTGTCTAACAACAAGAAAGTCGGGTTTTAAGCTTGCTATTTTGGAAGAAGTTTTTAACAGTGACCAACGTCGGTAGAAAAGCCGATGTCAGTGAATAAAGTTGCCAATGTCAGTCCGATAACCGATGTCGATGAAGATAGGTTGTCGGCATCGGTGGTAAAACCCATGTCGGTTACTGTGTGTTTCCAGAAACTGAAAGTTTTTGGAAGAAAGAAGAAAGTCTGAGTTGTTCTTGGAGCTCAGAATGCGACCTCACCAGCTCAAAAAGCCAGATAGAGATAGAAAAATAGATGAAGACAAGCAAACTCTAACGTTAATTCCTAAGAATAAGTTTTAGAGTCTTGTTGGCTTATGCCTTAGAAGAGTGTGTTTGAGAAGTTGGCTTTTAGAACGGGTCCTAGAAGAGGCAGTCTAAGGTTGGTTTCGGGTTAGTTTTGGTACTCAAGATCTGTATTAGGTTTCTTACGTGGCCTGGTGCTAAGGAGCAAGCTCCCCTCACTTCACGAGCCCAGAGATAAGCTAGGTCGCTTAGCCAGTATATACTTCCCCTAGAGTTTATACTCTGCCAGAGAACATAGTGGGTTCTCCCCTTGGTAGTGAAGTCCAAGTGGGATTACCAAGAAGGGTAAGGTATCCGCTAGGTGATGAAATCCTAGTCGGACCTTGTCTCAGGTATGTTTAGATGTTTAGTTATGAAAGTGGTTTGGTCGTGTAACATAAGTACACTAAGATTTATTCAAAATGCGGTTCTAATTACTAGATGAGCTAAAATGCATTCAGGCAGGAATGAAATGCAATAAGTTTTTAGCCCAAATTGAAATGTGTGTTCGGATGTAGACAAGTGGAGAAAAGGTTGAAGAGTAAGAACTTTCACTACTCTAAGATGTAGAAAAAAATGACAGGAAGAAAAAGAAAAAGGTTCTTTTTAACTCCTACTTATGGTTTCGTTTCGAGATAAAGAGATAGAAGAAGGATGCAAGAAGAAATCTAATGCACCTATATGAATGTTTGTTTTTTATAAGAAAAAGAATGATGATGAACCCAAGGAAAATTCCAAGGGTCCCACCGGGCGTGCCAGAATGTTTCTAACAAGTTTTTCGCTTTTCACATTCAAAAGATGAAAGAAACTAAGATAATGGTCAGGGGTTTGTACGTACCCAGATGAAGTTTGCGCACCGTATCCAGACGACTGAAGGAGCTCCTCTTTGGCTGTGGAGGATGACACCTGTAGAAGAAAGAGACTTAAACAAAGAGATTGTTAGATGGATGTAAGGTGGACTGCCAAGCAAAAGCTCGGTCCCAGAAGTGCAAAGACTTCCTTGAGGGATGACAATCCACTAGTTGATAAAATAATGTCAGATAAAGATAAATAATGAAAGACTAAGCAAAAGAAATAGAGACAATGCACACCTATATTCTGTTGTTGGTCTTCCACAGTTGTCGACGTTGGTTAGTCTGCCGTCATCGGTTGGTTAAAGTTGTCAACGCCAGTTAGTTTGTCGACGTCGGTAGGGGCAATGGTCGATGTCAGACTGGGCAATGGCCTTGGATGAGTTTTTGGTTATTGTCTGTGGTTGATGGGATGGTCTGTGGTAGTCTGAGAGTCTGTGCAGGATAGCAGTGCAGTGAATATGGTCTTAAGAGGGACAAAGGGGTAGAGGATAGGTTGTCAAAAGGGAGTAGGGATAAGGGGAAGGCCTCTCAGGCTCTCCAGGAAGAAAGTTAGGCTTGGTCTGGTCTATATTGCTTAGAACTAGTAAAAAGAGAACTAATTACTTATGCGTTATAAACTACTGAAATGAAAGGACAGAAGAAATACTTAGCTATTGCGTGCTGAAGAAGGAGTGTAGAAGACTTGTTGCTGATGCGGCTGATGTAGAAGACTCCCTGTAATGTTTCAATCAGGGGTGGAATGACTAATGAAGAGTGCCTGTAGCTTGTGATGCTTGGTGTGTGTCTGGGGGAGAGAGAGAGAGAAGTTGGATTTTGGGTGCAAGAGAATTAGTCTTCGACTCTGTGATTGATTGATTCAGTGCTGTGATTTTAGCATCCCCAGGGGAAGAGAATCCACCTTCGGGTTCTTTTAAGCAATCGACGTCGGCGATCTCGCCAGCGTCGGCCGACGGGTAACCGACGTCAGTGGCTAGAAGATGGGAAAAAGGCTATTTTTAGCCTTCTGCCCATTCCTCCGTCTGTCGAGTTTAATTGTCATTGGAAAATGGTTGAAGGCGGGTTTAATAGGCGTGGGGATTAGTGACAGAGTTGGAATGATTAGTCATAGGGTAATGAATGAGGGTATGCAAGGGTGAGGAATCCAAGGGTGATGTGTCATGGGTGAGGTGTCAAGGGAGGTGTTATTATTTTAAATTAATAAGTGTGTGGGTTAGGAATGTGTTCGAAGTGGACCAAGGGGACCAAGGGGGGAGTCGACCAAGGAGTAGACACGATTTTGGTGTCTACAGATATGCTCAATATCAGATGGAATCTTCATTCCCATGATGGAATCTAGGCCAAACATTTCAACACACTATGGTATGCTTCTATTGAGCCCAAAAAAACTCACTTTTATGATGCCTTCTCTAACAAGGCTTGCTTGTGGGTGACCGAATCAAGTATCTGGGTGTACCTAACCCCATCTGCCCAGCTTATCAATAACCAAAAATAATTAAACATCTCTTTTGGTTTTGTCCTCACGCTTAGTCTGCATGGAGCTACATCCATTCCCTTTTCCAACCTTTTCTCTTGGAATTCTTCACGTGGAAGATAGCTCTCTTGGGGAACTCAACTTTGTTTCTTTATAAATATAATCTCTTTTGGCAAATCTTTCAAACTGACATTATGTTTAAAATATGGAAAGCCAGGAATTCTGCTTCATTTAATCATGAAGAGCTAGAACATAATTTTATTATTTCTAACAAAATTATTGTTCTTTCTAATGTCATTCTTCAGATTCAAAGCCAAACAGACAAGGTCTGTTTGGAGCTCAACCACCTCCAACATTTGCTTAATCACTGGGGGAACGCCCTATGTACAGTCAGTTGGGAACTTCTTGATCCCCCACAAAATTCTTCACCCCTCGGGGATGAGGACATAGGCCAATGCAATAATGATCCAAACTTAGACGCATGAGTTATTCTCCATGATAGTCACCACCTCACTATCCTTCTCCACATCATGGAGGTCAAAGTGGTTCCTCCCACTCTGGAGGTGATGGTAAGGGCTGCGGATCTCCTCCCTCATCCCATGATAGTGATAACATAGGCTGGGATCTACCTCCCCAAGCTAAATTCCCATGCCTGGTGTTGGCTATTTCCCCTAAAATAAATCAAACCAAGACTTCGTAAGAGTAGCAAAATTTTGGTTGGAAGCCCTTACCTATTGATGGGGACCCTCTGGCCATGGGAGGATGGGGTTATAAGCCTTTGGGTCCATCATCTCCTCTGCCTCCCCCGCCATCCATGTTTACTGCTACTACATAAATATTCTCATTGATGATATTTGTACTTTGGTTTCTCTGCTTTGCTGATAAGTGATGTGATGTAGCTTTTCTTGGTGCGGTCACTTTGTGACCACTTTTTATGACTTTTCATGAGGGATTTTTATTAAACCTTGATGTGTTTGCTCATGGGGTGTGACTTTTTGTACAAATTTTTTGTATGATTAGTATTGTACCATATCTTGTTTTATATTAATATATAGGTGCTTCTTAATAAAAATAAATAAAAGGACTTATTTAACATACAAGCACTTTGGAAACATGTAATACTTTATAATCCAACCTTGTCTCACAATACTTACCAATGTGGGATTAACCCATTGACAACCTAATTATAAATAATTTTGGTATTGATATTAATTATAAACTAAATTGGAACCTTTAATATTTGATAAAAAAGAGAGAGTAAGAGTTAGAAGGTATTTTCAACTTCTAACCTCTTTCCTATTTAACAAATATTTGGAAATATGTAATGATTTATTATCCACCCTTGTCTGACAATACTTACCAATGTAGGATTAACCCAATTACAACCTAATTATATATATTTGTGGTATTCATTTTAATCATAAACTAAACTAGAACATTTAATATTTGGTATAAAAAGAGTTGGAAGGTCTTTTTTCATTTGGAAAACCATAGCAAGCTATTAAACTTTGGTTTTTGAATTAAAAAAACGCTAGTGATACTCTATAGTTGTGAAGATAAGGTTGAAATCATATTTTATAAAACTTAAAACAAAATTGACCATCCAAACACAATTCATTATATATAGTTTCAAAATTTAAAAATGCCAGTGATACTCTATAGTTGTGAAGTTTGAGTTAAAATCATATCCTAAAAAACTTGGAACAAAAATGAACAAACCTAAACATAATTCATTATATATAACTTTATATTAAATGTAATACACCTTACCCTTTACTCCTCGTGGATGTTGTTATTTTTTCATTGAAAGTGAAGTCTTAAAATTATATATATATATATATATATATATATATATATATATATATATATATATATATATATATATATATATATATATATATATATATATATATATATATAATACAAGCACGAGTTAGAAAAAATAAAACAAGATAGTCTCCTTATCATTACTCAAAAAAATTGTGTAACACATCTTTGTCTAAAAAAAGGTTGAAAAAAATTCTTTGATAAATGGTTAATTTTTTGGATATCTATAATAAAACAAGTGTTGCAAAAACAAGGGTTGCATAATGGTTAGTTCCTGCAATAATTGCTGAAAATAATTTTTGTGAACTAGATGAGTTAGCATACCATTTATTGTTAATGCAAATTGTTTTAAGAATGAAAAAATGCAAATTAGAATTAAATAGTTAATGAGTGCATCTTGGTAATTGAAAAAAAAAAAATGTGAGGGTTTTAAGAAAAGTGTAATAATATAGAGAAGTAGTAAAATAAAAAGTTTAAAGGATAATTTAGATGTAATTTCGAATCGAAACAAGATATAGGTACAATAAAGTCAGGCGCTAAACTATTTAGTTATGAAGAACTGTCTCTAGATGAGTTGAGTATGTAGATCAATGATATAGTGCAATAATGGTTATACAGCTGTGCTTATTTTTGTCGAAACAATATTATGTTAGACACTTAACATATTTATGATTCATAATTTCCTTCTTCTTGTAAGAATTAGCGGTCCCAAGTAAACACAAATATAAGTTGAGAGGAAAATATAAAATATTTACCAGAAAATCAGAAGCAATGGCTGCATAGGAGGATGATTTCCAACAAAGTTGATAGAATGCATTATTTGATGTCATGTATCATGCTTTTAGTATTTTCAAGTTTAGCTGACATGGTAACCTAGTGTAGGTTTGAATATAATTGGCCATGCAAATAAGGTGAAGATGAAAAAAATATTAGCATAGAATTGTTCACGACTTTAAAATGTGTAGCTAATGTACTAAGATGTTGTTAAGGGTATAAGTAAATAAATATCCACACATTATAATGTAAGACATTACGATAATAACTATGCATCCATGCTATTATGTCATAAAGGTCTAAGGGCAACATCTTAACAACATAACATTTCATACGTAAGTGATTCCTTTTTCACATGTGCACTTAACAAGGCAGATGTCCCTTTCATGACTCTGTGGTTACTAGCTAGCCAGACCTTGTAGTTAAGTTGTCTAACTTTGATAATATTTATTTGTAATTCATAAATTGTAAATTATAATGATCTCTAAAATAAAATGTGTGTAATTAATAAAAGTGGTTCAGACTCTAAGGCTCTTAATTATATTAAAAATTAACCACTTTTGAATACATTTTCAAGAACACACACATGCTACCAAAACACATTTCTATAGTTAGCATACAAAATATATGCCATATAATATTCAAGGTAATCCTATATGTAAGTGCTTTCATGTCCATGGAAGAAAAATATTATTTTATTATCTATTTAATTCCACCCTTGAAGAGCATGCTTAGAAATGATTTTTTCTGAGACATGAACATACATATGGTGATTTGAATGCATTCATAGTGCTTCATGCAAGTCTATATGGCATATTTCAAATATCGATACCCTGTCATGATTACATTTGGGGCATCTAAGTAACTTGCAATACTCAGTGTTACCATGTGCCTACTTGCATGTGAATGAGTGTAAATAAAATGATCACATAAAATAATATTTTGAGGTTTGTTAATATTTTTATGGCATAGATATTCAATATCCACACCATACAAATTAATTGGAAAACAATGTAAAACATTAAAATAGTTTTTGTCATATTTAATTGGAGGTGGATGTGTTAAGAGTACAATATAATTTATATTTTTATATATTATATAAAATTTCATATATTTGTCAGTGATATTGAAAAGTATTAGATGATGTTAGCGATTTTAGACTTGTTAAAAAGTTTCCAAAGTTTTTCACCAATCAACACATAGAAAAATGATTTTTTAAACAAGTTTTGTTAATAAATTTGCAAGTTTGGTCATTTAAACTTTATGAATATGTTGATATAATATAAAATGATGTTTGCTTCAAATTATAACATTTAAATCCTTATTTGGAAAAAAATGATTCTTATATTACCCTACCATGGTAGGAACTAATAACCCTCATTTACTACGGACCTAAAATTAGTTAGAAAAAAAGTAATTGAAAAGTTTTAGAAATATGAAAACATCAAAAGATAAAATAAATTTATTTTACTATGCAAAACTTGAGCATCTTACATATCCATATACAGATGTCAACTTCAAAAAGAAAATTATGCTTGTAAAACTAAGAAGTAACTCACTTGAGCTTCATAGTTAAAGTGGTAGATAGACACCCCCAAAAATACCTCGAGAGAAAAAAATATATAAGTTGTGTAACTCAAATGAAATTAAGGATGAATCTCATTTTCTCTTAATATGCCCACTATATATAATGCTATAATGTATACTTATGTTGATATCTGCAATAAGGGAATGAAATAGAATGAGCAATGATTTGATTTTTACACAGAATGACCATTAAATTAATTGTCGACATAAGTAAACATAGGTTGATTTTCCAAGTTTTTTTTTAAAATAATTGGGGTGTTGAATATAATCTCTCTCAATTTTATTTGGGTTTGGTTTTAATTATGTATTATTTTGACAAGTTTATAATTTTTTTAATTCATTCTTCTAGGCACTTCGAGTGGGAAGAATTTAAGGATTGTTATTGCACTACAATTGGGAAGAGTTCAAAGATTTCAAAGGTTGGCATCAACAAAGACAACTATAGATCACACCTTGCATGGAGGATCGAAAAAGATATTATATTTTCTATACAATTCATTGGGGTTCTAAAGACCAATTTGATATAATAAACAATAGAAATCTTTATCGTAATCATCAACATCATAGGAATGGTTTATTTTCGAATTTAAATCTAACTATAGATTATATAAATGAGTTTTTACCAAATTAAAAACCAAACAATGTTATTACGAATCTAAATGCACTATTATATTAGAGTTAAATAAGATTGTTCTCTATGCCTTATACTCTTCAGAATATATGGAGAGAGTAGAAAAATAATACATTTGTACATTGGAGTCAAACAAAGTTGTCATCTCTAATTGGGACAAAGCTTTAAAATCGGGCCATTATATTATATTTATATGATGATGATGTCGATTTACTTGCTTAACTCTTTCTAGAATTAAAAACATAATTAAGAGTCCTATCATTCCGTATTAGATGTAACTTGGTCAAGGTATCTTTCATGTTATTTTTTAGCAATTGTGTTTATCTCATATTAATCTAAAAGAGGTTGGAGTTTTTTTTGGACAAATCATTGAAGCTTAAAGGTGACATTTATAATGTTATGACGTAGACAACACATCTATGATGTTCACATGACATTGAAGAACTTGAACAATATTAAATTAAACAACCAAACTAAATTTCTTATAAACCTTTTGAATAATGAAAGAATCAAAGTCAATTATACCTTGGTTAGGGTACATTTCATGCCGTGTCTCAATAATCATATTTAATCTATTAATGACTAAAAAAGATTAGCAAAAATATGTGGATAAATCATTGAAGCTTAAGATAACATTTACGATATTGTGACATTGATGAAGTTAAACATATCTTTGACATGTTAACATCAATAGAATATACAATCTTGAATTAAATATGTCCAAACTAAAATTCCTAACCATCAAAATAATAAAATGATCAAAAATAATTCTTACTTAATCACATAATAAGTTTTATGTTTTTGCTCAAAAATTATATTCAACTTATTTACGATTAAAATATTAATAAAAAAAATTAGACAAATCATTGAAACATAAAAATAATATCTAAAATATTGTGACATTGACAAACTGAAATACATCTATGACGTAATGAGATTGACAATCACAACATCTGAACTAAAATTCAATAATGAAAGAATCAAAGTCAAGAAAAAATGATTATTATAAAACTAATCAATTGCAAACTATAATTAAAGTTAGTTGGTCTTAACTAAACTTACATAATTAAACTAACTCGTACAAGATGATATTATAGTTTCTTCAACAACGCTTTACACATTATCTTTAGTTTACATTTCTTTTAGGAAGCAAAATGATTAATTAAGGTATGAATTTAGCATGATATTTAACACTTTCCACGTAACGAGTAGCAATTTGAGCACAAAATAGTTGTTATTTATCATAATATAAGGCCTTGTTTTTATATTATAAAAATGAATAAGTTACAAATTTTTTTATATAATGGATATTTTAACTAATGAAGTAGGATTAGTAATTGTGTACTTTAATTTTACGGGTATATGAAATTATGTAAGGATTTCATTAGTACATATAATTTATTTAATTATATAAAATTTGGTTTTATCATATCATCATTTTTGTTTAGAATGTTTGATTAAAAAGAAAATCAAAATTTTTAATTGATTTATTAAAAAAGAAGAAAGACTATCAGTTGTGAATAGTTAATCAATTATTAAATATTTTATGTAAAATGCGTGATTAGATATTACAAATTATTATTAAGTAATGTTATATTAAATGTGGTGCTTCTACATTTTTTAATTTGATAAGGTAAAACACTTATTATCAGAGCTATGAACCAATACTGGGACATAAAAAGGGGTCCATTCCCCAAAACAAGTGAAAATACAAATGTGACCAGAAGCAAACAATAACCGCTAAGACTAATAAGGCCCCTCCCATAAGGGGAACAATTCAAACTTCAGCGAAGAGTTAGTACAAGAACCAAACAAGGACATAGCCATTCAACCAACCCACTACATAAAACCTAGAAAGGACAAAACAAAAGTGAAAGCCATCCGAAAAGAGTCTGAAAAGGGTGTCACTGGACTACAACTGGGTCATTAGCTTCAACCACAAGCTAGACCCTATTTTCTATCATGCCTTGAGAGAAGATCTTTCATTGTCCATAGGGAGCTGTTGCACACCAAGTCTTCTACCTTCAATCTCAATAATTCTGCCTTGAAGCATCTTCCTTTCTTCTTTGTAGTGGCGTCAACATCAGATTTGGGTTTACCAAGCCACAAAGGGGGGACACAACAATCACCACAAGATCAGATGGAGGGGGAGGGGCAAGTTACGAATGGGGAGCAAAAAAAGCGAGGGAGGGATTCACGGGTGGGGGATGGAGAGGGTGAAGGCGAAACCTGGTAAGAAAACTCAAGAAAGCATTGTCAGGAAATTGAGTTGGGGGAGTCCCCTTTCTTCATCCACGCCTGTTTAGAGGGAGGTGAACAAATAACTGAAAAACACCTTGTGGCCTAAAATATTGCACAAAAAACAATGAAATGAAAGGCCTTCATATTTGAGGTATTGAGTCCACCTACCCCTGGAAGAAGACACCACCATCAAATGGAAGAGGGGCTTGGAAATGTCCATGAGAGTGCAAACTCTTACGAATTTACCATTAAGAGAACTCTCGCCCATTTTAATGAAGGAACCCACTTTATTGACCAACTGCCTGAGTAGGTCCTCCTTCTGCATGATAAGTGGTAGGTGGTATAGTCTTATCCAAAGGGGTGCTGAAGAGATATTCACTTCTATCAGGTTAGAGAAAGGAGACCACATGAACAAGGAAAATCTAAAGTTCTAGAAGAACCATGGCCCGTGGACTAGATAAAATCTTGATCTGAAGATCTTTGAAAGGTAACTAGGAAGAAACCAAACCCAATCAGAGAGAAGGAAGGGACAACCAAACCCCTCCAAGAAGACTGTGATGCCTTGACAATAAGTATTAATCTTTTTTATTTATTTGTAAATTGTCCCAAGCAAACACATGTCCTATCATAACTATTGGACCACTTCCAATAATTGGTCCCTCTCCCTTATATAGATATCGAGATCTCTATTTTTAAGTAACGAATTATAATAATTTAAATACACATAGACTTATATTACAATTTCCTTTGATTACTCTACTATGATTAAGGTGTCCTTTCTATCAAATTCACCCAATAATTGAATCTTTCTCTCTTCATATAAAGAGTCTTTAAAGACTTTTACCTTAGTCGTTTGCATGACAACCTGTCATCCTCACTCATTATACTGCAAATATTTATAATAAAGTTATTATTGTATTAAATGTGTTTATATAGTTTCAAGTATAGGTTAATGAAGTGATTTTTTGAAGTAGCTCACCTCTAACTTTTGTTGAGCTATTAGAGAAATGTAGCTTGCACTTTATTCCATGTGCCTTTTTCTTCTTCATTGTGTAATAAGGGTTAATGGGGAAGGGGCCACCATTGTAGTGACTCTTGTCGACACTCTTGCAATCGTGCAAAATGATCACCACCTCAAACACTATTGTTTCCTTCGACTTAGTGAAGTGGGTGGGTTTGCCACCTCGCCACGATAAGTTCTCTGTAGTTGAATTTAACCATTTTTCTCTATAAGGAACAAGACACTCAACATGTTAATGCTCAACAGGAAACAAAGGTTGTGAATTCAAATAACAATGCAACCACTAGTTAAGATTCCATACTTGAAGGTGATAACCTATCTGACTTTGAGTAGGGTGTCAACCCAAATGAGTTGAGATCTACATACCTTTTAATTTAATAATCCTTTTATAATGATTAGTTATGTTTAATGACTATTATATGAAACCATTTCAATATTATTATTGATTGGTGAGCTATATTATGTACACTTAAATTCACCTAAATATCTATAAATTAAATTAATGGCAAAAAACTTATATTCTTAAAAAAAAATCATAAATTTGAATTTCACAAAAATAAAATACATATATTTCATATTTGACATACAATTATATACATTTAAACATTAATAATACTAAATAATCTTATATAATATAAACTTCATTACAAATTTAAAACAAAATATACCTTTCGTATATAATGATTGACCTAATCTAACAACTTAGACAATTTTTTATGTTTTTTTTAAAATAATAATGAGCAATATTTAATCCTCAAATTGGAATTTTCTTCTTATCATTATCTTGAAATTTGTGCTTCACAAAAATCCTAAAGTGACCTTTAAAAGGTGAAAGAAAACACATCAAAACGGAATGGGCCAAACTTTTTTTACAAACACTAAAGTAAACTAATAATTGTCGGTAGTGGAATATTGACATGTACACTAACATTAAGAATATATTTGATCACCATCATTCTATGTAAAGTTAAGAGTATCCAATCTACTAATAATAGGGTATCAATTTAGATGAATGAGATCTATATCTTTTTATAACGATTAATTATATTTCACGACTTTGAGATACATGATTTTTTATGCCCATTAGATTATAATGTTCAGTCGTGGAGTATATAATGATTGTATACATAGTTTTCTTCCTATCATTATCATAAATCCAAAATTGGCCAATAAAAGGTGAAAATATCATATCAAAGTGGAATGGGCCAAACATTTTTTTCCACATTAAAGTAAACTAATAATATTAATTATTATTGTATGTAGTGCGATATTGATATCTACATTAACACTAAGAATATATTTGATCCCCCTCATTGTTTGTAAAGTTAAATGTATCTAATTTAATCTACTTTCTAATTAAACACTGGACGACAAATTTAAAAGCAAATGATCTGAAAAAGATCAAGTTCACACTCAAACTCATGTTAAAAAATGGCATATTAACACTCTACATAATGATAAATATTTGTTAAAGATATTACAATTTAAAAATTATATAAAAATCATATGAATGTATATATCTTTTTCTAATAATATTCGTTTAAATATGTTAATTCAAAAATTTTATAAAATTTGAAAAATCGATTTAAAATATAAAACATGTTTTCAATAGAATAAAATTTTATTATGACTCCTTTCTAGAATTGTACAATAATATACTGTATCTTAGACTTTTTAACCTTTATTCAATTTCATTTTAATTATTGAGAAAATATCTAAGAGATTCACATGCCCAAACTGCTACTTAGTATCAAAATAAATTTATTTATTAAAAAATTAAATGGTATGGATTCTTATTGATTGTGATTCTTCGTCCCACTTTAAATGTCCTTGGAGTCACTTTGCCTTCTAGTTTGACTTGTAATTCACCTTCTTAATATAACTACTAATGTTGTTGGTTTTGGGACACTACAATAAGATATTGAACAATGTTGTTAGAAATAAAAACATTTGTTGTTTAGTTGGATTATATAAATGGTAAGGCTAGAAATTATTTTTTCCATAAAATTATATTTGTTCATTGTCAATATTATTATTTTGGTCTTGATCCTACGAATATATATAATTGTCCTATTTTATTTTAGATTTAATGGTCTAAATGAAATATGAATTTTGAATAATTCAAATTGTGTAAGATAAAGGGCAGAATAATATTGATTTATTACACTTATGATAAATAGAAATTACTAAGAGAATAGGGTACTTACCTTGTTTTTGTTATGTTATGTTATATTATTTGATAATGTATAGTCATTGATAATACCCTAAAATAGATATGTGATCACTCGAATTAGAAATTTGATTGTTAGAATCCTGTAATGCCCAGATGCTTATGGTAACCAAGTGTGTTTGTGATCTAAAACTCAAAAGCTTTGATCGAAAGATAATTCAGAAATAAGAACAATCCAATTCAATTAACGCTATCTCTGAAAAGAGATGTTTTTTGAATAAAAAATTGAAGATACAAATATATGCTTATCTCTGGGAAGAGATGTCTGCCTCCCCATTTCGAGAAGTTCTTCATTTATACATATTATCTCGTGGGAGATTGAGTGGCTCGAGGAATTAACGGGTGAAGACTTAAGACAATACAGCATTCGAGGAAATAACTTGCGCCAACAATTTGACTTCCAAAATTTAAAACAATACAGAGCTCTAGGACATAAAACAATACAAATCTCGGGGACATAACGGGTGAGGATTTAAAGCAATACAGGATTCGAGGAATTAACTCTCACTCGACAATTCGGCGTCCAAGATTTAAAACAATACGGAGCTATGCGCGACCCTACTCGGTCTACCAGCCGCTCGCTTTGGGGCCTTACAACAACCGCTTTGACAGCCGCGGTCCATTGTACCGCCGCATCTTGGCGCTCGTTATACCACCCAAATTTTTGCCCAAATCAGTTTGTTGATGGAATAAATTACTCTTTGTGTTTCTATTGGTCTGTTCTACCACAAAGCAATGCACCTCCCTGTCAAGAATACTCATGTATAATTTTAGATGCTCGATCATGTGTACAGAGCCACATTTGTCTTCTTTCATCTTGAAACCCCAACTCCAATTTTAACACTTACTTTGCTTGTTAAAAGGGGTTAGATGGGATGGGTTGGACAACCTCAAGCACCTCCACTGTGTAATACTCTGATTAGGGTTCAAACTGCACATAGTTCTCCTACCTAATTGTGTTTGTTCTCAATAGTGATATACTAGTATGCAATGCAATTTACATGGATTTCAATACTTGACGCCATATGATTTTGACGTTGTAATAATATTCAAACTTGGCTTAGTGACTGCTCCTTTGAGGGGTTTTCAGACTTAGATGCTTTTGGATATCGCCTCAAGGTTGTGCACATGTATTCTTCAGTGTGCAAGTAGGTTTCCAAGTGAATGTTAGATGTTTGATAGATAAGAAAAATATTAGGCGTGATCTGTATATATAAGAGACTCTTTGGGTAATTTGCCTATGAAATAATATGTGAAACATGTGCATTGATTGAAAGGAATGGTTTGAATTTGAAAAATAACCATTAAGATGGACTTAGGAGACCTCCAGTAAAATTAGACACTACCAATGACCAGTATCATTTGGCTATTGTCAAAAGTATCTAAGATGGAGAAGATAGTGATCTGGAGGATGACATTAGTCTAATAAGAATGATATAGCATTTAGGTGCAACTTAAGGAGATCATGTATGTGTAAGGCATAAAATTACAAAGTCCATAAATAAATGAATAGCTTAAGAGAGAATGTGTGCAGGAGTCATATATGTATGCATAAATCATGTATGTTAAGGATTGGTCAAATCTAACATTATCAAGTATCTAATATCAAATTTATGTGTCTACAATTACATAACTTCTTCCAAATTTTTATATTAATTTTTATTCCACATTATCAACTTTATTTTATGAAATGAATACAAATAAAGTAGCATTTCTCACTTATCATTTTTTATCCTATGCTCGTACATACTACTAAATAAGCAAACAATATCAAAATTGAGAGATCGTTTTTAGTTAATTTGCTTATGATATAATAAACATGATACAAAAAAACAAACAATGTAAAAATTGAGAGATTTGTTTAATTATTTTGTCATGTCATAACCATTAGGAAGTTACTAGATATTGTATTTCTATATAAGCTCTTTAACATTAGGAAGTTACTAGATATTGTATTTCTATATATGCTCTTTAAATATATCATGTAAGAAGCATAAAAAATCACTATCAACAAAGGATTTGAAGTTATTTGAGGTTCTTAAATCGTTTTAAATTTGAAAACACGAGCAAGCATTTATCTATTAAGTTTTATTGTAGGTTGCTCCATGCTATGCACTCTTATTCATGTGTCTCCAATAGAAAAAAATTGTATTCATTTTTTTAAAAAAAAGTACAATTATTGGATGGTATAATTCCCATTGATTTAAACTTATTCATCTTTACATCTATTTATTTTTAAAAATTGGATGATTTGATTCCCATTGATTGATATTTCATAAAGTGAAATGCTTGAAATTCTCAATGAACATGGATTGTTTTTCCTGCCTGCTCCAGTGTTGCTTTACCTCTCTATTATACTTGTAACTTACTTTCTTACCTTAATTACTAATGTTCTCGCTAGATTTTAGAAATTGCAACAAAAAGAAATCAAAACATTCTCGTGTTAGGTGATTGTATAAATGGAAAAATAAATAAATTAGATATTATAAGTTAGAAATTTTTAAAAATAATAATAGTGGTATGTTATAATTATTTTTTAAAGTTCAATCAATATATTGAATGTAAGTAATAAAATATACAATATTATATATATATATATATAAAGATTTGAAAAATAACTTATAATTTTTTTATAGTATTCACTTTTCTTTTATTCTATTAAAAAATTCTAAAAGCAAATAATGAAATTGATAGCATATTATTTTTCATTGAAGGTGAAGCATGACAAATTACATTTGGTCTAGTACTTCTTTACCCACTCCTTTATTGTAGTTTCATTGAAGGTGAGGTGCGATAAATTACATTTGGCCGTTCCCATTGTTATTTCTATCTCAAAGTGTGTAAAAGCATAAAGTACATCCTCTCACTTTACATCAATTTTACCACCTCATCTTGCGATGGTAATTTATCTCCTATCAATATGTTTTTGACTCTTATTATATTTTTAGCATCTGCATAGCCAATAAATTCAATGTGTCTTTTTAACAAACTTCTCATCATAAACATTTTTACCGGTTCATTTTTATTAATATCCAGAGATGAATCAAAAGAGAATATCCCCTATTATGTGCTCCAGAGTATAACGTCTCCAACACAATTAAATAAAAGTTCATGCATTTATATGAATGGCATTGCAAAGTAGTAGATAATATTAGTTATTTTGAACTGGTTAAAAGCATCTCCAACTCTTTCTACCAAGCAATGCATAGGAAAATGATTTTTTAAACGAGTTTTATTAAGATATTAACAATTTTGGTTATTTAGTTGGAAGGATTCCAAAGATTTTAAAGGTTGGCATCAACAAAGACAACTGTAAATCACTCTATGTACGAAAGATTGAAAGAGAAATTACATTTTCTATACAATTTATTGGATCTTAAAGACCATTTGATATTGAACATTACAAGTCTTTATCGTCATCAACATCATCATATGAATGACTTATTTCTAAATTTAAAACTAACTATAGATTATATAAACGAGTTGTTACCAAATTGAAAACCAACCAAACTTTTTAAGAATCTAAATGCACTATTATATTGGAGTTAAATAAGATTGTTCTCTACTCCTTATACTCTTCAAAATATATAAAGACTAAAAAAACAATACATTTGTATATTGGATTCAAACAAAGTTGTGATCTCTATTTTAGAAGAGGGGATTAATTGGGACAAATCTTTAAGATTGGGCCATTATATTATATTTATATGTTAAGGATGTCGATTTACTTGCTTAACTCTTTATAGAAGTAGAAAAATAATCAATGTTTTTTTGTCATTTTGCATTAGATGCAACTTGGCCAAGGTATATTTTATGTCATTTTTCAACAATTTGTTTAGCTCATTTAAACCTAAAAAAGGTTGGATAAAAGATTTGGACAAATTGTTGAAGCTTAAAGGTGACATTTATGATATTATGACATAGACAACATATATATGATATTCACATGACATTAACACAATTAAACAATATTAAATTAAACATCCAAACTAAAATTATTATACATTTTTAGAATAATAAAAGAATCGTAGTCAATTTTAGCTTGGTCAGGTTACATTTCATGTCATTTCTCAATAATCGTGTTTAAACTATTAATGACTAAAAAAGGTTGGCAAAAAATATGTGGATAAATTGTTGAAGCTTAAGGTGACATCTATGATGTTATGACATTGACGAAGTTAAGCATATCTATACTATGGTAACATTAATGGAGGTAGCAATCTTGAATTAAACATGTCAAAACTAAAATTCGTAACATTTAGAATAATGAAATAGTCAAAGTTAATTCTTACTTTTTTTTAAATTAAAAAAAGTTAACAATTAGATCAACAAAGAAAATTATAAATGAAAATGAATCTTTTTTTTAATACATAATATAAGCTATTATAATTTCAACATAATATTTACATCTTCATTTTCAACCTTTCAAATGTACTTTTCAACTTTTGCCAGTTGTTGTGATAGATCAATATCACTCTAAAAAACCCTAAAAAGTATAAAACTGAAAATAATAGTTTGAATAGCAACTGCAAACAAAATACAAGAATTATTAAATCTAATAATACATCTATTTTTTCAAAAATAATTATTAATTTTTAGTTAATCAAAATAAATTTTTATTTTTTTCCTTAACAAATATTTTTAACTCATATACGACTAAAACGTTAACCAAAAACCCTCACAAATCACTAAAATATAAAAATACTATTTATATACATCTATCACATTGTGACATTGACAAAGTCACAACAATCTAAAATCAAACATTTGAACTAAAATTCAATAATGAGAGAATCCAAGTCAAGAAAAAATGATTATTATAAGACTAATCAATTGTAAACTATAACTAAGGTTAGTTGTTCTTAACTAAAGTAATTAATTAAACTAATTTGTACAACTATAATGTTATTTTTCAAACCGACTAGTTTTGTTTATTTATGAGAGGTATATTAGGCCCCACGGTCACTGAATATTATAATTTCTTCGAAATAGATTTAGATATTACCTTTAATTTAGTTTACATTTCTTTTAGGAAGCAAAATGATTAATTAAGGTATGACTTTATCATAATAGAGCGGCTTTACCAATGATATTTAACACTTTCTACATAAACAAATGAGTAATAATTTGAGCACAAAATAGTTGCTAATTATCATAATATAAGGCTTTGTTTTTATATTATAAAAATTAATAAGTTACAATCTTTATATATAATAGTTCTTTTGATTTAGGGGAGAGGGATAAGTAATTATGTGCTTTAATTTTATGGGTACCTAAAATTATGTAGGTGTTTTATTGGTACATGTACAACTTATTTAATTATATAAATTATGACCTTGCGATATTATTATTTTTGGTTGGTGTATTTAAATAAAAAGGAAATTTAATTTTGAATTGATTTATTAAAAAAGAAGAGGAACGGTTAGTTGTGAATAGTTGACCAATTATTGAACATCTTATGTGGGATGTTGTGATTAGATATTACAAACTATCATTAGGTACATGTTGTACTACAATATGATGTGATGCTTGTACACTAACTATTAGTCCCTTTTTATTTTAAAATTGGCCCTTTCATACACATGCACTATCATAACTATTGGACCCCATCCAATAATTAGTCACTCTCCCTTGTATACATATCTACATCTCTGCTTATAAATAACGAATCACAACAATTTGAATAAGAATACACTTATATTACAATTTCCTTTGATTGCATTGCTCTGATTAAGAGATCATTTTTGTCAAATTCATCCAATAATTGACTTAGGCCTCTTCATATCAAGAATCTCCAAGGATTTATACCATAGTCATTGACATAACAACATGTCATCCTCACTCATTAGACTACAAATATTTATAATAGAATTATTGTTGAATTAAATGTATTTATATAAATTTAAGTATTTTAATAAAGTAATTTTTGGAAGAAGATCACCTCTAACTTTTGTTGAGCTATTGGGGAAACGTGTGTGCTTTTTCATACTTCATTGTGTAGTAAGGTTTAATGGGGAAGGGGCCACCATTGTAGCCACTCTTGTCGACACTCTTACAATCATAAAAGATGGTCGCCACCTCAAAGGCTATTACCTCCTTCAATTCAGTGTAGTGGATGGCTTTGCCACCTCACCATGATAAGTTTTTGTAATTAAACTTAACCTTTTTCCTTTATAAGCAACAGGACACTCCACATCTTAATGTTCAATTGGAAACAAAAGTTGTGCATTCACATTTAATAATGCAAATACTAGTTAAGATCTCACCCCTAAAGGTGATAACCTATATGACTCTACGCAAGTTGTCAAACTAGATTTGCAAGACCATTTTATAATGATTAACTATATTTGATGACTTTTTTTTGTATTGAAAGAAATGCAATTGTACATAAAAATTTTAGTGCTCAGAAGAGCATCTAAAAGTAAGAAACTGCTGGTAGCAGTTATAAACCATCAAAAAACAATGAACAATACTAAGAATATACATAACGTACTGCTAACAACAATCATAAACCATATAAAACAAACATAAACAATGTACAAAATATATAGTTCATACATAAAACATCTCATATCATAAAGTCTACTGATCTAGGTAGGGCCATCCACAACAAAAGCCTATCAACCATTCTGCAAAAGAGACTTTAAGTCCTGGGCAATACAAATCCTCTTATTACTCAGTAGTTGGTTCACTTGGTGTTTGATTTGCTAAATCTGGAAATCTACCATCATATTTTTTTTGACTCTATCTAACAATGAGAGAAGAAGGAAGCAAGACAAAAAAACACATTAGAGTAAAGCCTTAGAACTTCTAATTCCTAGTGATCATTATAATTATCAAAACCTGCTTTGCATTTGTTTCTTCAAAGGTGCATCAAAATAGCATGTGTAACACCATCAACTATAGCATTATCATGTAATCCAACCCCTAATAAGGCCTTTTTCCAGCTAAGCTTATGTCCAAAAATAGTATGTAAGTCACTTAACACCGAATTCCATTATTTTTTAACAAATGGGCATCCCTAGAAAACATACGTCATATTTTCATGTCAATGACAAAGGGGACATTTGACTAGTTGGATCATAATACATTTCAATGTGTCCTTAATGGGTGGTTTGTAATGTAGTGTCTTCCAAGCCATCAAATGAGCATCAAAATGGACTTTTGATCTCCAAATTTGAGCAGTGAGTTTTATCCAATACTTTTCACTGAACCTGCAGTTCCATTTTTTGTTCAAGCGAGGCTTTCAAGGCAAGTCAAGAAGCAATTAAAAGTATATCTTGTTTAAAGGAAAAAAAGAAAAGGATAAGAAGCTAGCCATAACCAGTCTTTGAAAAAATTACATTGGACATGGGTACATAACTTGATAGATAATTTCAGTGGCATTAAAGACTACAAAAAAATAAAAAATGTTTTATACTTATTATGTAGACCAAATTGAGTTTTAATAGAATCCCATGATAACCAACTCATCATATAAAAATACCATAGATCTCCAACACAACAAAATCCTTTGTTAAATAGAAATTAAGCTTGTTTAGGACAACTTAAGGGAAGGGGCTGGCCTTGATAATGAATATGTTTATTCCACCAAATAGAAGAGGCAGAAAAACTAAACTCGTGTTGCAAAGAGGCATCCCTCCATTTTAATAAGTGACAATTATACTTTTAAGCCTTCTAAATAGATTTTAAGGGTGGTGAAGCTTTCACATAGAAGAATGAAGCATGAATAATTTTGTCCATCCATCCCACTGACTGCCATTTGTTTTTCACTGGGGCAAGGCTAATTCTATTATGTATAAGAATCTTCCATGGTTCTTCACCTCTAACGACTCTAACAATCCATTTTGTTGCTAAATAAACCCCTTGTGTTTTTCGATCTATTATCCCCAAACCACCTTTACATTTGGGATTGAATATAGTGAGCCCATGATGTAGATATAAAACCAACATTACCATCCCATTTAGCCTAGAGGAACCATCGAATAATTTTAATTAAGTCCTCATAACCTTTTTTAGAAGGCATCCAACAAGATGAGTAATAAACATGTGTGGCAAGAAATTTTTTTTAGCTACTTGGATTTTACCTACCAAAGATAAAAATTTATTCCCCCAACTAAAATTTTTGTTCTTAACTCTATTGAGGTACCAATTCCACATATCAGAGAGAGAAACCCCCAAGACCAAATGGTATCCCAAGATACCTCATAATTTGGCCATGTTTAATTTGTTTCCATTCATGAGGTATCCATTGAGGAACAGACCGTGTTTGAATCATCAAAAATTTAGTTTTATCATGAGCAAGCTTAGATCTTAAAACTGCACAATATAGTTCTAAAATATCCATCGTATTAGATATGTCTTTTTCAAAATGTTGTAAAAATAACGCGCTGTCATCAACATAGTGTGAATTAATTACAATAACATTATGAGGAATAAAAATTCCTGAAATGAGCTTCATTTGATTGGAATATTGAAGCAGATAGCCCAAGGCATCAACTGTAAGAACATAAAGGAATGGAGCTAAAGGACATCCTTGTCTAATGGATCTCTGTAAAGGAAATGGGTCTATCATCATATTATTAATAATAATTCGAGCATTAACATCTTGTAAGAACATTTGAATATGAGCTTGATTTTTTTGACCAAAACCCAATCATTGTAACATTTTAAGGATGAAACTCCAATGTATTCTATCATTGTTGATGCCTAAACAATTTTCTCTAGGTGAATATGTCTCTATGGGAAGCTTTAAAGATGTGGGACTCAAATTCAGTCTGTAAAACAACCTTTGGGGTTTTAGAAGCTGACTCTTCAGATCAATTTGGGGATGAAAAGGGATAAGAAGGAAATGCAAAATAAAATTGAAATAAACTAACTAGGGCAATACACCGAGATCTTTAAAGTATCGACCTACAATTACATAAAATAACTTGAATCTTCGAACATCAAATACTATTAAAGGTGCATATGCATGAATTAAAGTCTATAACACAAACAAGAACCAATACTATATAAGCAGAGAAAAGAAATAACAAATATAAATAAATTTACATTCAGTTTGACATAGAACACCACATCCTTTTCATTATTAGGTAGATAACAAAATACAAAAGGCCTCAAGGGCACAATATACAATATTCAATCCTACCCATGAGGGGCACCTGCTAAGGTCTTAAAATGAAAAATACTAACTGCTACTACTTTTATTCTAAAACTAGACTATTAAAAATGGTTGCTCTCTGATAATAGCAAAAACAATTATTCATCTACCAGCCCCTACAAAAGAAAAGAGCTCTGCTTCTATAGGCACGATGGCCTCTCAAGGAAGTGACACCTGGAACCAGGCACTCGTGCTCATGATGATGTCGTTGTAACTAACTAGAGATCTCTGGCTCATGAGTGCAATCAATCTTCAAAACTTTTGGATATGGCATAACTGCAATGCTTTATGATGCCCACGACGCTTAGAAGAAGTGCTATGGTGATGCATGTCTACCTTCAGAATTGCCTCTAAAATGCTTGATAAGAAAGGGGGACCCACTCCTCTCATCCAATGGTGCTCCTTGAAGGTTTGATAGGAAAGGTTTTAATTTAGACAAGCATTATGGCACCACATGGAAGTTCTACTTCCTTCTTTTAACTACACAGTGGGCCTCGCCCCCTACTTTGTCAGCCAATGACACTGCTTGAAAGTCTAACAAAATTATCTCCCCTTGGATGAGCATCGAGTCACCACGTAGAGAGTTGGTGCTACTCCTAGGTGAATTGAGAACTTCTTTGTGATGAATGAGTGCTAGGATACCAAATGGCAACAACAGAAAGAAGCTGAGACTTAGCCAAAAATAAAAAAAAGACCTGGGGAAAAGAGGAGGCCAAAACAACTATCAAACTTGCCAAGGACATGCATGATGAAAAGCAAACTGATTCAAAACTTCAAAATATGGATTACAATCCAAAGTTCTTGGTGAATTATAGGGGAATTTTCCTGCAGATGGAAGAACCTAAAATTTTAGTTTTGCAGACCAGTTAAATCAAATTTAAAAAGGTGAGGCCCACAAAAATTATAACTTTTGAAGAGCAGCCTTTAGAGGCATCCACTCTTCCTCCTTGGTATGAGTCTTCTTGTTCAGAGCCTCAAGGGCTCTATCTAAATCAATGATCTCTTTAAAGGAGATGCTTCTCAATCCTTGGACTACTGCCAGCATCGAGAATTTGAGCTGGGTAAGAGGCTGAAATATGGTCTCTAACTCAGAGACATTACGTGTTTGATCGAGAGTCACAAAAATGGTTTGGTCATTTTTATTTTTCTACAGTAGCTCTTTTATTTTGTCCTCTAAGAGGATGGTGTTATCTATAAATAATGGAGAGGGGAGTCCCAACTAGACTAGTTGTTCGATGCATCCATTCATGTCCTGGACTACCTTCTCTAAGGCATTGATAAATGCCTTGCACTTTGTTGCTACCTTATTATAGCTCAAGAATTCATTCACCTTTAACATTTCCTACCTTCGTGTCGGCCACCCCTGTTGCTTGTAGTGTCTCTTCCATTATGTTGTAAAGCTTTTGGACAAGGAGTTGTAAGTCTTAAACCTTAGGAGACATGAAGGCAAGGACTTGGTCTATGCATGCACTTACCTAGGAATTCAACTGCTACGATTCTATGATTAACTTTAGTACTAGATTTAAGTTAGTGACCACATTATTTATTCTCTCCTAGTAAGATATATATAACCGTTAGATCATGGGGAGGATCCCTGTGGTCTAAGAGCGAGTGTTGAGGTAATTTTTCAATTGTAGGATCTCTTGGTCTTTGGTCGAGGAATCCTACTACATCTATTACTGTAATTATTGTTGCACACTTATATAATCCAAGAGGTTATTGTAGGTTTGTGAGAGCTCTACTTATTTCTCATCCAATTTACTCTTCATAGTCAAATTCTCCTTATTTAGGCCATCAACCTTTAACTCTGCAACCTGGATTCACAACTGGGCCCTTTTATTAGATTCGACTTGGAAGCCCTCATTGGTGATGTAGATCTAAATGTCATACCTCATTTTGGTGAGCTCTATGTCCTTTGCTTTGGCTTTAGTGTTGAGTTATTGGACCATAACTTTCACTCTTATGAGTTTCAACTCCTTTCTTCTCCACTTGTCGACCAACCCTGATATAGTCTGTAGTGATGAATTTCTATGCTTTCTCCATCAATTCAACCGCTTGGTTGAGGTTAAGGCTGGCGATGTGTATCAAGTAGTCCCCCAATTGCATATATTTTTAGGGCTTGAATACTTGGGGCACCATGTGTGCAATCATTAGATAATGTTGTGCTAGGTCAAAGAATAATCGCATGTAAGGCACCACTAGATCCTTGGCCTATTTTCCTCTTCTCTTCTCTACCCAAGCCTCTCAAAATTTTCTAGCAGTCTCTAACTACTGATAAAATTGATCCTGTGAATGAATATTTTCCCCCATGAAGGGGGATCCTTGTGGCAGACCAAAAGGAATGGTTACTTGATGTTGTGAAGACAGATGTTCTTCATAAGATGAACAGGTGAAGGGTTAGGGTGGAAAAAGAGAAAGGTGGGAGGTCATGAAGTGGGGTAGAAGGCGATTACACCACAATAGATGATGGTGTGGATGTTGAGGGTGGAGGAGTAAGAAATGACATAAGGGAAGTGATTGGTTGTGCTGAAGAAAGTGGCGTGAGTGAGGTGATAGGTTGGGAAATGGAGAGCAGTGTGAGCTCAGTAGAAACTGTGGAGGGTGAAGAATGAAGTTGAAGTGGAAAGAAGGGGCTGAGAAAATTGTACCTTATGTTTTAGGGGCTCAGAGGGAGAATTAGAGGCTTACACCCTAGAGTCAGGCTGAGATGATCCCACCGTGAGATGCCCCAAAGAGGTTTATTGTTGTTATGGGGAAATCGAGTATGGGTATAGAGGAGGTGGCCAGGTCGAAGGCCTCTAAACCACCAAAACTTCATCCTTTTTTTTCATAAGGGTTTTCTCTTCCTCTTATAAAGGGGTGTCCTCCTCTTCTTGTTCTTATTAAACTAAGAACCCTTCTTCTACCAGAGTCTCCTCCTCATTGTGCTTGTCTCAGAGGTTCTCAAAATGTTTGTCAGTGTCTAGGTCATAACAATTGTGCTCTTGATGGCCAATCTCTTGCCTATATTTCCAATAGGCATCTATTTTTCCTAGATCCAGTCCTTCTAGACAACCTATGCCCTCAGACTCTTTGTTATCTTATTGATGGTGCTGAACTCTTGGATCACTTTGTAAAAGGACTCCCATGGCTTGTGGGTGTCCGAAGAGATCTTGGACAGATCCACATAATATTTGATGTCATCTTCTACTGGCTTCCTTCACTCTTTGAGGTATGGTTGGGGCTCATGATTGAATGGGGAAATAATCTTCAAGGTGGATATGTGGCCAATCGAGTTATAGTTCTATTGGTCGTTAATCCAATCAAGGCTAAGCTCTACAAGATTGAGTGCAGGTAGGTGTTCCTTCTTCCTCTTCATCATCATGATGCCTCCTCTTTAGAAGGGGAAATCATACAGGGCCTTCTTTTTTGACCCACACCATATATTGAATCTATTACATTGATCTAGTGGTCCAAATCTAAGGCCAAGGTCCTATCTATGAGCAAACATAGTAGCCAGAATGGATCTTCCTTACATCTATGGGCTCAAATGAAGGTGAAATGTGCCCTGAAGAACCAGTCAATCAAAATTATACCACTACTTAGCCATGACCTCAAGTTGTCCATTATTTTAAAGGTGATGGCCTCTCGACTAAGGTCAATCAAGATCAAGGATAAGGACTCTAAAAACTCATAATAATCATGTGTGGTCAATAGGATGTAGGTCCACACAGAGATGGGGACCACCTTGTTAGGATGGGTGATCATCTCAATGGAGTTGAAAGTGAAGTATGAAGAGAAGAAATAGGATTTATGATATAGGATTAGGTAGAGGAGGAAGGAGGAATACCTAATTGTATTATGTGTTGATAAGTTAGCTAGTTCAGTGTGAATGGTGATGGTGACGGTATCCACAAAGTCCATCCTATAAACCTTATCCTTGCTTACCATCTTCAAAAGGAAGACTACCCCTAATTAGAAATCAATAATGTTAGCGTTTGAGTCTATCCCAAAGATAAAAACCAACATAGAAAGGGTGTCTTTCATGTCCTACATCACAAAGCTCATGATAGTGATGAGTAGAGGAGATTCAGTGTAATTACTTCAGAGGACTAAATTTATGAACTCCATCTTATGGACCTGTGCATCCTAGACATTTTATAAGCTTTGCATACTATAGATGTTGGTGTTGGGGTCACTCAGGAGTTGGATCATTTCCCTTATTATGTCAGCATTGATATCCACTTTTAGTTGGTTGTTTCTTGAAATAATGCCAATGTTGGCATCATATGTATCTATGCATAAGGAAACAATCTTTAGGCATGGGTTCATAATAAGAATCATGTATTGGGATAGTGTGGAGTTCTAAATTTTGTACCCACATGACTTATAGTCATTACTTCAAACCTTTTTGATCATTTGGGCATGGGCACCCTCTCTCAGGTTCTTTAGGTTCTTGAGCAATTTGGGGTCAAAGATTTCATCTACATAATCTAAGACTAGTGTAGAGTCCCTACAACACCCTTTGGCGATGCTCTTGACATTCAATACTTTGGGCCTTGGTTCTACGAAGAAAGAAGCATATGATTTTCTTACTTTATACTGTGGGGGAATGTCTTCATGACCACCCAAACCGTGGTTTCTCTACTTCTTTAGATGTCTTCCACTATTGAATGAGGATGTAGATGTTTCCATTTTATAACTCTTTCCAATAATTGAATCAACTCTATCTGAGAACTCTATGAAAACACTGAATATTGGTTTCCTACTCACAATGCCTTGCAATTCCTTGCCCAATTCTCTCTGCTCGAGGTGCTCTATTTTGATTGGTGATCTTGAAATCATTAAAGCTTGTAAGTGGTTGGCCTAATGAGGAGAGGGGTATTTATAAACCAACATGTCTTAGTGAGATCATCATGCAAATTTTAAATTTGGGCACCCCATAAATGTTAAGGGAGGCATACATGCTTGAAGAACATCTCACAAGATATTTGCAATGATCTTCATGGGGATCGAGCAATATGGAACACCTGATATTAAAGGTAGGAGGAGTGGGATAGATATACATCTATTAGTGGGTGATTAAAAATTAAGGGAGCCAAGGTGAGGACACTTAGTAACTAGGTGAACAACTTATCCCAAAGATGCTTATTTTTGAAAGGAAACATAAGGAAAAGGGAAACAACAACAAATAAAGGGAAACACACAACAAAAGGGGAACTAACTAACTATGTATATGATGGGACTAGGTAGATTAGTTAAAGTGTTTTAAGTAAATCCCATTAATTATAATCTTTAATGTGTTGGCTTCTTGATCTTCCAACTCAAAAGTAGTACCCTACCTATTGCCAATGGTACGAAAGGGTCCCATCCATAGGGAATCAAAATTTGCATGCTAGCTCAGTTTCATGGCCATTTCATCATACTTTAAAACCAAGTCCATTATCTTGAAGCCTGTGTCAGATGCTTTCTTTTCAAACCATTGCTTGACCACCTGCTATTAGGGGACGTTAGCATCACTAGCTCATTCTCTCACCTCTTGGAGGTTGAGCAATTCTGCCAACCTAGCCTCCATTGCTCCATTCTTTGGTATCTCAACATCTTTCAAAAGATGTAAGATAGGAATCTTAATTGATATGGGCATGACCACTTCCTTCTAGTATACTAGTTCATACAAGGATGTATTCAAAATCTACTTGGGAGTAATGCAATCGACCCACAGAGTCATTTTCACATGCATATGCCACTGCCACTATTGGTTGGCACCCATCCTTTTGATCAATCTGATGATGTTCTTATTGGTTGATTTGGCCAACCCATTCCCTTTAGGGTAGTAATTGGATGAAGTATTTAGGAAAATACCATTTTAGGGTGCAAATTCTAAAATCTTAGAACTAAGGAAGGCCTTCACATCGTCCAATATGATCATCTTGGGAGGGTCGAACATCGCTACTAGTTCCTCCAAGAAATTGAGGATCATATTTGATGTCCCGAAAAAATGTCACTCATTTTTGGGACAATATATGAACTATTTTGGCCCTGCAAGACCAAAATTGTCTTTTCCCTTTTCAAAATTTGTTCTGAGCATTCAATTTCCTCATTTTTCAAGATTTTTAGAAATCTACGGACTCTACAGGCTTGGATCTACAGACTTTGCAGGCTTTATTTCTACAGACTCTGCAGGCTTGAATCTAAGGACTCTGTAGGAAAGGAACAAGCTCTCAACACTTAGGCAATTTCAAGGTTGGTTCAATCAGTCGATTCAATCAAACGGTTCAAAGGAGTGCCCAAAAGGAAAAAGCCTGAGAGTGGAAGCTGCCAAGTGTCATCTATCGGGACAAATTATAATTTGTTTCTAAAAGCAGCAAAATGTGCCATGTGTCCCTTGTAAAGCTCGGTAGAAGCTGCCAAGTGTCAACATTCACAGTTTCTTCTTTTTGCTTCATTTTTAAGTAAGGACTGTGGTGGGCCCTGGGTGAGTTGCTAAAGAAAGCAGAATGCACCAAGTGTCACCGTCTGCGTGAGTCCAAATGAGTCCCAATGTTTCTATGGTGTTTCTAAAGCTTAGTAGAAGTTGCCACATGTCATCTTCTACAGGACTCTCAAAAGGTATTCAAAGCTTCATGGAACATGCCACGTGTCCCATTAAAACTCAGCGGAGCACGACAAGTGTCTGCATCTACATTTCAAGTTTTTTATAAAGCTTCTTTTAGATTTCTACGGAGGGTGCCACGTGGCAACTGCGAAAGGTTTTAATATGTGTTTCTAAAAAGCAGCGAAAAATGCCACATGTCACTTGCTAAGATCAGTGGAAAGTGGCCAAAGCAAGCGGGAAAGACACGAAAGAATTGCTAAGGAGGATGACGGACCTAAAGACGTCAAATTTGTGGCAATAAAATAACTGTTAATCTTTGCAGGCTTGAGCACAGGCTCAAATGCATTGAAAAGACAAAACACCAAAGGGAAGAACCACTGATGAAAGAACATAAAGAGCCAACAAAGCCAAGGATATAGCCTTGAGAGCTCAAATGCCATGAAAAGCCAAAACTAGAAAGGAAAAAGATAGCCTGAGGGCTCAAATCACAGCAGAAAGAGGGAAAGGCCAAAATATCTTCAAGGGAGTTATTTCCAGTAGGTGAAACAGTGAATCAATTGGATTTATGAAGCACACCAAATCAAGGATGCAGCCTGGGTTTCTTCCTAGAAGTAATGACAAAATGGACAGCTGTGTAGGCACCAGATGACTCAAGCCTAGGAGAAGACATTCAAGCTGAATCAACATGCCACAGTTAAGGTGGCTGCCCTATTCCAGCATGGCTCTCTTTGACAGAATTGAAAGTGCATTCAATACATTGAGTGCAGCATGGGCCGTTCCATGGAACAAAGCGCCCAGCCTTCTTGGCTACTATATATTGTGTTCTCTTATGTCATTTTAAGGGAGATATTCCCAATACTGAAGCAAAACTCTACCCAAATTAAAAGGTGAATACTGAGACTTTGAGCTCAGATTATTGTTCATATTATTTTATCTGAATGAGGAAGCAAGTTACTTGTAGACTTTGTGCTGTTATAGCTTGTGCTATTTTAGGAAATTGTTCTTATGTCTGTTTCCTAGGAGCATTCTTGTTTATTTGATCTAACAAGCATAACTAGTGGAAGTAATAAGGAAGATGTCTTGAAGTTAGTTACTTTTAGACTTTGTGATGTCATAGTTGTCTTCAGTGTGTGTTTCTAGTTTCTTTTTGTGTTAAGGATCTTGGGACGACTTTGTGCCCTCATTATCCTTCATATTCTATTTCTATGTAAAGGACCTTGGGACGACTTTGTGCCTTCATTGTCCTTCGTATCTCACTCTTGGGCAATCGAGGTGGAGACTTTGTGCTACACTTCATTCTGCCAGTTATTTCACCCTGTTACCAGTCACTTATCATACCTGAAAGAAATCTTGTTGTTCCCTATAAGACCACTTTTGAAATACGACAAGTGCCTTCAGTGTTTTCACCAAGATTTTCTCCTTTGTTTTTGAACATCATCTTTGAAAGAAGAGAGATGGATGGTGTATCCTACCCTTGAGTGTTATTTTCTACTTATATATAATATATAGCTCCTACATATTCATAGGGAACCTCCCTTGATGAGAGGAGAGATTTGTCCCCTGTTGATGTAGTAAACCTACACATCTGGCTGACCAATCTCCCTATGCTGTTGTTGAAGATACCTATTTTGCTCATCAATTAGCAGGTTGATAAAATATTCACCCAACAATATTGTCAATTTCCTCCTTCAATGGGGCTACTTCGATCCACCTTGTAAAGTAATCAACAGTTGTAAGTATCCATTTATGGCCTACATTAGATATGGAATTGATTATTCTGATAAAATCTACGCCCCACTATGTGAAAGGTTCATTGGCCACGATTGGATTCAATGGCATGGTTGAATTCTTCCACTTGCCTGCAAAGAATTGACATTATTGGCATTTTTTAACTGCCTAATGACAATCCAAAAACATGGTTAGCCAATAATATCTCACACGTATGATCTTGGTCACGATTATCTTTATTGAGAAATGGCCACCCAGAGGGGAAAAATGTATATCTTGGAGGATCTTGTTGGCCTAGTTGTTATTAACACATCAAAGGAGCTTCATTGAGAAAGTTGCTTTTGAAAAGGATCCCCTAGAATAACATATAGTTGGCTCCCTACAACCTATACAATATTTTGTTATGTATGGAGAGACCACCTGGATATCACCAGTTTGCATGAAGTGGGTCCTATCAACAACCCTAGATTCATTGGTTTCATATTGATTTACTAAAACCATTTTTGGTGTGTCTTGTTCTTCTATCAGGACACCTGTGTATTGGACCAGATATTCACAAAGCCCTCTTTCTCATATCACCTTGGTTGGCCTGACTTCAACATCATATTCTAGGATCTCAATAATCCAATTGGCCCATTTTTTTGTGATCTCTCCTTCCATTATGTACTCTCTTACACTATAATACACTACATATATCATTATCTTGCTCCCCACCACCATCTGTCAATTTTTTTTAACACCCTTAACCATGGTGAAAGCTTAATTTTCAACAAAATTATACTTAGTCTCATAATTATGCAAGGTACTTAAATAGAAAGTAATTGGGTGCTCACCTTTCCCTTCTTCTGCCTTTTGAGTTAGCATAGTTGCTTGGTTATGTTCACTCCCATAGACATACATGATGAAATCTTTGGAGAAGTCAAGATTGACTAGCATAGAGGCAATGGATATTTCTTCCTTAATCTTATCAAATGTTATTCTTCCTTTGGGAATCCATTTTAAAGGTTGATCTTTCTTCAACATCAATGTGATGGGCCTTATCATCCCTATGAAGTTGGATATTAATCTACTAATGAAAGTGATTTTTGCTAGGAAAGATTAGGACCCCTTCTTGTTGACTGACAACGCCAAATCGCTAATAGTCTTAACTCTATCAGGATCGATAGAGATTCATTTTTTGGATATCACATATCCAATCAAATTGCCTTGTGAGACTCCAAAAACACATTTCTTATGGTTGAGAGACACCCTAAATTCTTGATACTTTTCGAAAATCTTCTCCAGATGGTCAAAATGGTCTTCATTCTTATTAGAGAATACAATGAGATCATCCAAGTAAATTGGGATGATTTGGTTCATTAGGCCTTTAAAGGCTATGCCTATGTCTCTTTGGAAGGTATCCCCCATGTTAGAGAGGTTAAAAGGCATTTTCACATAAGTAAAAGTCCCCCACTTTGTAGTAAAAGTGGTTTTGTGTTGGTCTTCTTCATTAACCCATACTTGATTGTACCCTGAGAACCCATCCAATAGAGAAAACATTTCGGCACCCACTATTATCTGGAAGATCTATTCAATGGAAGGAAGGGGGTAATGATCCTTTAGGGATGCTTTGTTCAAATCCTAAAAGTCCATGCATAGCTAAATTTACCCATTCTTATTCCTCACTAGAACTAGGTTAGATACCCAAGTTAGATACTTGATTAGGTATATAATTTTTGAGTCTATTAATTTCCTTAGTTCCTGAGGCATGAGAGACTCAATCATTGGGTTTACTAGCCATTGATTTTGGTGGACTGGTTTAGATCCTTCAGCTAGATCTATGGTATCTTGGATTATCTCACGGTTATACCCTTTCAAATCATCACAGGTCCAGGCCATCACTCCTTCATATTTACTGTATAAAGATACCAATCGGTCTCTATCCTTTTGGGAAACTTCTTCCCCTACTTTCAATTTTCTTCTACCTCTGACGTAGTTCTTAGAGTAGTCATTTTTATCTATAGTAAACTTTCATTTATCATTCCTAACACCATCAAAATTGAATAGATTATCTAAGGTGATTAGCCCCTTCTGTTGGGTGAATATTTCTTCGTCAACTAACTGATGACAAATGGGTATATCAACCACAGCATAGGGAGATTTACACCACAAAAAGTATGGGTTTACCAGATCTGGATGAAGTAAATCTCTCCTCTCATCAAGGAGAGGTTCCCTATAAATATTTATGCACTAGATATATGTATATAATTAAGTAAAAAATAACACATGGGATGGTATAACAACATCTACCTCTTTTTTCAGAGATAATGTATGAAGAACAAAAGAGGGATATCTTGGTCTTTAGCTAACAACACTCTTCTTTCAAGAATGGTATCAAATGGAGAGCAGAAGATCACCTGAAGTAACAAAGTCCACAAAAATTTTTACGCAAGCACAAAGTCTTCCATAGTCTCCTTCAACAATCTGGAACAAGCGTAACTGTAGAGTGAAACGAAGCACAAATTCTTCACCTAAAACTACAAAAGATAACTGAATATCGAAGATAAAAGTAGCCCAAAGTCTATCCTCTACCTTTTAGAAGTGTTCTCAGATAATATAAACACACCCACTTTTCTTATTAAATCGAATAAACAAGAGATTATCAAGAAAGAGAACATAAGAAATTGTTTCCTAGACAACACAGATAACTTCAACACAAAGTCTGAAATAAACCTGCTTCTCATTCATTCAACAAAGTATGATTTACAAGTTTGAGTACAAAGTCTCAAAAATTGCTTCAATTTCAGCAGAGTGTTTGCTTTCAATTTTTTCAAGCTCATTTTACAAATGAGGTCTCCACTATATATAGGGAGAAAATCCTCAAAAACTAGAAAGTATTAAAATATAAAAATATCTTAGTCAAAGATGACTCATCTTTGACTTTGAGATATTTTTTTGAAATATTTACATGTAATTACATATTACAAAATTGCATGCACTTTTCACAAAATAAAAGTGCATAAGGAAAGAAGAAGAAAGAAAGGGAAAAATTTAGTTCTTGCTGCCAAATTTCTTCAGATGAGCATCGTACATAGTAATGGATGCCTGAATTCCTATGTTGTCTAGCACAACCATGTTCTTAGAGATGATTTTGGCTCTGATTAATGCATCCTTCAATGCTGTGATAGCCTTAGCATGACCAGTTAACCTGGATTTTAGATTTTTCAAAGTTAACTGAGTGTCTAGAAAACTATCCACAAAAGACATTGAGAAGGATTTCTCTTCAAAATCTCTTTGAAACTGTGGATCATTTCTCTTGTTGAGAGGAATTGATTTTCCTTGGAGGTTAGGTTGCAGGGCAGTTCTTCCAGCTTATTGAGCAAACTTATGTCGCTCTTCTCACCATCATCCCTAAAAGCTTTGAGATCCTCAATTAAATCTTTGAGTACCTGGATCCTGAAGATCAGTGACTCATTTATCTCAACATAAGAGTTCTTGCTGGAGATGACACCGATAGATATCAAGGTGCTTTTCTTCAGATCCTTCATCTCCTTCCATTTGGTAAGATTTTTTTTTGAACTATTAATCTCTTGAGAGATAAGAGAGACAAAGTCATCTAACTCTGCCCTTAATTTCTTCATCTTGTCCGTCTTTTTTGCCACATCTGATAGCAAAGAAACTCCCTGAGTATGCATTTTTTCAACGTAGTCCTCCAGGATTTTTCCCTTTAAGTAAGTCTTCTCTACCTTTTGGATGATAGGGTCGTCTACGGAGAAGGCCTTCGGAGTTACCGCTTCAGGGGGAAGAGTGAAACTTCTTATTACTATCGTTAGCTGCTCTGTCTTGACCTTGTAATAATCTTTTATCTCTTTCTCTCGATCAAATTTCTAGACCATGATGTCCATAGCAGACTGAAGGTCGCTTTTCGAACCTTCATGAGTAACTTTACTAAGTTTAACACGAGTGATGGAATAGCTGCTCATTTCAAAACCTTGAAGGGTTGCGTCTTGTGGAGGCTTGGCAATTTCCAAAAAAGTTTGTCCTTTTTCCTCGACCAATTTTGAGAGGATTCTTGGCCTCTTCGGAGCCTTAGATTTCGCCGGCACTATTTTGCCAAACTCGAAGTCATCTGGAGAGATGTCCAACTTCTTTATTTTGGGAGTGAATGCTAACATCTAGGGCAAGAGAGAAGTACCTATCGTGGCAATGGTTCCTTCGACTGGCGTTATCGTGGCAGCTTTTACATTGCTAGTGGTGACAGTAGTCGCAGTGGAAGTTACAGGTGAAACTGTACCAATTACTGATTCTGACTCTTGGCTAGAACTTTCTCTTAGATTGAAAGAGGGAGATGACAAACTAAGAATAGACCTACAGGAGCGAGGAGAACCTCCAAAAGTGCCTTGAGGATCGCCAAATATGACTCTGAAAAGAGAGGCAGCTCCAGAAGAGGGAACACTGATCGAAGAGATAGGAGAAGAGGGTGCTATAGGAGACTGAGGTGGAGAAGGAGAGACGCTCTTGAGTGGTTGTGCTTCTTCCTATGAAGGTAAAGGTTCAGTGCTTGGTTATCCTGTCGACTGGTCATTTATTTCTATTGGTTGAGCTCCCTGTGTTTGAGGGCTCTGTTCTTCAGTTCTTTTAGCTACCGCTTCAGGCTCTTCAGTAGTCTTTGGTTTCTTAGACACAAAGATGATTCTAGGCTTGTGAGGCCTAGATGGGGAAGGTGCATCTCTTTTGTTTTTAGTTATGTTCTCTGCCTTCTTCATCTCTGCTTGGTATTCAACTTCTGATCTTGTGATAAATTCTTTCAATTTGATTCCTCTGGCTGTTAACCAATCATTGGTGTTAGCCAATATTGGTTCAAATCTCTTTCTCAGAGAAGTTAGTTCCTTCTGAGACCACTGAGTTGGAGGAAGAGGGGAGCCAGCAACCTTTTCAGCCAGGTATCTGCTATTGACGATGTTCTCATCGTCGATCAGATTGGAGGGAATCTCTGCAAGCCTCAGATATTCAACTTGCTCTAGGGTCAGCCTGTAATAATCTATCTTTCTAATTTTTTTGGCCATTGTTAGGTCGATCTAGATATCTTCAATCATGGGCTCATGGAACTGAGTTTTTTGCCTGATTTTATTCTTAACTCCCATGTAGTCAAATTTATCTCTTCTCTTGAACTACTTTAGGGTGACCATCTACATTTTTATTTCCAGGATTTTGGCTTTGGCTGTTGTTGCAATGGAATACCTACCAATTTCGATTGGAAACTTGAAACCTGGTTTTTTCAACTCTATTTGTCTGGTATGCACGACAATCAGTTGTCGGTAAAGTTCCATTAGTACCAACTTATCTAAAAGAAACCTGGGGAGCATATAAGGGTAGCCTTGGAAAAAGCCAACTCAAAGATAGCAAAAGGTGGAAAATTAGAGGAACATGCAGCCGTATTCGTTGACCACTGTCCAAGCCTCGTCTGATACTCTTGAGGGTCGAAGAGGAATATAAATATGGCAAAGAAGGTGTCATTTATCTTTTTGAAATGACGGGTTGACCCTTGAAGTGTCAACTGGGGATAATATGAGTATACTGAGGTTGTCTTTCTATCCCCTTCGGTTGTCAAACCCAAAAAAGTTTACATTGCGACAGCTATGTACACAAGGTACGAAGTCATATAAAACTTGAAAGAAGTCTGTACCTTGGTTAGCTACTCATGGAGAGTGTCGCTGATTTGCTCTCCCCAAAAGATGACCTGCTTGCCTTGAAAGATGATTTTAATGAATGGGTACATCCATTCATGAAACAGTGAGGAAGACGGGAGACCTCATACTCTACTGAGAAGGGTGATCAAGTCACCAACTTCCTTAATGAAGTCACTCTTCAGAAAGTTCCGCAGCCATCTAGATAGGTTGGTTCTGGGGGTCTTCAACCATTTGTAGTTCATCACTTTCTTTGCCCTCTCAGGGTCTTTGTCGTATTCCCTCTAGGCATCCATGAAGTCAATCTTGGTTACTTCAGTGGCTGGGGGCACATGAAGACTTTGTCGATGAATTCAGGATCTAGTCAAATTATCATATTCCCGCTGGCATCTGATACTGACTTTGTCTCTTTATTATAAAAATGGGCACATTGAAGGATGAACTCTGTATGATGTGTTGTTGCTGGGAAAACGACAACTAGGTGGATGTTGCTTTCAACAATCTTCTTTATCTCGGTGCTCGGGTTCATCGCCTTTGTTCGAGTTATAAACTCAGCCATGTCCACGTGTCCAATTTCGGTGTCCCAGATGTCGTTGACATTGGAGGTGACCGAAGTGAGCGAAAAGACGCCCTGGTATTTGTATTTCATGGTCTTTGCCTTTTTTAGAGATGCTTCAGACATGGAAACTGGCTTTAATCAAATAGGTGTTGACGAGCAAGAGTTATTTGAGAGTACTACAGTCATGATCACGAAATTAGGGGAGAGTGGACGAATTGGAAAAAATACATTTTAAGTGATCTTGCTCAATGGAGGTCACTTAAAAAGGCCGGGTTAGAAAAAAGCACGGGAAATGAGGCAGAAAGGGAAAAAAAAGGACAAGACAAAAAATTCTCTGGAGTTGAGAAAATCTAGAGGAGGAATGCATGGGCGACAAAATTTGCCGCCACTGCAAGTTGGAGTGAAAGAGTGTAAGGGCAGCGAATGCAGGTTTGGCCTATAGAGGCGGCAAAAATCGTCGCCCTTGCAGGTTTGAAGAAAAAAAGGTAGGGGCGGCAAATTTTGCCGCCCCTGCAGGTTGGGCATGCTTTGATGGTGAAATTTACCGCTAATGCATGTCTAGCAAAGGTGTGTGAGCGGTGAAAATTGCCACCCGTGCACGAATGGGTCAGCACGGGCAACAAAAATCACCACCTGTGAAGATGGAGGGAGGGCCGAGACGCATGGGCAGCAAAAATTGCCGCCCTTGTGGGCTATCTAAGGAAAGCCATGGGTAACGGGGAGGCACGGCGAAAATCACTGCCCTAGGGAGTTTAAAGAGGAAAAATGAGAGCACAGTAAGAGAGAGGAAGAGAAACAAAAATAAAAACACTCAAACACAATAAAAATAAATAAATAAAGCCAATAGAGGAAAGAAGCTAAGAAAGGAAGGACAAGAAAAGCAAATGCAAGACCTACCTGTACAACCACGTGCGTCACAGGGTTAAATCCACCAAATCGCACCTCAAGTCATCCGCTGGATCGTCCAAACACAAAGGGCAGAAGGAGAGGAGGAAGTAATGAGAAGAAATAGTGTTCAAATCAATTTATATGAGGTGAAAAACAATCCCAACAACCTACCACGTGTGGCAATAAATGTTGCACACAAAAAATGAGGTATGCTTGGGCGACAAAATTTGCCTCCCTTGCAAGTCAAGATGCAGGGGCGACAAAATTTATCACCCTTGCAAGAAAAATGCAGGGGCCACAAAATTTGCCACCCTTACAATAAAAATGCAAGGGTGGCAAAATTTGCCGCCTTTACATTACAAAGGTCAAAAATGCATTGGCGGTAAAATTTGCCACCCGTGCACGAAAATGGAAGGAAAGACCAACTCTGGAAGAGGCAGTCTGGTGGAGGGACTTTCTTGGTTGCAATGAGATCGTAACTACTCTCACGTTCCTAAACCAAGATGAGAATGAATTCAAAACTCATCTTGAAAACAAACTTAGAGAGACAAAAAATGAAACGGACAAGTTTCGTAGGGGTTGTTCCCAAAAATGAGTTAAGCTAATTTTAGAAATAACAGTTGGCTCCTATTGGGGAACTTACATTAATCAAATTGATTAGCGAGAGTGGAAACCAGTTTCTAAGTGCCTTCATCCAAGCCTTTGGGCTATGGAGTCAAGCTAAAAATGAAAAAAAAATAGACAAAATGTAAAAATTGTACATATATACAAATGGACTTATCCAAGCCTCAAAGATTGAACAACTTCAGATGCTGCATGCTATGAGGTAAGGCGAATGGTGTTCCATCTTGGTACTCTAGTAAGAAACTAGCTTCACCATAGAGCTGTCGAATGGTGAACGGGCCTCTCCACAGGGAGTCAAATTTGTCGTGCATCTTTTTTGGTTCTCACCTCTTGTCCCACAATAAGACTTGATCTCCAACTTAAAACTCACGAACTTTAGCTTTTTTATCAAAGAGTGCCTTCACCCAATTTTGATGCTCCGTAATTTGATCCACTACCATGGCTCGACGTTCATTTAGCTCATTCAGACACATGATTCTTTTGTCGATTGAATTTTCGAAGGTTGAGTCTTCGATTGATTTAATTAACTTGAGCGCTGGTAGTTTAAAGGTGATGGGGATTTCTGCATTCAATCCATATATAAGCTAGAAAGGCAACATACTTATAGCCCTTTTGGGTGTTATCCTATCTGCCCATAAAGCATCATACAATGCTTTGTGCCATGTTCTCTGATTATCATCCACCAATTTTCTGATAATAGTGACCAGGTTCTTGTTACTCGATTCTGCTTGGCCATTTCCTTGAGGAAAATAATCCAAAGTGTGGGATAGGGTAATCCCATAATAGAAATAAAATTGAGTAATTTCATGTGATGCAAAATAGGCCTCATTATCTGTTATGATCTTTAGTGGGACCCCAAACCTTGAGATGATATTTTCTTTGAAAAATCTACATACCACTTCAGACGTAGCATGCTTGGTTGGGATGGCCTCCACCCACTTAGTAAAATAATTTGTTGCCGTGAAGACATAATCATGTCTGACACTTGAAGATGGGTTGACTACACCAATGAAGTCAATACCCCACAGCTGAAATGGTTCTTCGATCACTATCGACTTGAGAGGCAAAGCAGGCAACTTAGGCTTTCCAATGAATTGCTGACATAATTCGTACATACGCACCCACTTGTAGGCATCCTGGAATAGTGTCAGCCAATAATACCTTGCTCATAGAATTTTGTGCGCTATCACCGGTGCAGAAAAATGTCCTTCATAGGCCAGATTGTGGAAAGATTCTAAGAGTCTTTCTTGTTGCGCCTTGTCAACACAACGAAAAAATGCCCCGTCCAAGTTTCTCTTGTAGAGACCATTGTCTCAAAAGACATAACCAACTGCTTTTAACTTAACATTTTTTTCTCTTTAAAAGAAAGGTGAGCAGGACACTCATCATATGTCAAAAAATGAGCAATGTCAGAATACCACTCATCAGTAGTTACAACAAAGAGGACCATAGGGATGCCTTCGATCACTACTTCTTCACTTTCTGCTTTACCTGGAATGTTGTTGGCGATCAACTGGAAAAGACCCTTTCCCCGTACGAGCTTAGTTGGTTTGATATCCAGATCAAGCTCTTGATTCTTGGCAATCCAGTTACCTCTCTTCGTATCGAACTCTTGCTGAGTCAAAATGGATTTTACTGTTGTGTCTAGTATGAGAACTTCGGTGTGAGAGTTCAGGATATAAAACCTGAAGCTTTGACCACTACATATGCATGCTTCTCCATAAGAGAATATTTTAGCTCATGATCCTTAAGTGGACAACTCATGAAAGAGATGGGAGATTCTACACCTTCTAGATTTTGTTGGACCAAAATGGCCGATAGTGTATGTTCGGAGGCATAACTATATATTTTGAAACTTTTAGTATAATCTGGACAGACCAAGACTGGTGCACGGGTGATTGCTTCCTTAATTTCTTTGAACGTTGATTTTCCCTCAGCAGTCCACCTAATGTAGCATTGCCCTTCATCATGTTGACAATGTGACAGGTTTTCTCAGCAAACTCAGGAATAAACATTCAAAGAAAATTCACTTTTCCAAAGAAAGAGTGAACTGCGGTCTTGCTGGTAGGCAGAGTAAGTTTCTGGATGGACTTGACTCTCTCTAAATCAATTTTAATACCTTCACAGGACACAATGTGTCCGAGAAGTTTCCCTTCAGTTACTCTGAAAATAGATTTCTTTGGGTTTAAAGAAATACCATTATGATGATAGCATTATAGTATCCTTTGCAAATGGTGAACATGCTTAGAACGATGTTTTGAAAACTGTCAGATCATCTAGGTATACTACAATGAATTTTCTCATCTCATCTTTGAAAGTGAGATCCATCACCCTTTGAAACGTGGCGCCTGCATTTATCAGACTAAAAGGCATTCTTCGATAAGCAAATGTGTTCCAAGGTGTGGTGAATGCTGTTTTATGCTGATCTACTTTTTTGACTTCGACCTGATTGTACCTCAAAAAACTGTCCAGCATTGATAACATTTTTAAACCTGTTACCATTTGCAGAACTTGATCCATGATAAGAAGGGGGTAGTTATCTTTTAAAGACAACTGATTTAAGTTTCTAAAATCCACACAGATTCGAATTTCACCATTCTTCTTCCTAACAGGCACTATATTGGCAATCCATATTGAGTGATGGATTAAAAAAATTATCTGGGCATCAAGCATCTTTTGTATCTCAGCGAAAATGGTACCTGAGATTTTTGGGTTATATTGCCTAAATTTTTGCTTGTAAGGTACAAAGTTGGCCTTCATAAGAATGTTGTGACGAATGTCATTTAGCCTGAGTGATTTCAGATCATCGTAGGAATAGGCCAATACATCTATATATTGGTGAAGTAAACTAGCAAGCTTAAATCTCTCCTCAAGAGTGCAACATTTACCAGTGTTTACCATTTTAAGATCTTGCTTGGTTCCCAAGTTTACCTGATCAAAATCTTGAGAGGAGTTGGAAATCGTTCGCTGTTGTTTAATAAACCTGTCATGGTTATCAAATAACTTCTCTAGTGAAACTAGACCTTTGAAAATCTTATTCCCCTTAAGCTGTAGGAAATCCTCACTTGTATTCATATTTGACTCGGGAGTTGCTTCACATTCTCAGAGTTCACTACCTTCAAAATGCAGTTGTTCAAAACTGTCTTTTTGCTCCAAGAAGGTGATGATTTGATCATCATTATTAAATACTTGCCAATGGCCGACATTATCTGATACACTTGGCTGAAAGACCAGATCAATAGTGTACTTATCTCCCTTAAAGTTTGGGTGAGGGACTAAGAGGGTAGCAGAGACAGCCAATGCATCTGCTCGGTCATTGAATTCTCTTGGAACGATGGAGATGTTAAAAGCATCAAAATTTTCAATCTGATCCCAGACTAAATTGTGATAGTGGTGCAACCTTTTATTTTTCATCTGATAAAGGTTCCTCACTTGGCAGACTATCAACTCAATGTCTCCTTTAGCATGGAGTAGCCTAATGCCTTTTTCTTTGGCAGCCTGTAGTCTGAGCAACAGGGACTCGTACTCAGCCGTGTTGTTGGTATTGTTAAACTGCAATTTGTAAGATAGAGGAATAATATATCCTTGAGGAGATACCAACACAGCCCCAGCTCCTGAACTAGTAAAAGAGCAGCTATTGTCAAATTCTAAGGTCCATACCTCGTTAGACGCTGCCTTTTCTTTGAAAACTCCATCATTTGGGGGGAGAGGTTCTTCCACGTGTTCATTTTTATTTGCTAATTCTCTTGCTGTATCAGCTGAACACAATCTCAAGTCATCATCCGTAAGAGTTTCATCAGATGTCTCATGGGTCCCATCTATAGATAGGAAGTAGTTGCCCATACTTGAGGACTCAAATAAAATTTGAGCTTTTGGTGTCGACGATCGGGTAACTACATACCTTGCTTCTTTTTTAGGAAGCAAATTTTTCATGACACCTTAGATTGGGATTCTTGCCTTCGACAAGCCCATACTTAGCTCACCTCCCACATCTTTGCAAAAATTTTGCCCAAGCAGGATGTCGTAGGATGCTGGAACATTAGCCACTAAAACTGTCATCTTTATCCACTTTTTTGAAAAAACCGTGAAAGCATATTGAGCGTCTTTTATTTGACCAAGGAGGGAAACTTATTTATTTTCCATGAAAAAACACCTCCCAAAAGTTTTGGTCAAATTCAGGCCAAGAAAATCTGCCACCTTTGCGGGCATGACGTTATCTAAGGCTCCAGAGTCTAAATGCAATTACTCAGATTATAACCATTTATAAGTAGGGAAACATAGAAAAGTTCTATTTTTCTAGGAGCAACAGGAGGAGTCACAACAAGATTATTTTGGGTTAGTTTATTTTTAGGGGGATCATGAATGGCCTTCAAAGAATCTTGTCCTACGGAGACGGCTTTGTTTTTTACATATTCTGCTAACCTATCAAACTGTTCTGGGTTAGCCCTCAAATATTCAACTTTTGTCATTTGAATTTTAGTTTTTCTAGCATGATCAATTATATCAAATAATTGAAAAGAAATTGAGACAGAGGAAGAGAGTCCATCATCTGAAATTTTAGTAGGTACGACACTGGTCTAAGCAACAAAAGTGGAAGGAATGGCGTGATTGGAGGAACTTACTTTTTTATGAATCCCCTGATCTTTTGATTATGGAGGTAATGGAGTCCCATGTTTAGCGATGGAAATCGTTGGCTGGGGTTCTTCCTCTGCCTTTCTTTTGTTAGTTTGTGAGGTTGACTAATTTTGAGATCTGGTGAAAACAGCATAGGATCCATCCAAACCCTCCCCTTTACTTCTAGCTTCGTCTTGGTAATCCAAGAAACTGATATTGGAGTCACCAGCTAATTCTTCTTCCTGCTCATCAAAAAGATTAGCATCTTCTTGTTGGTCCAAATGAGGTTGAAACGAATAGTCATGTTCAGCCTCTAAGTAATCGACCGCTGAATTGGCAGGTTTTGCTTCAATGGCCAATTTCCCTAGAGGGGGAGGCAGGCGATTTGGTTGTCCTTTGTTCCAGGTAGCATTACCCTGATACTACTGATTCTGGAATGTTCTCTTGGGCATATCTCGATAGGTAGGAGTAGACGTACCTTGGGCTATTTGTCTCTTCAAAGCTATTAGTTCGTTTGTCAATTTCTGCATCATAGGATCTGTAGTGCCTGAAGAAAAACTTTCAGCAGATGAAGATAATTTATTCTTACTAGGATCTTTTCTAATCTTACCCGCCAGAATAAGGTCATCTTCAATCTCAGTAGCCAAATCTTGAACCAAGGCTAGATCTATAGGGCCAGCTCGTCTCAATAGGAAACTTACTTCGGGAAGCTGCGAATTGATGAAAAAGCATTTGAGATTTTCTAGCGTAAGCTGAGCCACAGTTGGGATACAGTTTCTCAACTTATTGAATTTAGCTATGAAATCTCTCATGGGTTCCTGGGATTCTTTTTTCATCTGTGTTAGCTGAGCTAACAAAGCATGTGCATCTTCAGCAGGTTTAAATCTGACTTCAAATTTGGATTTGAGCGTATCCCAGTCAGTTATTGACCCAGCCTGTTGGTGATAGAACCAATCCGCGACAGCTCCTTGTAGGGTTTCCACGAAAAGTCTCACTGCTACATCTTCAAATTTGACACCAATTACGCCACATGCTATAGAGAAAGTGGCAATATGCTCGTCGGGATGAATCTTCTCGTCTCCAAAAAAATTAGAATTTTTTTTCCTAGAACTATGAGGTAGTTCATGCAAAGGTGTAGTCAAATTAAGAGGACCAAAGGAATTTCTCCACAGACCTTGAGCCATAATTATAATATGATTAAATAGAGGGGTAACAAACCTTGGTGGGGTATTTATAGGTAGGGTGTGATTGATGACAAGAAAAGAAGCTCTACTTTGCAGGGGCGATCCGATAAGGTCAGGAGAAAGACTTCTAGATCGTTGGAGGAAAGGCGGTGGAGGGAATAGATCAAAGTTGCTCTGCTGTGCCAACTCAAACATGGGATCAAAAACACCCTTAGATCTCTGGCTTCTGGTGTAGCATGGAGTTGCCAGATTTCAAATGAAAAAAGAACCAAAACTGCTTCAAGTTGAAGATTGAGGCTTCAAGATGCTCGTTTATAATCCCCAGCGGAGTCGCCAAAAAACTATTGGGTGAATATTTCATCGTCAACTAACTGATGACAAAATGGGTATATCAACCACATCATAGGGAGATTTACACCACAAAAAGTATGGGTTTACCAGATCTAGACGAAGTAAATCTCTCCTCTCATCAAGGGGAGGTTCCCTATAAATATTTATGTGCTGAATATATGTATATAATTAAGCAAAAAATAACACATGGGGTGGTATAACAACATCTACCTATCTTTTTTTAGAGGTAATGTATGAAGAACAAAAGAGGAATATCTTGGTCTTTAGCTAACAACACTCATCTTCTTTCAGGAATGGTATCAAACAGAGAGCAGAAGATCACCTGAAGTAACAAAGTCCACAAGAAAAATTATGCAAGCACAAAGTCTTCCGTAGTCTCCTTCACTAATCTGGAACAAGCGTAACCATAGAGTGAAACGAAGCATAAAGTCTTCACCTAAAACTATAAAACATAACTGAATCTCGAAGATAAAAGTAGCCCAAAGTCTATCCTCTACCTTTTAGAAACATTTTCAGATAATATAAACACACCCAGTTTGCTTATTAAATCGAATAAACAAGAGATTATCAGGAAAGAGAACATAAGAAACTCTTTTCTAGACAACACAGATAACTTCAACACAAAGTCTGAAATAAACCTGCTTCTCATTCATTCAACAAAGTATGATTTACAAGTTTGAGCATAAAGTCTCAAAAATTGCTTCAATTTCAGTAGAGTGTTTGCTTTCAATTTTTCCAAGCTCATTTTACAAATGAGGTCTCCACTATATATAGGGAGAAAATCCTCAAAAACTAGAAAGTATTAAAATATAAAAATATCTTAGTCAAAGATGACTCATCTTTGACTTTGAGATATTTTTTCAAAATATTTACATGTAATTACATATTACAAAATTGCATGCACTTTTCACAAAACAAAAGTGCATAAAGAAAGAAGAAAGAAGGGGGAAAATTCAGTTCTTGCTTCCAGATTTCTTCAGATGAGCATCGTACATAGTAATGGATGCCTGAATTCCTATGTTGTCTGGTGCAACCGTGTTCTTGGAGATGATTTTGGCTCTAATTAATGTGTCTTTCAATGCTGCAATAGCCTTAGCATGACCAGTTAACCTAGATTTTAGATTTTCCAAAGTTAACTGAGTGTCTAAAATACTATCCATAGAAGACATTGAGAAGGATTTCTCTTCAAAATCTCTTTGAATAATCTCTTTGAAACTATAGATCATTTCTCCTACTGAGAGGAATTGATTTTCCTTGGAGGTTAGGTTGCAGGGCAGTTCTTCCAGCTTATTGAGCAAACTTATGTTGCTCTTCTCACCAGCATCCCTAAAAGCTTTGAGATCCTCAATTAAATCTTTGAGTACCTGGATCTTGATGATCAGTGACTCCTTGATCTCAACATAAGAGTTCTTGCTGGAGATGACACTGATAGATATCAAGGTGCTTTTCTTCAGATCTTTCATCTCCTTTCATTTGACAAGATATTTTTCTGAACTATTAATCTCCTGAGAGATAAAAGAGACAAAGTCATCTAACTCTGCCCTTAATTTTTTCATCTTGTTCGTCTTTTCTGCAACCTCTGATAGCAAGGAAACTCCTTGAGTATGCATTTTTTCAACATAGTCCTCCAGGACTTTTCCCTTTAAGTAAGTCTTCTCTGCCTTTTGCATGATAGGGTCGTCTATAGAGAAGGCCTCCGGAGTTGCAGCTTCAGGGAGAAGAGTGAACCTTCTTATTACTGCTGTTAGCTGCTCTGTCTTGGCCTTGTAATAATCTTTCATCTCCTTCTCTCGGTCAAATTTCTGGACCATGATGTCCATAGCAGACTGAAGGTCACTTTTCACATCTTCGTGAGTAACTTTACCAAGTTTAACACGAGAGATGGAATAGCTGCTCATTTCAAAACCCTCAAGGGTTGCGTCCTGTGGAGGCTTGGCAATTTCTAGAAATTTTTGTCTTTTTTCTTTGACCAATTTTGAGAGGATTCTTGGCCTCTTCGAAGCCTTAGCTTTCACCGGCACCATTTTGCCAAAGTCAAAGTCATCTGGAGAGATGTCTAACTTCTTGCTTTTTGGGGTGAATGCTGACATCCAAGGCAAGAGAGAAGTACCTGTCGTGGCAGCTTCTACACTGCTAGTGGTGACAGTAGTCGCAGTGGGAGTAACAGGCAAAATTGTACCAACTATTGATTTTGCCTCTTGGACAGAACTTTTCCCCAGATTGAAAGAGGGAGATGACAAACTGGGAATGGACCTAGAGGAGCGAGGAGAACCTCCAGAAGCACCCTGAGGATTGCCAAATATGACTCTAGAAGGAGAGGCGGCTCCAGAATAGGGAACACTGATTGGAGAGATAGAAGAAGAGGGTGCCATAGGATACTGAGGTGGAGAAGGAGAGATGCTCTTGAGCGGTTGTACTTCTTACTATGAAGATAGAGGTTTAGTGCTTGGTTGTCCTGTCCATTAATCATCTATTTTCATTGGCTGAGCTACTTGTATTTGAGGGCTCTATTCTTCAGTTCCTTTAGCTACCGCTTCAGGCTCTTCAGTAGTCTTTGGTTTCTTAGACACAAAGATGATTCTAGGCTTGTGAGGCCTAGAAGGGGAAGGTGCATCTCTTTTGTTCTTGGTTCTGTTCTCTACTTTCTTCTTCATCTCTGCTTGGTATTCAGCCTCTGATCCCGTGATAAATTTTTTCAATTTGATTCCTCTGGCTACTAACAAATCATTAGTGTTAGCCAATATTGGTTCAAATCTCTTTCTCATAGAAGTTAGTTCCTTCTGAGACCACTGATTTGGAGGAAGAGGGGAGCCAACAACCTTTTTAGCCAGGTATCTATTATTGACGATGTTCCCATCGTTGACCAGATTGGAGGGAATCTCTGCAAGCCCCAGATATTCAACTTGCTCTAGGGTCAACCTGTAATAATCCATCTTATTTTGTCCTTAACTCCCCTGTAGTCAAATTTATCTCTTCTCTTAAACTGCTTTAGGGTGACCATCTGCATTTTTGTTTCCATGACTTTGGCTTTGGCTACTGTTGTAATGGAATACCTGCCAATTTTGATTGGAAACTTGAAACTTGGTTTCTTTAGCTCCATTTGTCTGGTATGCATGACAATCAGTTGTCGGAAAAGTTCTATTAGTACCAACTTATCTGAAGGGAACCTGGGGAGCATATAGGGGTAGCCTTGGAAAAAGCCAACCCCAAGATAGCAGAAGGTGGGAAATTAGAGGAACATGCAGCTGTAGTCATTGACCACTGTTCAAGCCTCATCTGATACTCTCTTCTACTCAAGTTGAGGGTCGAAGAGACATAGAAATATGGCAAAAAAGACATCATTTATCCTTTTAAAATGACGATTTGACCCTTGAAGTGTCAACTGAGGATAATATGAGTATACTGGGGTTGTCTTTCTATGCCCTTCGATTGTCAAACGTGGAAAAGTTTGCATTGTGGCAGCTATGTACACAAGGTAGGAAGTCATATAAAACTTGAAAGAAGTCTGTACCTTGGTTAGCTATTCATGGAGAGCGTTGTTGATCTGCTCTCCCCAAAAGATGACCTGCTTGCCTTGGAGGATGATTTTAATGAATGGGTACATCTATTCATGGAACAGTGAGGAAGACGAGGGACCTCGTACTCTACTGAGAAGGGTGATCAAGTCACCAACTTCCTCAATGAAGTCACTCCTCAAAAAGTTTTGTGGCCATCTAGATAGGTTGGTTCTGGGGGCCTTCAGCCATTTGTAGTTCATCACTTTATTTGCCCTCTCAAGGTCTTTGTCATATTCCTTCTGGGCGTCCACGAAGTCAATCTTGGTTACTTCAGTGGATGGGGGGCACATGAAGACTTTATCGATGAATTTGGAATCCAGTCAAATTATCATATTTCCGCTGGCATCTGAGACTGACCTTGTCTCCTTGTTGTAGAAACGGGCACATTGAAGGATGAACTTTGTATGATGTGTTGCCACCAAAAAAGTGGCAACCAGGTGGATGTTGCTTTCAACAATCCTCTTTATCTCGATGCTCGAGTTTGTCGCCTTCGTTTGAGTTATGAACTCGGCCATGTCCACGTGTCCAATTTTGGTGTCCCAAATGTCGTCGACATTGGAGGTGACCGAAGTGAACGGGAAGACACCTTGGTATTTGTATTTCATGGTCTTCACCTTTTTTGGAAATGCTTCAGACATGAGAACTGAATTTAATCGAATAGGTGTTGACGAGCAAGAGTTCTTTGAGAGTACTGCAGTCATGATCACGAAATTAGGAAAGAGTGGACGAATTGGAGAAAATGCATTTTAAGTGATCTTAGTCAATGGAGGTCACTTAAAAAGGTCGGGTTAGAAAAAGGTGCAAAAAATGAGGTAGAAAGGGAAAAAAAAGACAAGACAAAAAATCTTTTGGAGTTAAAAAAATCTGGGGGAGGAATGCACGGGCGGCAAAATTTTTCGCCCCTGCAAGTTGGAGTTAAAGAGTGTAAGGGTGGCAAAGTTTTCCATCCATGCAGGTTTGGCCTGCAGAGGTGGAAAATATCACCGCCCTTGCAGGTTTGGAGGAAAAAAGGTAGGGGCGGCAAATTTTGCCGCCCCTGCAGGTTGGGCATGCTTCGACGACGAAATTCGCCACTGATGCATGTCCAACAAAGGTGTGTGGGCGGTGAAAATCACTGCCTGTGCACAAATGGGTCAGCATGGGTGGCAAAAATTGCTACCTGCGAAGATGGAGGGAGGGCCGAGACGCATGGGCAGCAAAAATCGCTGCCCTTGTGGGATTTCTAAGGAAAGTTGCGGGTAATGGGGAGGCACAACGAAAATCACCACCCTAGGGAGTTTAAAGAGGAAAAACGTGAGTAAGGCAGGGGAGAGGAAGAGAAACAAAAATAAAAACACTCAAACGTAATAAAAACAAACAAATAAAGCCAATAGAGGAAAGAAGCTAAGAAAGGAAGGATAAGAAAAGCAAATGCAAGACCTACCTGGACAACCGCGCACGTCACAGGGTTAAATCCACCAAATCGCACCTCAAGTCATCCACTGGATCATCCAGACGTGAAGGGCAGGAGGAGAGGAGGAAGCAATGAGAATAAATGGGGTTTAAATCGGTTTATATGGGGTAAAAAACAACCCCAACAACCCACCGCACATGATAATAAATGTTGTGCATGGAAACCGAGACATGCTTGGGCGGCAAAATTTGCCACCATTGCATGTTTCAGTGAGTTTGAACGCATGGGTGGAAAAATTTGCCGCCCTTGTAGGTCAAGATGCAGGGACGGCAAAGTTTGCCGCCCTTACATTACAAAGGTCAAAATGCACTGGCGGCAAAATTTGCTGCCCGTGCATGAAAACAGAAGAAAAGACCAACTCTAGAAGAGGCAGTTTGGTGGAGTGACTTTCTTGGTCGCAACGAGATCGTAACTACTCTCACATTCCTAGGCCAATATGAGAGAAAATTCAAAACCCGTCTTGAAAACAAACTTAGAGAGACAAAAGACGAAACAAACAAGTTTCGTAGGGGGTTGTTCCCAAAAATGGGCTTAGCTGATTTTGGAAACAACACCTTCGACAACTTATTCAATTTTAATTGCATGATCTGATCCCTGAAGGCTTCTTTGATCTTTGACTACAACTACTCCATAAATTTACATAATTTTTGGAGAAACATGGCAATCTGGGCATTGCTCTTAAACACTTGCCAGTTCTGGTCATTATCAAGAATGGCAGGTCTAATGATCATCTGCATTACTTGCTCATTGGTAAACAAATATGTCATTAGATCAAATTGAGAACTAATTATCACCACGGGATGATTTGAATGTTGAAAGATTCAAATGATTAGATCAAATCCCATATCCGATGGTGATAGGACCTCAGTGGACATTCTTTACAATGGTGAACCCTCTCTCTTGTCTCACCACTAATTCAAAATCGCCAAACACTTTTAGCTGCTTTATGCCCATGCATTCAACAATGTTGTGGCCATGGACTAGCACTTCGTATTCGACTTGATTATTCATGTAGGAAAATTGGAAATGAAAGGCTCAGAGGGTCTCTTTTTTGGATGGAGATACTAATCAGAGACTGACTTCAATCTAGTTTTGCATTTTACATTGTTGAAATGTAGGGTCCAAAATTTGAAATCACTTTTAGGCTCTTTGCTTTGATCTTCTTTCTTATTCATCACCTCGGGGATGGCGCAGTCTACATTATTGATTACATAAGTCTCAAGGCTACTAGCATCTAAATTCATGAAAGGATCATTCTTAATAAATTCATTGATAGGGATTTCTTCCTCTGGGCTCCTATTGTCTACCACTCTTTCTTCTTCAAGCATTTCTATGTAATGTGTCTCCCTTTTTGAGAAAAAAGTGTGCATTGCTTCAAAGTTCATAATAACCGCATCTATTATGTGCTTTAGATACAACATCTTGGACAACACTTTCAACTTGGGACTGTATTTGGTCTTTAGGATTAAATGGGACCAATTCAAAGCTTGGTATCTACCTATCTTGGCAGTGAAATCTCTAGATAGACAGCCTAAAAACTAGTGAGATATCTATCACCACAACCTCTTGGGGAATGGTAATGCTCGAATAAGAATACAGGTTCAGGGGAAGATATTTTGTGACACTAATGTTCTACACTTTCTCCCTATCTAATTGCATTACCCCTTTATCCAAGGTTTCATATTATAGCTGCAGTGCATTCATAATCTGCTTGGACATGACTTTGGTACTAGTGCCAAAATCGATCATAGAATTATGCAATAGCTTCTTCTCCATATTAAGATTCAAATATAATGGGGTAGGTTTCCTCTTACTTACCCCTACCTGAGAATTGATAAACACATATGGCACATGAGGTTATGCACTATTGATGGCTTCTTTTTCATTATTTTGTGTTGGTTTCATAGTTGGGTTAGTTTGCATAGGTTTTTCTCAGTCTTCCAACAATTTTTGCTCTGGGATAGATAAGACATCCCAAAGAGAGACAATGGTTGGAGCCTTCTTTAGCTGCTCTACCATATTAAATGACCCTTACGATCAGACCTTAGGGTTCTTTGGCCTGTTCTATGCTATTTTGATTCACTTTTGATATGTCAAAGGTTGTGGTTTAGGTCCTGGGCCCTTTTCAAATGTCACTTTAGGACCTGTGAAGGCTTGTTGGGTCTCGATCAGTCTTTTTTAGATTAGGTGTAATAGTCTAGAATTCAACACTGGGATCTCACTTGCATAAACGACATCTTCTCCCTCTACCCAAGGGAAAAGCTCGTGCTTTAGGGATATCTTCTCTTCTTGTTTGAAAGACATTCATTGCATCTATGTTATTAAGACAACATTTTCAACCCCCAAGGATTGGTATCTTAGGAAGATGAATCAGGTGCATTCCTTTACCTTCATTATTTGGTAACCATCTACTATAGATTGCCTCTCAGGCAGTTTTTTGGCATATGCACATCATTGCATGGGAAACACCATGAATTAGAATCATCTACCAGGATGTTTTGGTCGATGACCAAGTCTCTATTTAAACTCGACAAGACCATTTATAAAGGATCAGGGATTGGGAAAATTTGATTTACAGGTTACACCTGGTAATTTGATGCTTGATGATTCGACCTTTGCCTTTCTTGGTACTAGTTCTGTTAATATGGTACCCTCCCATTTTGGTAATTTTGGTAAGGGGGATTTGGGGGCATGGCCTACTGCCTCTTGAGATTTATGATCTCATTAGAGAAGTTTTTGAAGATACTCTTCATGTCATTCATCTCCACAACTGGCAAGGATGAGGAGGATGTGCTCGTCTAAGTAGGCGAATATACATACATGGAAGGCAATGCCTATGAGGTGTTTGGGGCCTTTTCTTGTGGTAGCATTGATATTTTTAAGAACACTGGCATCAATAGTTATAGAGGAAATATTACCATCATCTATCAAGTTGTTCTCTATTTTGACGGCTATGTCATATGCATTCGATAGCATCTAGCCTCTAATAGACTAAATCATGACGGTTATGTCTGAGTTGAAAGCTTTAAGGTAGAAGATGATGGCCATGCCAACGGGTGGTTTAGCCACTATTAGGATCATTTTCTAGGTCTTATCAAACCTAGTATTGAAATCAATAATAGCCTATTATGGGGCTCTCTTAATAGTTATTAGTTGTTGTAGGAGAAATGATCAGTCTGCCTTCTCATTAAATTGCTCAAAGAATCTGTTGCCCAAGTCATCTTAAGTGGTAATAGAGTTGGGCAATAATCATCAATACTAATCAAGAGCTCACCCTTTGAAAGAGGTGGCTAGTATACTCAAGGCCACATTATGCTATGTAACATAGTGCACAATGCATATATTGGTGACATCTTGTATATGTTTTGCTACGCTTTTGAAATCTTCCCTTCAGAAATGGGGGAGTGCTTTCAATGCATTAGCAAGAATGGGATCCCACGTAGCTGAGGCTATTGGAGGGATGAGTGGGCTACCACTGTTCCATGCTACAAAGTTATTTGATGGTCCTTGGATAGCCATTTGTTGTTGTTAAGTAATGCTAAGTTTTGTGATCCTTTAGTGAGTTGGGGCTACTAGAGGTGGTGTTAACAAGCTTAGATTTTTGTTGTTTATGACCTTGTAATGGGCATATAGCTTATAAACTATGACTTGTAATCAGGTAGACTAGTAGTCATGTCCCACCAGGGGTGGTAGAAAAGAAAATTGTTGATGCCTAAAACTTTGGCTCTAGGCGAACAACTCTTTATGGGAAGCTTTACAGATGTGGGACTCAAATGCGATCTGTAAAGTAACATCTGGGTTTTAGAATCCAAATCTTCAGATCAATTTTGGGATGAAAAGAGATAAAAAATAAATGCAAAATAAAACTAAAATAAACTAACGAGGGTGATTGTCAAGATCTTTAAAGTATTGGCCTACAATTGCATAGAATATCTTGAATATTCAAACATCACATACTATTAAATGAGCATATGCATGAATTAAAGTCTATAACGCAAACAAGAACCAATACTATAGAAGCAGAGAAAGGAAACAACAAATATAAATAACTTTCCAATTAGTTTGACACATAACACCATATCCTCTTCATTGTTAGGTGGAGAATAAAATACAAAAGGCTTCTAGGGCACAATATACAATATTTAATCCTACTCGTGAGGGGCAATTGCTAAGGTCGTAGAATGAAAAATGCTAACTACTACTATTCTAAAAATAGACTATTATAAATGGATACTCTATGATAATAATAAAAATAATTATTCATCTATCAGACCCCTAAAAAAGAAAAGAGCTCTACTTATATAGATGCAACAACCTCTCGAGGAAGTGACACTTGAAACTAGGCACTCGTGCTCATGATGAGGCCATTGCAAATGATCAAAGAACTTTGGATCATGAGTGTAGTCGATCTTCAAAAAATCCCAATATGGTACAGCTGTAATGCCTTATGATGCCCATGATGCTTAGAAGAATTTTGGTGGTGATGCATGTTTGCCTTCAGAACTACCTCTAAAATGCTTGATAAGAAAGGGGGACCCACTCCTCTCATCCAATAACACTTCTTGAAGGTTTGACAGTAAAAGTTTTACTTTAGACAAGCATCATGGCACCACATGAAAATTCCATTTCCTTTTTATAACTATATAGTGGGCCCACCCACTACTCCATCAACCAATGGCACTGCTTGAAAGTCTGACAAAATCAGCCCCATTGGATGAGCATTGGGTCACCATGTGGAGAGCTGGCACTACTCCTGGGTGCATCGATAACTTCTTCGTGATGAATGAGTGTCAAGCTACGATGTGGCAGTGGCAGAAGGAAGATGAGACTTAGCCAAAAATAGAAAAAGACCCAGGGAAAAGAGGAGGTTGAAATAACTACCAAACTTGCTAAGGACGCCCGTAATGAAAAGCAAACTACTCCAAAACTTCAAAATGTGGATTACGTCCACAGTTATATGCTTTATCAAAATCAAGTTTGATCAAAATAGCATTATGCCTCGTTTGTTGAGTCCATTCACAAGTTTCCCATGTAAGAATAAGATTATCAAGAATATATCTACCATCAAAAAACCTCATTTTTCAGCTCTTACAATTCCTTGAACCATTGGTTAAATCCTCCTAGCCAGAGCTTTTACAATAATTTTTTAAGAGTTATTAAGAAATATGATGGGGCGCCAACCAAAAATAGTATCCTCCTTTTTTCCTTTTAGGAAGGAGTTTGAATATGCCATCATTAATGTTTGGCCCTAATGATCCTTTCTTAAAAGCCTCCAGGTAAAAGCAGTAAAAATCTTCCTTAATAAGATGCCACATAGCCTGGTAGAATTTCATTGGAAGCCCATCATTATTTGGACTTTTGTAAGGTGCCATAGAGAAAAGAGATTTTTCTAATTCTTCCAAAAATAATCCAGTCTAAAAAATGACTATATTTAGAGTCTATTTTATCAGGAATATGCTCCCTAACAACATCCTCAAGGGCTTGTTGAGTATCCTGCCATTGGTCATCTTTGAAAAGCTTGTCATAAAACATTCTAAATAAGTTGCATATATCAGAAGGATTAGATTGAAGCACATCATATTCATACCTTATAGCGCCAATTCTTTCCTTTTTATGTTTGTAATTAAAATAGTTGAAAAAATACTTAGAGCCCTTGCTACCTTATTTTATCCAGTGCAGTCTAGATCTGATTTTTGCCCCTTGTCCTCTATAGTTATCAATTTTATGCAATTGTGCTCCTATTGCAAAAATGAAAGTTTAAAGTCTGGTATTGTTAGGATCAACATTAATAATTTTTTCTATCATGAACAAGTTTCCCTTGGAAAGATTTTACCCTTTATTTTCGCTACCAATCCATTCTTTTACCAAATGAACGAAGAAAAGTGGTACAATTAGAAATGGCTACACACCACCAATCAATCCAAGAATCCCCTTCTTCCAGTTTGGGTATAGAGCTCCAAATTACCTCAAGGGTCGATAGACAAATAGGATTCTTTAAGTGGGAAATATTGAGTTTAAAAGGGAGAGAATTGTCAATACTTAAATTTTGAGACAAGGAAACACTGCAAAAAATGGGATAGTGATATGAAAGGGTGGTATAATTGTCCACCTGAACACAAAAACCCATCGAGTCATGGACCAATGGTAAAATAGGAGATAAATAAAATATGTTCAACCTACTCAATTTCCTATCACCTCCCATCCTACAGTTGGACCAAGTAAACTAATTTGTGGAGTGGCTGGTGAATTTCTCATGAATGGGGTCAACGACACCCAAGGAATTTTGACATAACAACCAACTATCAAATTCTTCTTTGTTGAGATTTAGCTGGTTAGGCCAGCTACAGTCTTGATGATGTTCCACCATGTTAAAATCAACACCTAAGATCCAATCCACATTAGGTAAATTATTGGATAGCCAATCCCAAAGCTCAATGCATTCTTTGATGAAATTTGAGGCATAAATAGAGCAAAATCCAATGAGTTGTCCATTGATAACGGTAAGGGCCCAAACACAACTATGTGAAGGGCCCTCACCCTTATCAATGATATGCTTGAGAAATTTCAATAACAACTCCACCTCTGCCATCTATATGAGATGTATACAAAAAAAACATCTTTCCAAATATAACGTAAAGATGCCTCAAGTCTAGTGTTACTGAGCTTGATTTCTTAGAGGAATAACACATCAGGGTTCCATTTCATAACCACCTCTTTTACTTTAAACTTACGATGAGGGAGTGAAATCCCTCTTACATTCTAAGAGAGTAAGTTATAATTCATGATGGAGATTAATAGAACCATCATCCTGAGTCAACGCGCTGAGGCTGTTAGCAAGAGTAACATCATGATCCTTGGATTGTCAATCATTAAGGGCAGAAGAAGGTGATCTAGATCTGTGACGGGGGCAAGGGAAAGAAGAAGAGGAATCACGAGCATGAGGTTGAGGAGAGGAATGACGAAGAGTGGGGATGGATTTGTGGATATATAAGGTTTGGAAGACGAAGGAGGGGGTGAGCGTGAATGATCTCAGGATGAAAAACGAGAGATAAGAAGAGAGGAAGAGTTAGATGGCTCTTTCCTCTTCCTAACGATTCTCCACCCATCTAACATAACCACATATTTAAAGGAAACGTAGACTTATTATTTATTGGTGAGTTATATTAGGTATACTTAAGTTGACCTAGATATTTCAAAAGTTAATTTAATAACATAAAATTTATATCTTTAAAAAAAAATCATAAATTCAAATTCTAAAAAAATAAAATACATATACTCCGTATTCAAAACATAATTATATACATCTTATATATTAAAAATATAAGATAATCTTATATATTAAAAATATAAGATAATCTTATATATTACATTATAGAGTTAAACTAAAATATACATCTTACATTATTAAGGATCAAAACATGGTTTTTTTTTGGTACCCATGTTTTTTATTAGATTGTAATGTTTAGTCCTTCAATACATAATGATTGTAAAACGTAGTTTTCTTCTTATCATCATCTTAAAATTTGTGATTCGCATAAGTAGCCTTTAAAAGGTCAGAGAAATCATATCAAAGTGATATGGGCCAATTTTTTTTTCCAATCAATAAACTAAACTATTTAAGAATATATTTGATCCTCATTATTGTTTGTAAAGTTAAATGTATTTAATCTACTTTGAAATTAGATATAAACACAAATTGTTGAGAGAGATTTTCTTTATGATTTTCCTAAGGAGCATAAGACAAACTTTAAAAAGTGCATGACTTAAAAAATAAAAATAAATAAAATCTGTATCATATCCAAACTCATGGAAATTTTTTGGCATATTAACTTAACACCTCACATAATGATAAAAAGATAAGGGCATGATATTATAAACGCACTAAAACACACAACCAATGTCAGAATTGAAATATATATTTTTAGCTAGTTTGTCACATCGTTAATATTAGGAAGTTAGTAAGCATTGTATTTGTTCTTAAACGTTTTAGGGTTTATAGGGTCTATTGTATGAATTAAAAGTTTTGTTTTGAAAAAAATTGTGTAAGAGTGTTTAATTTATAGGGTTGGTTGAATGTTATGCATTTTCTAAATAATTATTCATATGTAATAAATATATGTTGATTAGATTTTATTATTTTTTAATTATTGATAAATATTATTTAAAAATTTAGAGTTATGAATCAAAATATTTTTAAATGAAGCTATCAATTAGTTTGGAATATAAATGTGAGGTCTAAATTTCTCTTATACTTATTACAACGGTCATAAATGATCTTAGAAATATTATCACAGCTACCACAGGTTTCACAAATATCTCCATCAACCATAACCACTGTAACATGCCACCAATATTTGAATATGGGTGGGATTAGATACAAGCAAACTACTTTAACCAATTCACCTACAACTCATTGACTATGGATTACAATATATTATTACAAATTTGAATTTATTCTATGTTTCAAGTATTTAATTTTAAATCAATATTGTTATTGTATATATTTATTTTGCAATAATATTTGTTTAAATGTGTTATGTTTCAAATATTATATAGGATTTGGATTAGTATATATATTATTTTTTAACAATATTTATTTAAATGTGTTAAATTTAAAAATTATAGAAGATATTTGATCGTGATGGTTCAAAAAATTTAAACTCTAATCTTTACTAGAAGCCTCCTGAATTTGGAAGAATCAAGTTTAAATTTGACGAGGCCTCAAAATAAAACGCAAGACGACTGGTTTGTTGGGGTTTTTAGAAATCATGAGGGACATCCTCTCCTCCTCAACTTTCTCTCTCATGGATAGTCGAACTTAGTTGTGGAAAGCATTTCATAATTAATTATCAATGCTATAAATTTAGGAGTCATCAAGGCTTGAAAAATTTAGTTCGTCCTAAATGAAATCAATCATCTGAGGAGGTAATTGTTTAAGTATTTGGAGTGTCTTCACACAAAGAGAGGAGGTAATTTTATTGTAGATTGGATGACAAGTAAAGGGGTTTGCCTCAAAGAAAATCAAAAGGGTAAGCCTATGCTTTTGGGATCCACCTTTTCCTAATGATTTGAAAATCCTATTTATTAAGGATGCATAGAGTGGGGGGTCTAAGTCCTAGTCTCTTCATCATTGTCATCCATCTGACTCATAATGATGATTATGCATTCATAACAGAGTGTGCCTTGCGGTATGTGGAGGATTTACTCGTGCTAATGGATTTCAGTGTTCATGATTCAACATGAAGCTTGTCAGATCCTCATTTGGCTGACTTGAAGGTGTTGGGTTCTCGACAGTCTTTATTTTTTTCTTGTTTTCTAAGTCTTTTTTTTTGATGTTGTGCAGTCAAGAACCATGGATTAGGGCAAAGGCATTAAGGGAGAGGTTTCTTCCTATCCCACGACTCATGATGACAAGGCTATGGCTTCTTCATAATGGCTAACAAAAGAAGCTATTGTAGGTTATTTCAAAGAGAACATTGATGAAGAAACAAAAAATCCTTTGATGAGGATTTGATTGAAACAAATGTGGATAGCCATGACATAGATGGATGAAGTCAATAACCAAGATATTTTGTGTTAAGGTGTGGAGCCTAAAAGCTTCACCAAGGAGCGCATTACCAAAGTTGCAGGTTTACACAGTCACCAGCATCGGTCAGGAGCGACCGACATCGGTCAGGTGCAGTTGAAGAGACGCCGGCGTCGGCAGGGGATCGGCCGACGTCGGTCACAGGCAAGCAGGCAGGAATCGGCGTCGGTTACCTGTGCGTCCAGAGAGCTATTTTTGAGGATAGAACCGAGTGTTTGCATGATGAGTTTAAGTTGTAGTCTTAAGTCCGTATCTCTATTATTAGTAAGACTATTTTTAGATCCCTTGTTCAAGAGGCTTAACTGTTGGTTGTAAGTGCATGCTTAAGTCTCCTAATTCTATATGTAGAATTAGATCTTCTTAGCTTATTGTTGTAGTTCATTGTATGTGAATGTTGTAGAACAATACAGAGTTGAATCATTCCAGGTTGTTGGAGTTGATTATACTTGAGAGAGAGAGCTCTTGAGGGAAAGAGATCTAGAGAGAGATCTGTACATCTGAGAGAGGTGTGGAAGAAAGAAGTTTCTTCAATTGTATTCATTCTGTAAAGAGTTTAATACAAGTTTTCAGGGTGGTTTCTTGTATCTCTTGTTCTTGCTATTTATCATTCTAGTTACTTGTCTATCTGATTTAATTCCGCGATTATTGCTTTCATAAGTGTAATCAAATTGTTGGTTGATCCCCAACAAGTGGTTCAAATCTGTGTAGTGTGTATTGATTACAGGTTACTCACAGGGGTTTCTGCAGGGATTTCTGTTTGAGTGGGAGAAGCAATGGTAGAAGAAAGTAAACTGAGAATGGAGAAGTTCAATGGCAAAAATTATCAACATTGGAGAATGCAGATAGAGGACTATTTGTATCAGAAAGATCTATACTTACCGTTAGGTGGGATTGCAAAGAAGCCCAAAGACATGGATGATGAAGAATGGGAAGTTCTTGATAGAAAGGCTCTGGGGTCTATAAGACTGAGTCTAGCATCTACTGTGATATCTAATTTATCACAGGCAAAGTCTACGGTAGAGTTAATGACTACTTTAGCAAATTTGTATGAAAAACCTTCAGCTTCTAATAAGGTATATCTTATGAAGCAGTTATTGAATTTGCATATGAATGAAGGTGGATCTGTGTCTACTCATCTGAATGATTTCAATGGAATTGTAAATCAATTAAGTTCAGTGAATATAGTGTTTGATGATGAAATAAAAGCTCTTTTAATATTATGTTCTTTGTCTGAAAGCTGGCATAGCTTAGTAATGACAGTTAGTAATACTACATCTGCTTCAAACATTTTAAAAGTAGAGGATGTTGTTAGTGTTATCTTGAATGAGAAAATTCATAAGAAAAGCACAGAGGAAACATCTAGGAACGCTTTAAGTTTTGAGAGCAGGGGGAGACAAAAAAGAAAAGAGTAAGAGGAGATCAAGATCTAAGTCTAAGGTGAGAGGAAGATCCAAATCCAGAAATGGCAGGAAGCCACAATGCTAGAATTGTGGAAAGATTGGGCACATAAGCAGAGATTGCTGGTCAAAGCCTAAGGAGGACAATCAACACGAAGGAAAAGAAGAAGCAAAGGTTGCAGGTATTGCACAAGATGCTTTAATATTCTCTTTGCATAATAATATAGAATCTTGGGTGTTAGATTCTAGTGCATCTTTTCATGCTACCCCTAATAGGGAATATTTTAGTGACTATATCCATGGAGATTTTGGAATAGTGTATCTAGGGGATGATGAGCCTTGTAAAATTATTGGCAAAGGTAAAGTGCAGCTGAAAATGCAGAATGGCAACACATGGGTGTTGAGAGATGTGATGCATGTTCCTAGCTTGAAGAGAAATTTGATTTCTGCAGGAAAGTTAAGGGATGAGGGTTGTACAGTAACTCTCACAACAAAATCTTGGAAGGTGACCAAGGGTGCACTTGTAATGGCCAGAGGTAAGAGAGTAGGTACTCTCTATTTATGTAATTGTGTTACTAACAATTCTCCTTCTGTATTATCTACTACAGATGTGGATGCGAAATTGTGGTACTCAAGGCTTGGCCACATGAGTGAGAAGGAGATGTCAATTCTTAAGTCCAAAGGTATGCTTTCAGATTTAAAAAGCATAGATCTAGAGTTTTGTGAGCACTATGTTTTTGGGAAACAGAAGAGAGTGAGTTTCCTCAAGACTGGGTCAACTAAGAAGAAGCATAAGTTGCAGCTTGTTCACATAGACATGTGGGGACCGGCTCAAGTTGCTTCTATTGGAGGATCACAGTGCTATGTTTCGTTCATAGATGATGCTACAAGAAAGGTATGGGTCTATTGTATTAGGAAGAAATCTGATGTATTTGAGACTTTTAAGATTTGAAAAGCTATGGTTGAGAATGAAATAGGCAAAAGATTGAAGTGCCTGAGATCTGACAATGGTGGTGAGTTCTGCAGCTATAAGTTCAGAGATTATTGTTATACTCATGGAATCCGCAGGCAAAGGACGGTTCCAAAGACACCTCAGCAGAATGGAATTGCTGAAAGGATGAACAGAACAATAATGGAGCGTGCAAGGTGTATGAGATTGCATGCTGGTTTGCCCTTAGAGTTTTGGGCACAAGCTATTGACACTGCAGTGTACCTGATTAACAGAGGACCCTCTACAGCTCTGGATAGTGGAATTCCAGAATAGGCATGGATAGGTAAAAATGTAGATCTCTCATATCTCAAAGTTTTTGGTTGTGAAGCCTTTGTGCACATTGATAAGAAAAATAGAAAGAAGCTAGATGCTAAGTCTATGAGGTGCACATTTATTAGCTATGGCTTAGATGATCTTGGTTTAAGATTTTAGAATCTAGGAACTAACAAGGTAATTAGGAGCCGTGATGTTGTTTTCAATGAAAAAGTGATGTATAGTGATCAGCTGAGGAAGCTGAATCAATCTGGGTAGAGCAATGGAGAATTGGATGAGGTGACGGTCCAAAATGAGCTCACAGGAAAAAAAATAATCACTTGCAGGAAAATATAGAGACCGACGTCAACAAGGTAGGAACCAGCGTCGGTAGGACAGAGACCGACGTCGGCCATACAGAGACTGACGTCAGCAGGATAGGCACCGATGTCGGTCAGGCAAAACCAACGTTGGCTAGTAACAGGCCTGGAAGCGATCGAGGTCGGTCACTGTCAGAGAATTTAGGTGGACAGCGTGTTGTGAACGAGTCTCAGACACCCATCAGGAGGTCAGAAAGGGTAAGTAAGCCTCCAATTAGATATTCTCCTTCATTATTCTATTTATTGCTAACTGATAGTGGAGAACCAGAGAGTTTTGAAGAAGCAATATAGGTGGAGTCCAAGAGTCAGTGGGAGCATGGCATGGTCGAGGAGATGGAGTCCTTAAGAGAGAACCAAACATGGGATTTGGTTGAATTGCCATCAGGTAAGAGGACACTGAAGAACAGATGGACCTATAGGTTGAAGGAAGGTGAGAATGGACAGATGAGATATAAGGCCAGATTGGTAGTGAAAGGATTTGCACAAAAGCCAGGTATTGATTTTGGTGAGATTTTTTCTCCTGTTGTTAAAATGACTTCTATACGGGTTGTATTGTCTTTGGTTGCTATTGAGGATTTGCATCTTGAGTAGCTAGATGTTAAGACAACGTTTCTTCATGGAGATTTGGATGAGGAAATATATATGGAATAGCCGGAAGGATTTGAAGTCAAAGGTAAGGAGAAGTTAGTGTGCAGATTGAAGAAAAGCTTGTATGGCCTCAAGCAAGCTCCTAGACAGTGGTACTTGAAATTTGACAGGTTTATGACTGAGCATGGCTACAGTAGGTGTCAATCTGACCATTGTGTGTATTTTAAGAGATTGGATAATGGTAGATATATTATTCTATTGTTGTATGTAGATGATATGCTGGTTGTAGGATCACACATGCAAGATATCTCTGAGCTTAAGGTGAAATTAGCTCAAACTTTTGCCATGAAAGATTTGGGAGAAGCAAAGAAAATCCTTGGCATGAGCATTAAGAGAGATAGGAAAAATCACAGGTTGATATTGTCTCAAGAGGATTATGTGGACAAGGTCTTGAAACGGTTCAATATGCAGGATGCTAAACCGGTAAGCACACCTTTGGCTGGACATTTTAAGTTGAGTAAAGAACAATGTCCTAATTCACATGATGAGGTAGAGTACATGAGTAGAGTTCCATATTCTTCTGCAGTAGGGAGTTTGATGTATGCAATGGTGTGTACTAGACTGGATATTGCCCAAGCAGTGGGAGTTGTAAGTAAGTATATGGCCAATCTAGGTAAGAAACATTGGAAAGCAGTTCAGTGGATCCTTAGATATATGAGAGGAACCAGCAATAGGCACTTATGCTATGGAGGTTTAGATACTTCTCTACATGGTTATGTAGATTCAGATATGGCAGGTGATTTGGATGGCAGGAGGAGCACCACAGGATATGTTTTCATTGTAGGTGGAACGACGGTTAGCTGGATTTCAAAGTTGCAGAAGGTTGTTGCCTTGTCAACTACAGAAGCAGAGTATATTACAGCCACAGAGGCTAGCAAAGAGATGATATGGATGACACGGTTCATGGATGAGTTTGGAAGGGAGCATGAGAGTTGTAGATTGTATAGTGACAGTCAGAGTGCAATCCATTTGGCTAAGAATTTAGCCTTTCACTCAAGAACCAAGCACATACAACTTAGGTACCACTTCATACAACAGGTATTGGAAGATGGTGAGTTGAAGCTAGAGAAGATCCATACAGATAGGAATCTTGCTGATATGTTAACCAAGCTGATTACAAAGGAGAAGTTGAATCTTCATTCAACTTCTGTTGGTCTTCATGATTGAGTTGAAGATGGAGGAGCTAGAATATGTTGCTGTACAGGTACTGGTGCAGCTGTTTATCTCCAAGTGGGAGATTGTTAAGGTGTGAAGCCTAAAAGCTTCACCAAGGAGCGCATTACCAAAGTTACAGGTTTACACAGTCACCGGCGTCGGTCAAGAGCGACCGACGTCGGTCAGGTGAAGTTGAAGAGACACCGGCATCGGCAGGGGATCAGCCGACATTGGTCACAGGCAAGCAGGCAAGAATCGACGTCAGTTACCTGTGCATCCAGAGAGCTATTTCCGAGGACAAAACTGAGTGTTTGCATGATGAGTTTAAGTTGTATTCTTAAGTCTGCGTCTCTATTATTAGTAAGACTATTTTTAGAGCCCTTGTTCAAGAGGCTTAACTGTTGGTTGTAAGTGCATGCTCAAGTCTCCTAATTCTATATGTAGAATTAGATCTTCTTAGCTTATTGTTGTAGTTCATTGTATGTGAATGTTGTAGAACAATATAGAGTTGAATCATTCCAGGTTGTTGGAGTTGATTGTACTTGAGAGAGAGAGATCTTGAGGGAAAGAGATCTAGAGAGAGATCTGTACATCTGAGAGAGGTGTGGAAGAAAGAAGTTTCTTCAATTGTATTCCTTCTGTAAAGAGTTTAATACAAGTTTTCAGGGTGGTTTCTTGTATCTCTTGTTCTTGCTATTTATCATTCTAGTTACTTGTCTATCTGATTTAATTTTGCGTTTATTGCTTTCATAAGTGTAATCAAATTGTTGGTTGATCCCCAACATTTTTAAGGTCCTACGGTCTCTCATGGTCGATGTCAAGTAGTCAGTGAGAAAACACAATGTCTTCAATGTAACACAGGCTATTAGTGGTGCAAATATCCTATCAAATATTTCAAGGTCCTTCACCCTCCATGTGGAGCATTTGGTTCTAAGTAGGGAAATCATGCCCACGTAGTTTTCCCACCTAAAGTGATTTTGAAATTGTTCTCCTTTGACTATATGCATGCAACTAAAAAATGGTTTTGATACTTGACAATGATATCTCCTAACTTGCTTTAAAAGGTGTTTAACTTAGCTTAATGCATTGGCATACTGGTGACCTAGGTTTAAATCCCACCAGTGATCAGGCTACCCATAATAGGGGACAAAAAAAATAGATTGGCATAATGGAGTCATGGGGATTGAAACCTTGCTTACATTCTAGATCGAACATGGGCCCACCAACCCCACAATTAACATGAATAAAAAATATTATTATTATATATTTTATTACATACATTATTAATAATATACACTAATAATAATAATAATAATAATAATAATAATAAGCAATAGTAATTTATATATTACAATAATATTTAAAAGTATATGGTTATAAATATATAATATAATTATCTATATGATACATTATATACTATTTTAATATATTACATATATAAATATAGAATCTAAAACTTCAATGTCTTATCCCCATGTCAACGATATTACAGTGATGATTCCAGCTGCACATCAGATGTGGAAACTTATCACAATCAAATAGGCTTTCATGATGTTTTCATCCATCCTTGACAATAGAGAATATCCAATCAAAGATGCCAACACAAGGGGTTGCAAGTTGCAAACTCCTCTATAATGGGTGCAGGGAATGTAAATCCACCTATTGCCTTACATATGGGTTTGGTCTATCATATGGGCCCTCCATTATACAATGTCCCCTTAAGGACCCTATCATTACCCCTCACCATCACTACTTAACTCACCTTAAAATATTTTACCACTTGCATGTCTTGTTGGATTTGCCCTTCCTCACTACTTCATCATTGTTGAAGCTCATCATGAAATAAAATGTCTCCTCCCCACACAACACATTGCCACACCATATGAATAAACATACAACCTCAATTTCAAATGTCACCTTCACTATAAAAATAAAAGTATTATTGAGTAACCCTTAATACACAAAAATGAAGATGGTTAGTGGTCATATTGATTGACACTCGATTTATAAAACTAGCTTTACCAAAACAAAATATTACATCCATTCTGGCATAACTTTCACCTTTAAGACAACTACTAGTTACTCTTCTATTATACTAACATTGAAGACTTTGGGCCCTTTAAATGGAGGCCACAAGCTCAATTTTTTTACCTACCTTTAATCAAAAGACAAAGGGAATTATTTAACATAGTAACACTTCAGAAACATGTAATACTTTATAATCTAACATTGTCTCCCTATTACATCTCGATTCGTTGCTAGGAAAAATACTTGATTATTTGTGGATATTTATAGTTGACACATTTAATATAGCTATTTTTAACTAAGATTTAAGATATATTTTTTTATGGGATAGTTGGACATTGCTTAGGTTATATGATTCTATTGCTATGAGTTAGCTGTAGTGTATATGTTTACATTATGATCATGTTGATTTGTTATTTCAGCTATATTTTATGATGTATGTATATCATGTTGTTATGGTCTAACTACATGCTTGTTGTGAGGTTGATGCATGATAACTCATCCCTTAGAGCATGACAGAGGGAGAGAATCATCGAAGAGGGTGATGTAGATGGAGATGTTAGAGGACAGAAAAATTGGCTAGAACCTTGCACACACCACAATAGCTATCATATGTTAGATGCATAATAATTTGGTTAGCATAATGTGTTTTGATATCATTTGCATTATATAGCCATTTATATATAGTTTTCTAGCATAGTTTAATGGTTTTATGAAACTCATTTTGCATGTGAGATCATTAAATGTTGTTAAAAACATGATTTGTATAGTTAGAATAAATTTGGGTCATTGATTTATGAATTTATCATTAATTTGTTATGGCATTTGGAGATGCTAATTTAATTAGTGAATTTACTGATTATTATAATTAATACTAAAATAAATAAAATTTAAGAATTTCAAATAAAGTGAAAAAAATAGGAAAAAAAAGAATTTCTCAAAATAAGCAAAAAGAGGAAAAAAAGAAACAATATAAATAAGAGAAAGTGGAAAGGGTAAAAAAATAAAGATATTGATATAATAATAACAAAAAGAAAGGAAAAAGAGAGAGAGAGATAAAATATCAAAGGAGAAACCACACATATTTTGGGAAGGAGCTTTTGCAGAGGATTTAAAGAAAAGAAGAAAGCTACACCTATTTCTATGGAAAAAGAGAACATGATAAAAAATAAAGAAGGGAGAAGAGTCAGGGGGAGGAGAGGAGAAATGGAGTGGCAAAGAGCACTAAGAATGGAGAAAGGAGCAAACCAAACACATAATTCATTCTTGGTCGTGCTACCCTAGTTGTTTACCATAATCTAGGTAGGGGATGTCTTTAATTTTATGTGAATTAAGTGCTTAATCCAAGCTTTATCAACGATCCATGAATGATTATTATGTAAAGATTATATGGTTGGTAGCAATTAAATTTGCATAGATACATATAAACTATGTGCCATACATATTAATATATAATAAAAAGTCTGTAATTGTTAGACCTATAGTCAAAATTGCTATCCAGATATATACAATGATGTAAACTAATGATGGTACAATGACAGAGCGTATAGGGGTACTAGTGATAGTTAAAATGGTATAAGCATCCTAATAAGTGATAATAGTATATATTAGGATACAATATAGTACATGTGAAGATATAGATGATGCTATGTTTTTTATTAGGAATAACTATTATGGTATATATTAAACGGTATAGATGATGATTAAAGTAGATAAACGATGATTCATTTAGATTTCTCCATAAATGAGACTTGGCACTGTAATGAATAATGTGCTAATAATGTATAATACTAAATGGCTATGAAAATAATGATGTACTTTTCAAACGATACTGTTTTAACATAAAATTGATGGTATATAGGAATTAGTGCTATAACATCTATTCTGGCTTATGTTAGGTGGAACAAAATAATTTATAAAGTATTCAAATTTTATATATTTAGTGGGTTAAACTATATAAGATATTGTGTTTCACTGTATATACCTTATGAAATGTGCGTTTCACTATATATACCTTATGAACTATGTGTTTCACTATATATACTTCTTAAACTATGCATTTCACTACATATACTTTCTAAATTGTGTGTTTTGTGATATATACTTCCTAAACTATGCTTTTCATTGCATGTACTTCCTAAACTGTGTGTTTCCTTGTATATAGTTTTGAGCTATATATTTCACTATATAAGATATTGTATTTCATGGTAAATATCCTTGCATTGTATATCATTTCGTATCTAGGGAACCTATATAGATGTATTCCTTTTGATATAGATGTATATCACCTTATCATGGGATATATGTTTATCACCCTTTTATTATATATATTAGATTTCTATATTAATATCAGTATACTCATTTAATATAATAATCAAATTACTATATTTCTATTAGCATATCGGATTATTTCATATATTAGTGATATATAGCCATGGCATACACTAATAGAATAATCCATTATATATATACCAACCCATTTGTAATATACATAAAAAATATATATATCTATAGTGTATTCCATTAAAGTAGTTGTTCTGAAAAGATAACAACAATCATATATGAAGATATTCTGTATATGTATTGCATAGTCATATGTATGTTCTCAAACATAGCTATTTTCATGGCATAAAATAAATGATAGCCATATAAGTGACGAGTAATGGTGGATAACTATGCTGTGATGGAATGGATCCAGATAATGTAGTGAGGATGTATTTCTAACTTTTAATACTGTGATTGTGTATGAGCATTCTTTCATACAGATTAATTTTCATTATAAATTTGCTTAGAGAGGAATATGGATTAGCGTGAGGTCAATTTAAAGACAATATATAGACATAGATCTTGATGTTATGTATATTTTTTATTTGAATATGTCCATATTACCAAATTTATGAGTAAAAGATATATATTCTAACCTGTGTTAGATAAATTGATGTGTTATGAAAATAAACAATCAGTGGATTAAGGTATTATTATACATCTATTATATATATTTTTAAACATAGTCACATTATGATTGTGCTCGAGGATGGATGCACATAGATATGGATGTGCATGGATATGGATGTACATGGATGTACAAGGTTATAGTGAAGTGTTTAGTAATATATAGTTTATCAATAGAAATATCACTTACATTTATATTAACAGTAGTGATAATGAACAAGTCAATGGAATCAAACCTATGACAACATATATAAATGAAATACACAGACTGATGTAGAATATAAACACTTAAAGGAACCTTGAGAATGCCTTGTATGGTGGATTTGAATTAAAGGTTGTTTTCTTCTATGCTAAAATCTAGCAGTAAATAATGAGAAAAAAATATTGATATAGAGAGGTCTATTGACTGTAGTACTTAGTTTATATCTTAATGATTCATGGATGTAATGATTATGAAAATATTGTAAAACCTTGACTTGTGTCATAAATGGTTGTTAGTATATACATAGACAGTATTAAAAATTTATGTGCAATACACGTTGTGAGTCGATTAATATGTACAAGTGTTTAGACATATATAACATATAATAGTACATCATGATGTGTGTCTATAGGTTATGTTTCTTTTGATTATTAGTATATTGTTTAAAATTAGGGTATACTCAGGTGGCATAACCCGTACTTGATTGATTATTATTTATGATTATGAGACATTTGATTTTCAAAATTATAAGTTTGGATGTTCGTAATTGTGTAGTTGTGCTCATAAATAATAAACTATGATATTATGGGATGTCATAGAAAATATTTTAGTTGAAGACTATAGTCTAAATGAATGTTATACTCGGGTGGTACAAACTATAATTATTATATCTAGATACATTCATATGTTTGATGGACTAAATGTATGCATGTGGGTTATTTTTGTAAATATCATGTTTTATGACAGTTAGTAGAACCTTAGTTATGAATGTTTATAACCCCCTGAAATTATAATAAATGCTAGAATAAAATATTATATGTTTTGTGAGAACTGAGATTTTATTTATTATATCTAGTTATTTGCACATAAGCTTATCTTTGTATTGATTTGTACTAATTTATTATGATTGGTTGTGATACTTAGTAGTATGCTTTAAAACATTATAATATGATAATATACATTATCATAAGGTGTAGTATATTTCAAAACTAATTATGGTAATTAGAATATGCAGTTGTTATACTTAGATGGTATACGCTATAGTTATTATTGTTATTATGAGATAGCTATAATGTGAGATTCATTCATACATTTTATGGGATAAATGTATGTTGTTATATTATCTTATGATTAACATATTGTATGTTTGCTAATATTATGTAATCTTTGTGAATCTATTGGTTATAATATGTTAACCAAATCTCACATTGGTGATATTGAATAAGTAGTGACATAGATTTCACTAGCTTACTAGCATCACAATGTCAGATGAAGGTAATCTGAATAAGTGGTGTGTATGAAACTGAATGATCCTTAAATCATTTTTTATTATTAAAAACCTTAGTCAGGTAATGTTTAGTCAGACAATGTCATTTCATGAGTATGATTTTTATATGTTTGTGTGATATCTTACAATAGAATGTGTTTCTATGATACATTGCATGTTTGGTTTTAGAAATCATATAATACATGGTTACTAGCTTATCTCTCTAGATTCTCATGCCATTACTATCTACTCATCCATGAAGGGAGGGCTATTTACTTATGGGATTAGCGTGGAGGATGATTGGTCCATGGTTGGTGTGAAAAAGTGCTCAAATGATGCTCTACCTCCCTACAATAGTACTACTTTTGAGACGACACTTGAGATTATCCAAATACTAGAGTTTAAGAAACTATGCTCCGGAGAGCCATGGATCTTATATATGTACTTTGTATTGTATTATATTTAGTATTAAAATATTATCATGATGAGCTATAATTACTTATTTATTGCACGTTGACAAAAGTGGTCATTGGCATGAATAAGTGGTGGCTAGTTAATTTTAATTAATTCTTATATTCGTATTATGATGTGTTTCTTATGATGATAGTGATCAACGATGTATGGTGTAGTATGTTTCATTTACAATTGTCACACTTATAGTATTTTGTGTGATCATTGATTAGATTGTCATGGTGTAATCAATTAATGGTATATGTATTTAAATTAAAAAAAATCATGTATTTAGATCTCAGTGGAGATGTTACATGTGGTATCAAAGCTATGGATCAAACTTTAAGATCTAATGAGTGTTACATCCTGATTCCTTGCTAAGAAAATTTGCTTAATTATTAATGGATACTTATAGTTGGAAAATTTAATTATGTTATTTTTTTACTAAGCTTGAGATATATGTTGTTATGGGACAGTAAGATATTGCTTAGGTTACCTGATTACATTGTTATGATTTAGCTTTATCATATATGTTTATATTATGATCATGTTGATTTGTTATTTTAGCTACATTTTATGATGTATGTATATCATGATTGTTATGGTCTAACTACCTGCTTATTGTGAGGTTGATGCAGGAGAACTCATCCCTCAGAGTGTGATAGAGAGAGAGCATTATCAAAGAGGGTGAGGTAGATGGAGATGTTAGAAAATGATAGAGAAACCAGCTAGAACCCTATGCACACCACATAAGTAATTCATATTAGATGCATTGTGGAATGATTAGTGTAGTGTGTTTTGGATGCTACTTACATTTTGATAGTCGTTTATACATGGTTTGCTAGTATAGTTTAAATCATTATTTGAAATTCGTCTAACATGATTTGTATATGTGACTATTATTACTTTAAAAAATGTAAATTTGTTTAATTAGTGTAATTTGAGGTTAATGATTAATGAACTTATGATTAAATCATTTTGAAATTTTAGACATGCTGATTAAATTAGTGAATTTATTGGTTTCTATAATTAATGTTAAAATGTATAAAATTTAGAAATTTCCATTTAGAGAAAAATTTGGAAATTGTCATTGAGAGAAAAATTTGGAAAAATAATAAATAAGTAAATAAAAGAGAATGGTATAAAAATAAGAAAAACAAAAAGGAAGAAATACATTAAATAATGAGAAAAACAAAGTAAAACAAAATAAATAAATAAAAAAATATGGAAAGAAATGCTACGCCCCTTTCCATAAGGGTGGGTATATATATATATATATATATATATATATATATATAAGGGAGCGCAACAAAAAAAGTGGGGAAGATAAAATGGAAAAGGAGAATAGAAGAGGAAGGAAAGGAGCTAGGAAAATAGTTCTTTCTCGACCATGCTATTCCAAATGGCACCATAACCAGGTATTTATTACTCTAAATATTCTATATTATGGATCCAACTATGTATTTTGCTGTAATATTTATAAAAGACATAGATTAACTAGTAATAGTATTTCATATTATTTTATTAGCGATATATTATTAGTGAATCAATTTAATACATGCAAACATATTTTTATATTAAATTAGCCAAATCGTTATACTTACCCAAAAAAAATTAATATAACAGAGGAGGTTTTCGTGCGCTATCAGGGTTTGTAATCAATTGAATAAAACCTAGATCATGTTTAATGATCATTATTTAGTTATATGATTTCATATTAGTGAATCAACTATCTTTCAGATGCTATGTAGGGTTGCACAATAAAATGCAACAATTATAACATGTAATAGTGTATGTATGTATTGAGTTGTCACCATAAAATAAATCATGGTGAATATTACATATATATTATGTTCTGATATAATAAAATCCATAGCATTATATGTACGTAGAGTTTTACTATAATGAGAAAAGACATGCAACAACTTATTTAAAACATGAAACGAAGTCAAAGGAAAATGCAATGCTTTATTTTTGCTAAGCGATCCAAAATTTGTGTATGATCTGATATTATTGAATAACCAACTGAATTATTAGATGTTTATATGGTCAATAATATCATTATATATGCTTTGACATTTACTTTTGTGCATGATATATGAAATAACATATGAAATGTCAAAGACTGTAATATTTATAGTAATTCTAAGTGATTTATATAGTAGATATTTTATAGTTAGCTACCATATTTTATGTAGTAGCCTTATCTCAACTATAGTCAATTATATGGATATTTAAATCATTGTTCTTGTTGATTTAGGTAGAGTCATAAGCTTATAGCAGTGTTATATGATAATTGATGTGCTATATGTCTCCCCACATAGATCTGACTATGTTATCTTTCTGTAGCAATAGATCTGATCTCATTCATCATCATATATGGCTTTTACTCTAGTTATAGACATGGTGATTTGTGTAAATATGGCACTTTGAATAAGTATAGCTATTTGGATAAGGTATAGGATTTATATAAATAATGAATTAGAGTCGATCTTATTTCTATGATCTCTTAAAGGGAAAGAAAAAAGTAGAAATCTATGAATAGATCTGGGAAATAGTGATTTGTTCTAACTTATGTGATAATGTGGTCATTCCTGTATAAAATATAATAGTAATCCACATTTATTTTATATAACAAATATAGTTTAAGATGGATTGATATAAGAGTATTTCAATCTTATGTTCTAATTTAAGCCCAATTTGATAATGAAATATGGAGATAAATAATGATTTGTTCATGTGCTAGGTTAAGCCTATTAATTAAGACTTTTATTCATATAGATGGATATAAATATCTTACCTTTTGTTTAGGTGAAATGAATATAAGAGGTAGTTTCCTTAATATTTTATATGATCTCAGCTGAACACTTTTGCATAGCACTTCACCTTGATCTACCTTTCTAATAAAAACATAGTTTTTGATTAGTATAAGAAGAAAACATAACTAAATGTATCCACCCTCATCTTATAATGGATTTTATATGTTATAGATTAGTATAGTAAGTATATGAATGCAATATATAACATATGAATGCTTTATGAGGATATAAAAGCTTTTAGTTATATGTACATAGCTTATAAATGTACTTTGGGATGGAAGTCAATATGATTTGACTTTTACACACACACACACATATATAGATATATCTATATATACAAACTGGGCTTATACATTAGGGATCAACGTAATTGATCTTATCATAGGATGTAAGGTAATATGCTAAACGAGACATAAGAATGCTAAGAATGTTTGGTAACCATTGTTAAATGATGAATACAACAAGGAAAATATATAATCGTATAACCATTGTTGATAAAATTACATGAACTAATTATATATGTTGACAATTTAATTACAAATAAATATATCTATATGAAAGCCATGAGGAGGCTTGTCTATACTTTGGCTGTGTTCTGAACTCTAAGTAGAGATTAAGTAATGTATCTATAACACAATAGTGTTACACAAAACATGTTGATAGATTCAAACCTATAGCATCATATAAAGATGAAATGCATAGTTTGTGTAGAGTATAAACACATAAAGGAACCTTGTGAATGCTTTATATGGTGAAATTGAATTATAGGTTGTTTTGTTCTATTTTGAGAATTAACAATAAAACAATGATAATGGATTATGGATATAGAGAGGTCGATTATCTATTGTATTCATTTTATTTTTTGATGATTTATGGATGAAATGATTGTTGAAATATTATTAAAACCTTGACTTTTGTCATAAATTATTGTTAGTATATATATAGATAGTATTGAAGACTTGTGTACAATACATGTTGTGAGTATAATAATAAGTATAAGTGTTTAGACATATATAGCATATAATAGTGCATCATGATGTGAGCCTATAAGTTATGTTCTTGTGATTAATAATATGCATTTTAAACAAAGTATATACCTGGTTGGTATAAACCATATTTAATTGCCTATTATTTAAGATTAAGAGACATTTGATTCATGAAATTATAAAACTAGATGTTCATGATTGAGTAGTGTGCTCAAGTACAATGAACTATGATATTATGGGATGTCATATAGTGTTTCATTTGAAATTACATCCTGATGTATGTTATACCTGATAAGTGCAAATAATAATTGATATACCTAAAACTCACTCATACATTTGACAAACTAAATGTATGCATGTTGGTTATACCTATGAATAATATATATATGTACCTAAAGGTGTGCACTTCTAATTATAGTTCAACATGTGGTTCAAACTCTATTATAAATTCTTTTAGATTAGAATCTTAGTTATGCATGTATATAATCCTCTGTGAGCATAACAAATGCCAAGATAGAATATTATGTGTTTCGTGGAAATTATGGTTTCTGTTTGAATAGAAGTTTATGTTTTCATGCATTTATGACTACTTTATTAGACTGGTTGTGGTATTTATTAGTTATGCTTAAAACACTAGACTATGATAATATGAGTTATCATAGGGTGTAGTATGTTTGGAAATTGATTGTGGTAATTAAAATTTGTACATAGATGTATGTCATAATCGGGTGGTATAAATTATAGTCATTATTTTTAGTATGGGATAAATAATAATATGAGATTCATTTATATGTTTGATGAAATAAATATATGCTTAGCATATCATATGATATAATTTATAGTAGGATGTAAATTATATGAATCTATCAATTATATTATGTTAACCAATATCGCATTGTTGATACTGAGTAAGGAGTGGGATGAATTTTACTGGCTTATTAGCATCACAATGCCAGATGAAGGCAATTTGATCAAGTGGTGTGTATGAATTTTGACTGATCCATAGATAATTATTATATATTATTATTGAAAACTTTGGCCAAAGTATGTTTAGTGAGACATATTTCATGAGTATGATTTATATTTTTTTACAATATTTTGAAATAGAACTGGTTTTCTATGATACACTACATATTTAGTTTTAGAAATCATATTACATATGGGTACTTTCTTATCTCTCTAAATTCCTGTGCCATCACTGCAGACATCTAATTCCTAATACCTTTTGTGTTGAAATTGTCAATCTTACTTGAATTGCATTTAAATGCACATTTTACGCTAAAATCCATAAAACACCCTAAATGGTTCGAACTTGTCATTTACAAGTGCCAATTTAGGTCAAAGTATCCCTAAATGGGGCAATACAATTTGTGGGCCAGCTAACTTTGATCAATTCATTTCGAGTCAAAATGATGATTTTACCTTTTTGTGCTCTGGATCACTCTTTTCTTCTAATTTATTGGTACACATCACTTACCTTTGTTATTTTGTGTTGAAAACATCTTAAATGGGAATACGGTTCCAACGTATCTAATGTCATGTTCCAATTCTTCCCAAGTCAAATTACAACTCAATAATATGACTTTCTGACCATTTTGATTAATTGAGGACCAATTTCCAAATAATTGCACAAATGTTGATTAACCTTGTTTAAGGCTAATTAATCCAAATAAAGAGCTTAAATATATTTTCCATGAGAGTTGTTGAATATTTATTTTTGGAAATTAATTTCTATTAACTGCATCATCAAATGACACCATTTTTTGGAAAGACATCCCTAGGCCATAAATGACACAAATATCAGGATTATGGGTCTCCCATGCCTCATAATGACCCTCCATGGCTCTTCAATGCCCCTTTTTCCAAATTCATGATGAAGATAATTATGGATTTAATTCCAAATATTGAATGAATCTTTTATCACACATCTTCATCTCAAGATGGATGGTTCAGGTTGATTCTGAGCAATCTTGAAAATCTATAAATAGAGAGGCCATGGACATCATTTTTAAATTTAATTTATGAAAATTTATTATGTTGAATTGTCTCCATAATCTCACATTTAATCATTAATTTTGTAAGGACTTCTTGAGACATTGAAGGAGTTGGCTATCATTGTTGTTGAAGACAAGAGCTCTTGACCAAGGGAAAATATGCTTTTGAACCTCAATATTATGGTGAATCCATTTGGGAAGGTAATATGTTGTTGTTTTATTTCATATGTTTTTTTCCATCATTTATAATTCCCACATGAATAGATATGCTTAATTCGGTTTGTTTTTATGCATTTCTCCTTTGATTTATTGGACTAATATTTGAATACTCATGTTCTATAATCCTCTCTATATTTTGACACATCTAATGGGATTGTCACATATAAATTTAATTATAAAGCCTCTACAAGCAACCTAGTAACTATTGTCATGTAGGATCTTAGAGTATGGAAGCAAAGAAAACAAAAATTTGAGCAAAAAAGTCTAATTTTATAAATCACAATTTTGTTCTCATGACAACCCAACTCAGCTCTAGATCATCTCAACTCAGCTCTAGTTCAGCCCAACTTTGCTCTAGTTCAACCCAACTCAGCTCTAGATCACCCCGACTTGGTTCTGACTCAGCCCAACTTAGCTTTGAATCGCCTCAACTTAACTCTGGTTCGACCTGACTCAACTCTAGTTTAGCCTAACTCATCTCTGGCTCATCCCAAATCAGCTCTTACTCAACCTAACTTAGCTTTGGGTCAGCCTAACTCAGCGTTGGATTACCCTAAGTCAGCTCTAGATTCCCTTGACTCAGCGCTAGTTCAGCTTGACTTAGCTCTAGTTTGACCTAACTCAGCTCTGATTCAATCTGACTCAACGTTGATTTGGCCTGACTCACTTCTATCAACCCAACTTGCCTATCAACTTGAGTCGTTTGTCAACCCAAATCGCATGTCAACCCAAATTCCTTGTCAATTTGACTTCCCTATCAACCCACCTCCCCTATCTAACCCAACTTTCCTATCTAACTTGACTCGCCTATCTAACCCAACTCACCTATCAACCCCACTCGACTGTCAACCCTAGAGCTAAATTCTTGATGTCATTTGCTCAAACTCTTAAGTTATTCAAAGTAGGCCCTTATAATTGTGTTTTTGTAGGTTGAGAGGATTGTTTGGAAGTTGGTTTAAATGCTTTCGACTAACCAAACACACACTTTCATTTGGGTTTAAAATGAATATACTTTAATTCACACATTTGAATTAGTGCTTAAAATGAATCTAAGATTTAGCTAAGTCTTATATACATTTCATTTAGTGCTTAAAAAACATCATAACTCTTGAAATTTTTTAAATTTGGTGTTGTAATCATGAATTTAGGCTAAGTCTTGAATCTTCAATTTGGGCTTAAAATGAACTTAAATCTTTATTGCTTCATGTGGCATGTTTTTATGCAATCTTTTACCATTTTAGTAATTAAGACCAAGGGGTCAAAAGAACACCACTCAATCTTTCAAATTGGTGCTTAAAAATGAACTCATCTTTCTAAATTTTTGCATTCAATAGTTATGTGAACTAATTTTTGTTTGTCAAAGAGAGGGATGTCACGTGTATGCTCTTCCACTTGTACCCTTTAGGGAACCCTTGGAGTCAAAAATGCCCATCCTTATTGTAAAAATTCTAGTCCAAGGTTTATAAAAAATGTCATCTAAAGCACTCCCCAAAAAATTGTAATATTTTGGGTGATCTTGAAAATGACACTAAAGTCTTTCTTTTATGTCTTTTATTTCATTGCATCTTGGCTTGTGAGGGGTACTTCATTACCTCCTGCAAGTTCTTTAGGGAAGCTTTGACCTAGGGTTTCACCTCCAAGCACTAACTTCAACCACTTCCACCAGGATTAGAGGTTTGAGTGGTTAAACCACCTTCTAGTGATGGAGTTGCATATGAGATGTATTTTCACTTTGGACATCACACTACACTGAGCGAATAACATGATATAGTGGTGTTAAAAAGGACTAGACTTTTTTGCAATAATCTAAGTCTCACAGACACCTAATTACATGATTTTATTTTGCATCATGACATGAAAGTTATTGTGCAATTTATTCCCTTAGAAATGATTGAAAACTAATTAATTTTAGTCAACCCCACATTTCCATACCCTTCATAGGATTTGGATGATTATACTTAGTGTATTTTAGTCATTTATCTTACTTGATGTTTTTGAGACTAAAACTTGTTTGTTTGTTTATAAACCATGTCCAAATAAATTTATTTATATGTCACTCTTTTGTTTAAAGAGGTGTATGCTGTCCGTTTTATACCACACTTGTGCCTTGAACTTTTTGCCAAACACGTTTATGTGTATGCCATTTAGAACTCATTTATGTGACATCATGATGTCCAATTTTGTCTAACTTATTTGGTCCATTCCTAATATTCAACATTGTATTTTCAATTAACTTTGTCAAATTTGGATCTAAACATTGATTGATTTTTGTTTAGGCCTCAATTCATGGGGCTGGTACACATATATTTTTCTTTTGGGTTGCATAAATTCGGTTAAATGGTTACCCAATTTTAAACACAATTGATTGTTTGTTTGTTTAAGCATCTATCCTCATCATTGTTTGTGCCTTTATTTGATAGAACATAACCTTTCTCCAAAAGCCTTTGACGTTTATATATTTGATGTTAGGCTATTTTTTTCCAAAACTTGATGTAGACCATTTTGAAGATGCAGTTTCATCTTTTTGACCAAGGATGAACCTTTTTGTCTTTTTGAACATCACTTTTTAGAGTTTTTATAACTCTAAGCCTTTTGTTTTTAGAGCTTTCTTCATTAAATGTGGATATGTCTAGTTACACTTATGGTGGATTCATGGATAATCCAACTTATGACAGAATGGCCACACAAAATGACTTTTATGACTTTAGTGAAGACCCCTATGGTGACAATATGGTTTGTGAGACATATTTCTATCCACCTCACAAAAATAAATCATGGGAACATAGTCAAGATCCAACTTATGATCCAACTCAAGATTGGAATAAATGGGTTTATCAGGAAGACTTGGATGTTTTGGCTTGTATGAGTAATCAAGCTCCACAACATGCTAGGATCACCATATTAGGACTTCCTCCTTTGGTTTGCATGAGCAACCAAACTAAGAAGCATCTAGTCGCTACCATTTTAGGACCTCCTCTTTTGGTTTTCACGAGCAACCAAACTAAAAAGTGTCCAATCATTACAAATTTAGGACCTCTTCCTTTGGTTTGCACGAGCAACCAAACTAAGAAGTGTCTAATCGTTACCATTTTAGGACCTCCTCCTTTGGTTCGCATGAGCAACCAAACTAAGAAGCGTCCAATCATTACCATTTTAAGACCTCTTCCTTTGGTTTGCATAAATAACCAAACTAAGAAGCGTCCAATTATTACCATTCTTAGCCCATCATCAATTTTTTATGAACCTATTATTGAAGAACCTCCATTTGATGAACCAATTGTGTTTGATCCTTTCTTCAATTGTCCAACTTTTGGAGAGTCCATTATTGAACCACAAGCCATTACTCCAACTAAACCAAATGTTCCCCTCTTTAGAAATTCTATGCCAATATTTGATCCAAAACAAGAACCATTACCTCTTCAAGATCCATCTTATGAGGATCAAAATGCGTTCAAAATGGATTTTTTGTAACCAATTATGAACTAAAACCAAAATGTTATTGTTGAAACACCCATTTATGACAAGTCAACCTGTGATAAGATGCCTATTCATATTTTATCTATTTTTAAAGGGCCTCATCTCTTTGACAAGCTAGTCTCTGTAGAGTTGTATCTTGATCCTTTCCCACTTGTTGAGGAGTCTCACTTTGATAGACATAATTTTGTCGAGACACCCCTCGAGCAGTACCCTCTCTTTGAAGGGCTTCACTTAGATGATCTAGTCTATGTTGAACCCTTCTTAGGTGAATTAATTTTTATTGAGCCCATTATGCCATCACAGGCCATTACTGGTCAAACATTCAACATTCAACATAACATTATCAAAATAACCATATCAGATGAAGAATCAAAATTAGAGTCAAGTTTAATTTTTGAATAGACATTATATTTAACATTAGAAATAAAATCAACATCACTTGTGATATTGGATTTAGAGTCTCTTGCTTTGGAATCAGATTTAGAAATAGATTATTATATCATGGTTGTTACAATATTGGTTACAATTTCCTTACAAATCAATTTGAATATATTTGTGATCCTTTTACAATTTTTGAGGATGATTACTTTAGCATTGACACAAGCTCTCCTAGTATTTTATATAAGGGTTATGTTTCCTTTCATCATCCCACCATTATTCCCACCCAACATAGCCTTTATATTGACATTCCACCTCCCACAAATGTTGATTGGGACTAACATAATCACACTTTGTTGAACTACATCCATGGTGACACATCATTTGTATAATGTCAGTGGAGTCAAGACCAAATTCATGCAGAAGAATAATAATATTCTAGTGAAACCTTTTTGGAGGTGCTAGAGTATAAGTAAAGAACAAACTCAACATATTATAGTGAAACCTTTTCAAAGGTGCTAGAAGACAATCAAAGTCAAAATTCAATGTTCTTTAGTGAAACCTTGTCAAAGGTGTTATGGAATAATCAAAACAAATTTATTCATGAAAACCTCATCGAGGCACCAATAACTAAGCACACTAGTCCTTCACAACAAACTGAAGATATTATCAAAGATAAAATGAAAATAGCTTCCAATCTACAACATAATCAGATGGTGGCTACTCTTAAGATCAAGCAACATAACAATCTAGAGGTCCTATCGAGAGCATCTTCAAAGGTCTTCAGCCCTGCCTCAACCAAATCTATGTCAAATCTAACATCAACAATATTACATGTGATTGAATGTCCTGATCTTCATTCATTTCCCATTCATTATACATTCCATTATCACCCACCTTTTTCTTACCCACTTATATCATTTATCACTGGTAGCACTTTCCTTTACAGAGGTTAGGAAGTTATCTTGTGTCAACATTTGAAGGAAATAGAATTTTATTTCTAATGGGGATCACAAAAACATTTTTCAGGTTCAGATCGGTAGTAAGTTCTTGATAGATCAACTTTTTTGAAAGGGAATTATATAGCAGCTTTTATAACTGATCATCTTTGTTGTCCCACATATTGACTAGGACGTGCATCCCCTTGTCAGTAAGAGTAGTAGAACCATTTTTCACTTTTTCCAATTACCATTTTCCATTACCATGCCTCATCTCTTGGGGCAAACCTTATAGACCCTTTTCAGGCATTATTATACCATTTTGATCCATGAATCATGTTGTTTGAACTACATTGACTTGAGATCCTTTGGGACTATGTAGGCAACACTCAAGTTCTATTGAGGTCAGCTCAGTCACCTTCTTTACACTCTCACCATTTTGTGATCAATTATTCTAAGTTTGAATTCTCTTGTCATTTTAAGAGTAACTTAAGCCTATGCTCTCATCATTTTGTGAGCAATTTAAGCCAATCATCGCTTAGAGGCAACTTTGTTACCATTGTAGCCAATTGTATTTTGATGATTTTCTTATACCATTTTTATTATACCATTTCTTTACTTTTGAACAAAGCCTATTCTTAGTCATCCTATCTCATCCCATTTTGATCTTGGTTCCTTCGATTCATCCTGAACTTTCTACAGGGGGATTTCAATATGGTTTTAGGATTATTTTAAATTCTATGTTGAATGACAGTCTATGGAAGTAGTATGGCATTTGATCTGGAAAGTTATCTTTCATCTATCATCTTATTTGGTGTCAATGATTATAACCACCTATGGGAAAATCAATATTGTTTTGGTACCCCTGATTATAGCTACCTTTGGGCAAATCAGTAGTATGACATTGTTTCCTAATTATAACCACTTATGGGTAAATTGGGTACAATGCCTTTTTATCATGCATTACCACATCATCTGGTCATTACTATTATCATTTTTCTTGTCATTTTCCTTTGTTTGTGAACTTGTTGTGACCTAGTCAAATTTTCATCACCTTTTGTGTGGGAAAAATTACAATGACTTGGGATTAGTTTGGGGTTATATAGGCCATGCTCGATTCATGTCAAGGTCAACTTAGTACCTCTTATCATATGCTCTCATCATATTGTGAGCATTTTAAGTTGGTGTGCTCTCACCATTTCATGAGCTAGACCTTTCTGTATCTCTTAATCCTCAATTGAGTTGAGATACTTAAAAAATTCCAAAAACATTCATAAAACATTCACAAACTCAAAAACATTTTGAGTGTGTTTATTTGATTATTGTTTGTCATGCTAGTCTTTTGTTTTCTTGTTTGGTCTTGCTTCTTTATTTTATTTTCAATTACATATTGATGGTCCACATAGATCTTGATTATTCCTATCTTGATCTCATGTTGTTAAAATTTCTTTTTTACTTTTTCCTTTGTCTCTATTTTTTTGTTTAAATGTAAATAGCTATAACTCTGGTTTTGGTCATTGTTTTACCATTATCCTTAGTTATAGGTATTCACATTTGAACCGACTTAGCGTAATTAGAATATTATGTCATTCTAAGTTATTCATACCTATGATGCCTAATTTATTTTTATATAGCAAGCACTTTTTGCTCAGGTCTCGAAGTCTTAACGTCAACATCAACTCTGTTGAACAGTTCTCAAGAACACTTTGCATAATCTAGGCTCATGATATGGAATTAAGCATCTAGATATCACACATTTTAACACCTCAACTCAATGCTTAGATGTGCATCTATTTGCATACATTGTGAGTCTAATCAATTCTTGGTTAATTTTCATCATTCCTCATTCCATTCTCTCCCAAACTTGGGTGAACTACGTTGGCCTAAAGTTCATGTTGGAACATGAGTACATGGAACTATGTAGGCAACACTGAATTTCTATTGAGGTCAGCTTGGCTATCTTTCATTCTTCTTTTCATCTCTCTTATCACTTTGTGTATTCTCATATGCTTGGTTTTATGTGGCTTTCTAAGCCATTACACCATCACATATACGTTTGCACTTGCTCATTTTAACCTATCTTTTGGGTTCTATCTTTGAGCTATTTTGCTTTCCAATTGCCCATACTGGACCAAAAACTCCAAAAAACATCATAATAAAATCATCTCTACAAGGGCAAACCATTATTTATTCTTTATCAATGATCAAAATTATCCCTATTAGGTCACAACTTCTTACCACGATCAAATTTTCTCTACTAGGGCACTTCTTATTATCTTATCTTTGGAGACCCCATTCTAGTGGTGCTTCCCTTTCTGAAGCAAAATGTTTTCTCTTTTCCTCTAACTCCAATCTCTCCACACTACTGCCCATGATGGCAATATTTAGTGTGCAAATTATTTTAGGATTAATCAATGTCATAAGTGCACAGCTTGTACTCTCAAATTGGGTATATTTAAAGTGTGTCCCTTACAATTATGGATTGTATATTTCCCATTCTCCTCATCTAATAGGGCCTATTATACCTCTAATTATATTTTTATCATTGATGGTAATCATTTGTGTAAGCATTAGCTCATTCGGATATGATCTACTCTATGGGTTACTCTCTCCTTATCCCTCTCTTTTTGAGAGTCCATTCTTCTCTTTTATCCTAGTATGTCTTCTTGAGGGGACATCATGGGTCTATTACTATTTATTCTTGATAACTATAATGTCTCGCTACACCTTCTCAAATAGGGGCAAAATGTAGACATACAATTCCTTATACCTTTTGTGTTGAAATTGTCAATCTTACTCAGAATACACTCAAACACACATTTTAGGCTAAAATCCATAAAACACCCTAAATGATTCAAACTTGTCATTTAAAAGTGCCAATTTAGATCAAAGTATCCCTAAATGGGGCGATACAATTTATGGGCTAGCTAACTTTGATCAATTCATTTCGAGTCAAAATGTTTTTTTTTTGCCTTTTTATGCTCTGAATCACTCTTTTCCTATAATTTATTGGTACATGTCACATACCTTTGTTATTTTCTATTGAAAACATCCTAAATGGGAATACGATTCTAATGCATCTAACGTCACCTTCCAATTCTTCCCAAGTCAAATTACAACTCAGTAATATGACTTTCTGACCATTTTGATTAATTGAGGGCCATTTTCCAAATAATTGCATAATTGTTGTGTTGACCTATTTTGCCCACAGGAAAAAATTTGGTCACATTCTGCTCAATGCCAGTCATTTTTCGAGTTCAGCAAGTTCAGAGAGTTCATTTCATGCCTTGGTTCAAGTCTTTCGGCAGCTTCTGGTTCAAAGCCGCTTGGTTCAACATGGCAGTTCAAACAAATTTTATCGACTTGGCATGGTTCATCAGCTTTTGCCTTTTGGCTCATCGGCGTGCTTATTTGAACCGTTGAACCTTTTGGTTCAATGGCCCAGTTCAAAGGTATGCTCCAAGCCGAAGGGAAGTCAACAGTCAAAGTGCCCTCTTGGTTGGAGGGTGGGCATACACTAAATTTTTTTTAAAAGGGCCGGGCACGACAAACACAAATCCCACGGCTTAACTCAAGACTATAGAAAAAACATCCATAAACAAAAGTCCACGGGTTAATAAAACATATAAGCCGAGAGATAGTCCACGAGAACCCAGCAGCAGTCTACACAAGCAAACAATGATCCGTCAAAGTGTATACAAGGCAAAGTGCCCGAGAAGGTGACGTAGATAGATGAAAGATAGCCTGAAGGCTGCCAGCATAAACCCGACTACCAGCATGGACCTGACATCTCCGAGGCTATCAAATTTAATGAAATAGAATAGCCGTTGGGTTTTAAATCTGGAAAAGTGCTAACATGGAAAAAGAGAAGGAGCCAGAATGTAGCGACCCGCCAAGGAGTTCGCCTAAAGGGCCAAGCAGCCAGAAAAGACAAAGATGCAGAAAAAGACAATTCCAAAGTGACAGAGAAGGAGAAATGACATGGAGCAAAAGTGACAAGGCGGTCCAAGTGGCATGTGTAGGTGATTTATTGCTTGATAATCCCCAAATGGCATGAACAACAAGTAACATAGCCCATGCTTTTAAAGGGGGACAAGTCTCAGTCTATTTGCAGAAAAAAGGATGCAACCTACATTTCCACATTAATGCTCAAACCCCAAAGTCAAATTTGGTGATCATATAGCATGGTTCCAATAGGCTTCTTCTAGAATGATGACAACACAACAGTGTCTTCCTCTTTCCAATGGAATGCGACAAGCCAACTTGTCAAAAAAGTGCCAGGTTTCTTTCTCCTTTCTTTTATATATTGTAACTTCTCATTTTTGAGAAGGATCGGATCTTCCACATTTGTAAGGCATGGCCCTGGCAAAATTTCACCTGAATCAAATAAATGCAATTTTTTACCTCCATTTGGATAGATATTTCAGAGTATGTCTTGAGTGTTTGTCTGTGTCCAGTCATTGATTCTTGATGCTCTCACAGGTTCAACACCAACAGACTTGTTATCTATAGGGCGCCATTTTTGTAGCTGAAAGGAGAAGAGCTGACATTTGAGAAGACTAGAATAGGAGTTACTTACAGTGTGTATTTCACAGTGCCTCAATGATTTTTTATTTCCTGTGTTTTCATGAAAGCCTCCCTGCCAGTCTTTTGCAGCTTGGTCCTTCTGCCAAGTGTGTAGTGTATGTATGTATTTCTCTGATTCTGAGAGTGGATGTGTGAAGGTTGACTTATTTTGGTGCATCACCTCTTTTAGAGTAGGCTTGTTTTTCTTGCATCTCTCTCCCTTTTCATCCCCCCTTTATTATATCTATATATATGTGTGTGTGTGTGTGTGTGTGTGTGTGTGTGTGTGTGTGTGTGTGTGTTTTGCACTTGCTAGAACAACACGATGCATCAAAGGGAGCTAGCCCTTATCTAGAGACTCTCCCCTCCAGCTTCGCCTATCCCACAGGCGAGAGGGGAGTTTCTATTGTTGTGTGAAGAAGGCAGGAGCTCAGCCTCCTGCCAAGGGTGCAATCTCTTGTGTCAACATGTTGATTAACCTTATTTGAGGCTAATGAATCCAAATCAAGAGCTTAAGTGAATTTTTTATGACAGTTGTTAATTTTTTTTTTTGGAAATTGATTTCTATTAATTGTATCATTAGGTGACTTCATTTCTTGAGAAGACATCCCTAGGCCATAAATGCCATAAATATCAAGATTATGGGTCTCCCATGCCTCATAATGACCCTCCATGCCTCTTCAATGTCCATTTTTACAAATTCATGATGAGGATAATTATGGATTTAATTCCAAATATTGAATTAATCTTCAACCACACATCTTCATCTCAAGATGGACAGTTTAAGTTGATTATAGTCATTCTAAAAAATATATAAATAGAGAAGCCATGGACATCATTTTTAAACTTGATTTATACAAAGTTATTATGTTGAATTATCTCCATAATCTTTAACATTTGATCATTGATTTTTTAAGGAGTTCTTTAGACATTGGAGGAGTTGGCCACCATTGTTGTTGAACACAAGAGCTCTTGATCAAGGGAAAACATGCTTTTGAGCCTCATTGGTATGGTGAATCCATTTGGAAAGGTAATATGGTGTTGATTTCTTTCATATGTTTTTTGATATCATTTATAATTCCCACATGAATAGATAAGATTAATTCAATTTGTTCTTATGCATTCCTCCTTTGATTTATCATGATCACATTTGCTCTACTGGGGCACCTCTTACTATCTTCTCTTTGGAGACCCCGTTCTAGTGGTTATTCGCTGCTTGAAGTAGAACATTCTCTCTTTTCCTCTAATTATAAGCTCTCCACACTAAAACCCATGATGGCAATATTTTATGTGCAACTTATCTCAAGATTGATCAATTCTGTAAGCGCACAACTTGTACTCTCAAAATTAGATATGTTTAAAGTGTGTCCCTTTCATTTATGGATTGTATCTTTCCAATTCCCCCCTTCTCTAGGGTGTATTATACATCTCATTGTATTTTTAACATTGATGGTAATCACGTGTGCAAGTACTAGCTCATCTGGACGTGATCTATTCCATGGGTTAATCTCTCACTTTCTCTCTCTCTTTTAGAGTCAATCTTTCTCTGTCATCCTAGTATGTCCTCTCGAGGGAGCATCATGCGTCTGTTACAATTTTTTATTGACAACTCTTTTTTTGAAAAGATGTTGCTTCACCTGAATGTCTCGCTACACCTTCTCAAATAGGATCAAAATGTAGACATCCAATTCCTAATACCTTTTGTGTTGAAATTATCAATCTTACTCGAATTGCACTCAAATGCACATTTTAGGCTAAAATCCATAAAACACCCTAAATGGTTTGAACTTGTCATTTACAAGTGCCAATTTAGGTCAAATTATCCCTAAATATGATAATGCAATTTATGGGCCAACTAACTTTGATCAATTCATTTCGAATCAAAATGATGATTCCACCTTTTTATGCTCTAGATCACTCTTTTATTCTAATTCATTGGTACATATCATGTACTTTTGTTATTTTGTATTAAAAACATCCTAAATGGGAATATGGTTCCAACGCATCTGACGTCACCTTCCAATTATTCTTGAGTCAAATTATGACTTAGTAATATGACTTCCAGACCATTTTGATTCATTGAGGGCCAATTTTCAAATAATTACACAAATGTTGATTAACCGTGTTTAAGGTTAATTAATCCAAATCAAGAGCTTAAGTGTATTTTCCATTAGATTTGTTGAATATTTCTTTTTAGAAATTGATTTATATTAACTGCATCATCAGGTGATGTCATTTCTTGAGAAGATATTCCTAAGCCATAAATACCACAAATATCTAGATTATGGGTCTCCCATGCCTCATAATGACCCTTCATGCCTCTTCAACTCTAAATTTTATAAATTCATGATGAAGATAATTATGGATTTAATTCAAAATATTGAATTAATCTTCAACCACACATCTTCATCTCAAGATGGACAGTTCAGGTTGATTTTGAGCAATCTTGAAAATCTATAAATAGAGTGGCCTTGGACATCATTTTTAAGCTTGATTTATGCAAAGTTATTATGTTGAATTATATTCATAATATTTCATGTTTTATCATTGATTTTGTAAGGATTTCTTAAGACATTAGAGGAGTTCACCACCATTGTTGTTGGAGACAGGAGCTCTTGATCAAGGGAGAACATGATTTTGAGCCTCATTGGTATGGTGAATCCATTTGGGAAGGTAATATGGTATTTATTTATTTCATATGTTTCTTGATATCCCTTGTAATTCCCACATAAATAGATAGGCTTAATTCAGTTTGTTCTTATGCATTCCTCCTTTGATTTATTGGACTAATATTTGACTAATCATGTTATGTAATCCTCTCTACAATCACTATCTAATCATCCATGAAAAGAGGGCCATTTCCTGATGGGATTAATGTAGAGGATCATTGGTCTATGGTTGGTGTATAAAAATGCTCGAATGATGCTCTCCCTCCCCATAACAATACTACTTTTGAGACAACACTTGGAATTTCCACAAATACTGGAGAGTCCAAGGAACACATGCTCTAGGGAGCCATGTATCCTATTTATGTACATTGTATTATATTATATTTATTATTGGAACATTATCATGAAGAGTTTTAATTACCTATTTACTGTGGATTGACAATAGTGGCTAAATATTTTACCAGCAGTGGCTGGACTTTTTTAATTACTTTCTATATTTGTATTATGATATGTGTCATATGTTGATAGTGATCAATGACTGTTAGATGTCACTTACTTATTTACAGTTATCACTCTCAAAGTATTTTGTATGATCATTGATTAGATTCTTATGGGGTAATCTATTTATAATATATGTGTTTAATTTGAAAACAAATCACGTATTTTTAGTTAGCACCCAATAAAGATGTAACAATGAGTCCATTAGCATTTTCATGTCTTTTGTTCACCAGTATGAACCTAGTGACATGAAGTATTTCACTGGTTAAGAGAAGTGTATATTGGATTTGTAGTACCTCAATGTAGAACCATGTTACACCATGCTTGGAGTTTTGAGACTTAGTATATCCTCCTATATGGCTTGGTGACTATTGTAGGTATGGGACATTCATGAAATGTTGTGGAAATTGAGTGTGTACCTTAGGAGCAATTGTAACCCCTTAGAGTTGTTAAAGGGTTGGTTTATTAAGTGTTTCAATTATGATGGTTGTAATATATGTTTATTAAGGAGTGCATAACATAGTTCATCATTCAAAGATATACCTACAATATTTTGATCACTTAGATTGAACACCTCAAGAGTGATTACATCCTTACTTGTTAATGAAGTCATCTCTATCATTTGTGTTTTGTGTTGTGAGTGTTCAAAAAGCATGGGATGCTGCTCACGTAAGTATATGTGCATTAGTTTTTAATTTTATACATTAATCCTAGGAGTGGGAAATCTTATAGAATAATTTTTAGATTGGTACCACCTATTGCGATGGGAATTGTCCTTGTAATGGAGTGTAGTTTTATGTATTAAGGATTCCTATGTGTTAGGAGTTTATTTATGGGTTGACATCCCATATGTTTTTGTGGATTAGGAATAAGTGTCATCTCTAATATATATCATAAAGGTGGGTTGTTACTTTCGCACCCTCCTTTGTCATCATTATAAGCCTCTGAAAGGATTTGTATTTTCATGATGTTAATTTAGTGTTCTCTTAAATGGAAACTTGTTTATGAAATGTTGTTTTGACCATATTTCCTAGAGTTTGTAGGATAATGTGTTTTACTTCTTATTGATAGAGAAGTTGAAAAATGGAATGGATTGATGCGTCTTTGTGTATTAGTATTTTCCTTTCGATTGTGAAAGCAAGTTATGATACTACTTTTAAAAGTTTGGAAGTACGAAGTGATTATGGTAACTTGGGTTTTGATGTTATATTTATAACATGTGAGGGTATTTAAGAGTTTTGTTTTTGAGATGTTAGTTCTCTACTTTTGACTTGTTAGTTTTTAGAGTCACTACTTTATCTAACATGTGAACTTAGATCATGTGGAGTGGCAAACAATGAATTTATATTGGTTATAGAACAAGAATTAGAATTTAATTAGAATTGTTATGTTATTATATACCCTTGATTAGATTGATATTAATATGTTTTTTCTTAAAGAATGTTATTTTATATAGATATTTATGTACCTTTCGTCGGAAGTGAGTAGGGTATAGGATATACAAAACATCTTGTTAGTCTAAAAAGGGTTGAGATAAACTTTTAACTTGTTGTGTACTAGCGGAACAAGCAAAGAGATATGTCTTGCTTATTACCTTTATAAGCCTATAAGGACCATGTGATCTTTATCCTTTATATGTTATGATAAGTTTGACATTATTTACTCTTAACTATGAATATAATGTCAGGAATCTAGAACAACAAACATGCTCTGATGCCACTAGTTGGGATCTTGCTCCTCAGAAAAAGCACAGTATGATTACCAAGTATAAGCAATTGAATATGTGGAAATAACCAGAAACACAAGTAACTAGAATTCACCAATAGCACAGAATATGAGAGACAATACACTATCTTGTATTAACACTAACAGAAAAGAATACAACAAAGAGCCGCCACACTCTTTCACTTTACAGAGATTCGCCACACCTCAAGTGTTCAGTAATTCTTCTCACACACACTCTCCTACACAAAAAACGGTCCCAACAACCAACTCACACACAGAATTGGTGTTCACCTCACCAACCAGTCAGTAATAACCCTGCCGGTACATCAAGCACTCTATAGCACTTCAAGCTGATCTCTCATGAACCTGCAACCTGCAATTCAAAGACCAAACTTACATGTAGATCCCCAATGAGCTTGCAACAACCTGCAACTCACAGATCTTACAACTAGAAGGAAATCTTCCTTTCTATCTCATACCTTATACAATACATGCCAATGGGTCTATAAATAGATCCCTAACTCAAACAATAACTTAGACTCTTAATTTAGACAATAGTCCTCGCAGCACAAGACTCTAACTGGTCTCAACATGCAAACTCTTTGTTCACTTAACTAACTGTCCGTGAAACGAGCAGTTCTGGAACACACAGGCGACCGACGTCGGTCCCTGCTTGTCTGGTTCTGCCGACGTCGGCTGACTTACTGCCGTCGCCGGTGGCCTTCTGCACTGGTCTCTGCCGACGTCGGTCCTGCTGCCGACGCCGGTTCCTGTAGAACTCAGCAACCATCTGTTCCTCAGTTTGCAAAGGTTGAAGCTTTTAGCTCCACAACCTAACAATCTCCCACTTGGAGATAAACAGCTGCAACCTGTACATGTACCTATACACCGTCTAGTTTGTTACCTTGGCTATGTATCCATCTTCAAAATCATCCTTGAAGACCAACCACCACAAAATCCGTGGTGCAAAACCTGTCATCCAAATTACCTGCCACATCCACATCTACAACCATGTGGAAATAAACCTGAACTTGCATAGCATGTGCACCTACTACTAGTCCCTGTAAGAATCCACTGAACTGACCTCCAATGGTTCTCTTCCGGATTGGCTCCTAACTTGTGACAACTCCCACTGCTTGGGAAAACTCAGGTTTAGTACATACCATGCACTCAGCCTCATTATGTGAATCAAGACCCCTGTTCATAGAACTGTCCAACCATCGGCGTGCCAACCGGTTTCACACAATCATCCTGAAACAAAGTCAACACATGACCTTCCATGTCTCTAGAACACACTCTTGCCAAAGAATCTTGCTGCTCCCAGATCCTCCATGACAAACACCTGAACTAGCTTTACCTTTAGTTCAGCAATACCTGTATATGTAACCCTGCAACAAGCGCATCATACAGAAAATAGGATAGTGTAGCTAATACTATCCAACCTGGTAAAGAGAAACACAATGAACAAACCTCCATTGCCCTGCAGCTAATACAAGATCAAATACCCTGATCTTCCATCTCACGTATCTATTTCCGCTCTTCTTCATCCTTAACATCCATTCATCTTTCAGTGCTTACTTCCAGCTGGCCACACTACCCAAAACCCCTGTTTGGTTCTCCTCCAAGGAATCACATCCTCATTCATGCCTAGCTCCCACTGTTTCCTGGGTCTACCTGTTCTGCTTCTTCAATAACTCCCTGGTCCTATGCCATAAGTGAGCAACAAGTAGTGTAAAGAAAGGAAATGACGAATTTAAGAACTTACTTACACCTTCAGTCCTCCATATGGGCGCTTGAGACTCCATGACAGCTTGCTGTCCACCCAAAATTCGTCTCAGTGACCGATGCCGGTCACATCTCAGTCTACAGCCGACCGATGTCGGTTCCCTGCGACTGCCTCTCCGCCGACGTCGTTTTCCCCTGGCCGACGCCGGTCTCTGTCTGCCCCGAGTCACCGACGTCGGGATGCACATAGCCGACATCGGTCCCTATCTGGACACCGACGCCAGTTTTCTTGCCGACGTCGGTCTCTGTGTTTTTCTTGTGAGACCTGACTTTTTCCCGCGAGCTCCTTTTGGATCAAACCCTTGTCCAAAACACCCTTGCTCTGCTCAAAATTCCTCTGCACCTTGTGCTGAACTCTGTCCGTCACTTTCTCCTTGAAAACCAAGGCTTTCCTGTTCTTGTCACTAACATCGGATTCCTCAAGAAATCTCACCTTCTTCTTCTGCATACAGAAACCACGATCCATGCCTTCCAAATCCGAAAGCATATCCTTTGACTCAAGAACCAGCATCTCCTTCATATCTATGTGACCAAGCCTATCAAGCCACATCTCCGAATCTACAGCGGAAGTAGATAACCCAGAAGAAGAATCAGTAAAACAAGTAGATAGATAAAGCGTACCTACTTTCTTACCTCTAGCTATAACAAGTGTACCCTTGGTAACCTTCCAAGAGTCCACTGTGAGAGTTACTGTGCAACCCTCTTCACCCAAACTTCTAACAGAAATCAGATTCCGCTTCAGAACTGGGACGTGCATGACCTCCTTTAACACCCATGTGTTACCTGTCTGCAGTTTCAGCTTCACTTTGCCTTTGCCAACAATCTGACAAGACTTACCATCCCCTACACAAATTTCTCCAAAATCTCCCTGGACATACTCATGAAAAAATTCCCTATGTGGGGATGCATGAAAAGAGGCACCAGAATCTAATACCCAAGATTCTACTTTATCCAAAGAACATACCAGAGCATCCTGTGCAATGTAACCTGCAGCATCTGCTTCTTATTCATGTTCTTCATGCTGATCTGTACCCGATCTGCAATCTCTCTTTAAGTGCCCTTGCTTTCCACATTTCCAGCAGGTTATTCTGCCATACCTGGACTTGGATCTCTTGCCCGTCTTCGACCTTGATCTCCCACGCTCTATCTTCTCTCTTGGCCTTCCTCTTCCTTCAACACTCAAAGCATCTCCAGATGATTCACCTGTGCTTTTCCTGCGTATCTCTTCGTTCAAGATTACACTCACAATATCATCCACTTTTAAGACTTTTGAAGGAGACACAGTGTTGGAAACTGCCATTACCATACCTTCCCAACTTTCAGGTAGTGAACACAAGATTAAGAGAGCTCTTATTTCATCATCAAATACAATATTGACTGAATTTAACTGGTTTACTAAACCATGGAAATCACTAAGATGGCTATGAACAGATCCACCTTCCAACATTTGCAAATTAAATAAACGCTTCATAAGAAATACCTTATTCGAAGCTGAGGGTTTTTCATATAAATTTGCCAAAGATTCCATCAACTCCACCGTTGTCTTACACTGTGATAAGCTGGAAATCACAGATGATGCAAGACTCAATCTAATAGATCCCAGAGCCTTCCGATCAAGAACCTCCCATTCTTCATCTTTCATATCCAAGGGTTTGCTAGCAACCCCACCCAACGGTAAGTACAAATCTTTCTGATACAGATAGTCCTCAATCTGCATCCTCCATAATTGGTAGTTCTTGCCATTGAACTTTTCCATTCGTAGTTGACTGCTTTCTGTCATTGCTCAACTCACACTCAAACAGAAACCCTGTGAGTAACCTGTAATCAAAACACACTACCCAGATCTACACCAATCTATTAGTATCCCAACCAAAAGCTCTGATACCAGTTGTCAGGAATCTAGAACAACAAACATGCTCTGATGCCACTAGTTGGGATCTTGCTCCTCAGAAAAAGCACAGTATGATTACCAAGTATAAGCAATTGAATATGCGGAAATAACCAGAAACACAAGTAACTAGAATTCACCAATAGCACAGAATATGAGAGACAATACACTATCTTGTATTAACACTAACAGAAAAGAATACAACAAAGAGCCGCCACACTCTTTCACCTTACAGAGATTCGCCACACCTCAAGTGTTCAGTAATTCTTCTCACACACACTCTCCTACACAAAAAATGGTCCCAACAACCAACTCACACACAGAATTGGTGTTCACCTCACCAACCAGTCAGTAATAACCCTGCCGGTACATCAAGCACTCTATAGCACTTCAAGCTGATCTCTCATGAACCTGCAACCTGCAATTCAAAGACCAAACTTACATGTAGATCCCCAATGAGCTTGCAACAACCTGCAACTCACAGATCTTACAACTAGAAGGAACTCTTCCTTTCTATCTCATACCTTATACAATACATGCCAATGGGTCTATAAATAGATCCCTAACTCAAACAATAACTTAGACTCTTAATTTAGACAATAGTCCTCGCAGCGCAAGACTCTAACTGGTCTCAACATGCAAACTCTTTGTTCACTTAACTAACTGTCCGTGAAACGAGCAGTTCTGGAACACACAGGCGACCGACGTCGGTCCCTGCTTGTCTGGTTCTGCCGACGTCGGCCGACTTACTGCCGTCGCCGGTGGCCTTCTGCACTGGTCTCTGCCGACGTCGGTCCTGCTGCCGACACCGGTTCCTGTAGAACTCAGCAACCATCTGTTCCTCAGTTTGCAAAGGTTGAAGCTTTTAGCTCCACAACCTAACATATAACACTACAGGTTAAGCTATGAAATATGATACTAGTTATGTTTGGTTAATGGTAACTTAAAACAATTATGGAAGATTGTATATTTTTTATTGTAATGTATGTTCATACAGCTGGAATTATTTAATGTATATCATTGCTTTTTGGGATCTCTGATTCATTGAACCTTGTGTACGTTTTAGAGATCATTAGGTTGTGGAGATCTAAGGGATAAGTGGTGAATTAGGAACGTGAGTACTGACTGATGGGAGTGGATCCCACTTAGTCTCACATTGACTCAGTAGATACTGAGTTCACATCTGATAAGGGGAGCTTGTTGAATCCAAGATTTGGAAGATGGGCTTGTCATATTCAATCATATAGCCATACACATGTATCCTATGGAATGTGTATTGCTTAATTTTAAACTATAGTATTTAATGAAAATGTAGTATTTCTAGTTCCTATTCATCATCATACTTGTTAGGAAGCTATTTAAAGTAATGCTAGTATTGACATGTTATACTTATCAAGAGCTACACAAAGTAACATAGTATTAACTTATATACATCATTCTTATCAAGATCCCTAAACACTTTTCTTCAAAATGAGAAAAACACTCTCTAAGATAGAGAGGTGTGTCAAGGGCTTCTAAGTTTTTGTGTAACTCTCCTTGGCCATTTGTTTTTGGATTTTTTGATGATCTCATGTTATTTTCAGAAGTCAGTGAAAGTTTGACTGAGATATGCAGGGCCCTTTGAGATATCAAAAGTGGTCAATCCTATAACATATAAGTTTGTCTTATCAGTTGTAGATGTTAGGGTGGTCATGATAAAACCAATCAGAGTGACACTCACAAACTTTGTTAACATAATAGGGAGATGTCACAGTGTAGGGTCTTGTTAGACCAATACTCTAAGAATAGTACTACTTGTGAGGACTATGATGAGTTCTATAAATAAATTTTACATTTATTTGTTTGATTTGATAATTTATACTATGCCATTTCTCTATTAAATAATGTTTTAATTCAGAACTTATATTTGAATAAGAGTCATTTAAAATGATGCCTAGTTTTAGGGGGGAAGGATGTTACACCCTGATTCTTCGCCAGGCAAACTACTTGATTATCTGTGGATATTTATAGTTGATAAATTTGATTTGAATTTTTTTAACTAAGCTTTGAGATATATGTTGTTATGAGACAATTGGATATTGCTTATGTTACATGATTACATTGCTATGAGTTGGTTGTAGTGTATATGTTTACATTATGATCATGTTGATTTATTATTTTAGCTATATTTTATGGTGTATATATGTTATTTTATTATGGTGTAACTATTTGCTTGTTGTAAGGTTAAGGTAAGAGAACTCATACCTCAAAGCATGATGAAGGGAGAAAATTATTGAAGAGGGTGACGTAGATGGAGATGTCGCAAGATGATAGAGAAATCAACTAAAACCCTGCACACATCATAATATCTAACACATGTTAGATGCATAATAAAGTGGTTAGCATAATATGTTTTGATGCAGTTTGTATTAAATAGTCATTTATACATGGTTTTCTAGAATAGTTTAATGGTTTTATAGAACTCATTTTACGTGATTTGTGTGTGAGATCAGTAAATATTATTAGAAACGTGATTTGCATAGTTAAAATAAATTTGGGTTATTGATTTATAGATTTATCATTAATTTGTTATGGCATTTGGATATGTTAATTTAATTAGTGAATTTAATGATAATTATAATTAATGTTAAAAAGATTATCAACAAATGTGTTCGTAGGAGGCCGATGGCTGCGAGCGGAGGAGGGAGTGGCGGCCCGTCGATAGGCCCCAGGAAGGATGGAGTGACACCTGGGGTGAGCTCTTTTGGTCAGGAAGAATTTTATTCTAGCGAGCGTACAAGACTCAATAAAGTGAATGGATGTTTATTGAGGAGCCAGGATCGACCAGTTCTGGTCATTCCCCAAGAGGCAGTTCAAGAAGATGTTGAATATCTGTCTTCACATACCTTGATTTGCAAAATCCTGGGCATTAGAATCCCTCTGACAGCTTTGGAAGCCTGGATTCATCGCTCTTGGTCCATTGAAGGGGATTTTGACATTATGTTGGTAGGAAATAGCTATTTTTTGGTAAGTTTTTCTTCTGTGTCGAATAGAAATCATATTTTTGAAGGGGGCCCCTACTTCTATGAGCGTGTGGGTCTATTTCTTAAACCTTGGCATGTGGGGTTTAATTCTATTGATGAAATTCTAGCCTGTGTTCCAATCTGGGTTTGTCTTTCGCGGCTTCTGTTGGAATTTTGGCGTGAGGACATTCTCAGACAAATAGCGGTTATGCTGGGAACACCAACAGCTATTGCTCATCAATCACTGGACAAGAAGATCATTTCTTATGCCCGCATCTATGTGGACATGGATTTAAATAACCCTTTGCTAGACTCTATAAAGATTTGTATGGGCTCTTTGTCATGGATTCAACAGATTGATTATGAATCCATTCCCTTCAGGTGTAGAATCTGCCATGTATACGGGCACTTGTATCATCAATGCCCTCAGGCTGCCAAAGATAAAGGAACTGGACCTGATTCTTTAGCACCAAATACAACTTATGCTGGAAAGGGGATTGGGCGTTCGGCTCTGACTGAAAATGCAAAAACCCAACCTGATAGGATGGGTAAAGGGAAAAATTCAAATAATGCAAGTTTGGCGCAGGGGTCAGGTGACCAAAATCATGCTGGGATGGATGGTTTTATACTAGTTAGAAGGCGAGCGAGAGGCCGTGGACAGAAGCGAGGGAATGCTGATAGGCAGGTCGACTTGGGGTTTAATAGGTTTGAGGCCCTCGAATGTATGGCCATTGAAGATGGCATTCCGATGGAAGACCAAGGGGAAGAATTGGAGCAACCTAAGCAATTTTTAGACCTTAATGAAGTACAAGATATGATGGTCCAAGCGCCTTTAGAAAGTTCTCTGAGACAGGAGGAAGTAACGCTTTAGGCTTCGTGTGAGTTGAAAGAGAAGGAAGTTAGATGGGCAAATTTGGTCAAGGAAGGGGATGCTGGCAAAAAAGAAAAAGGACCTGCCATGGCACTTGGGTTAATGCAAAAACAATTCAAGAAGGTCACCTCTGTTGCTCCTTCCAAAGCTGGGCGAAGAAAGGACCAAGATAGACTTAAAATTATAGGTGATTTATTGGTGGAAGCTAGGGTTGTTAAAACCTTAGACGAACATTTCCCCCAACCCAATCAATGATAGTCCTATCATGGAATTTAAGGGGTTTGAATAGCTCCCCTAGACAAAAAGCTATGCATAGATTGGTGTGGGATCATACTCTTAATATTTTTTGTATTCAGGAGACTAAACTGTCGGTTGAATCGCTATTTGCTTATATGCCAAATATCTGGCCTATTGGACAGTGGCAATGTGTAGGTGCTCGAGGTAGCTTGAGAGGTTTAGCCATGGGGTGGGACCCAAGGAAAATTTTGACATTTCACTGGATTTCTAGTATATCAGCTTTGTCAGTGGTGGGTTCTTCTCTTAAAACTAGTGAACTGTGCCTGGTCACCATAGTATATGCACCTGTCGATATTGATGGACAACTGTAGCTTTGGGAACACATCCATTACATTCGAAAGTGTTATCCATTCCTGCCATGGATAGTTGCTGGCGACTTTAATGCAGTGCTGAGCTTGGAGGAGAAAAGAGGAGGGCTGAATCATTTAGGCCCCTCTTCTGAATGTCTTCACCATAATGTTGAAGTGCTACGCCTCTCTAATGTTAGACCTTCAAATGGGCTGTTCACATGGAGCAACAGAAGATCAGGTAACACTGCCATTTCTGAATGCCTTGATAGATTTCTAGTTTCTTGTTTTTGGCAGTCTAGTGCTATTTCTCTCACTTCTAAAATCTTGGATTAGAGAGGTTCTGATCATTGGCCTATCAAGCTTTCCATTGGTTATATTGATGGACCCAAAAATCCTCCATTCAAGTTTCAGCTGATGTGGCTTAGGGACCCATCTCTCCATGATTTCATTGGTCAATGGTGGAGGCAGGGAGGCCCTGCATATGAAACAACTATGTATTCCTTTCTTAAAAAGCTTCAGTATGTGAAAAGAAAGTTGCAAATCTAGAATAGAAAGTGCTTTGGAAATTTATATTGTATGAAGAAGAAGGCTCAAGATCAGTTAGATGGAATAACTAGGCATATAAGAGACTGTGGATTCTCGAAAGGCCTTCGCTTGGAGGAAGCTAGAGCTGCAAATGCCTTAGCGGAGTGGGAACTTCGGGAAGAGATCTATTGGAAATAAAAGGCCCACATTGACTGGCTCTAGGAGGGAGACAATAACGCGGCCTTTTTCCATAATTCAGTGTAGGCGCGTTGCAATAGGAATTTTATTACTTTTCTTGTCACTCAGGATGGGACTCGTTTAACCTCTTCCCAAGCTATTAACAGGGAAGTTGTCCGATACTTTTCTACGCTCTTTACCAGTGACCCATTGCCAGATGAAGGGGTAGAAAATATTTTTTTAGCTTGCATTCCTTCATTGGTGAATGAGGAAATGAATGAGTGCCTTATGCGGCCAGTTGGTTTGGCAGAAGTGGAGGAGGCTGTTTTCAACAGGAAGAGAGGTAAAGCCCCTCGGCCAGACGAATTCCTGACTGAATTCTTCCAAGACTTTTGGGATATCATAAAGCGGGATTTGATGGATGTGATACAATAATCTTACTCCAGCAAAGAAATGCTCAGAGCATTGAATGCTACATTTTTGGCTCTTATTCCGAAGGAGTAGGCAGATAAGTTGGAGATGTATAGGCCCATTGCGCTTTGCAATGTGATCTACAAAATCATTTCTAAACTTATTACGCAGAGGCTAAAAGGACTCCTCCCTTGCCTTATATCGGAGGAACAAGGGGGCTTTGTGGCAGGAAAATAGATCTTGGACGGAGTGGTGATTGCTTTGGAAGCCATTCACTCTATGAGTACTTCACAGGAGAGGGCTATGTTTATTAAGCTTGACCTAGCCAATGCCTATGACAGAGTTAGCTAGAGATTCTTGAGCAAAATCCTTTTGGCATTTGGTTTCAATCAGGATTGGATTAGTTGGGTGTTAAGTTGTATTACTACGCCTTCCTTTTTGGTCCTTATGAATGGAGCACCTTCGGAGCTTTTTGGTGCCTCGAGAGGCCTTCGTCAAGGGGATCCGCTTTCACCATACCTGTTCATCATTATGGCTGAGGGGCTTGGGTGGCTTTTCAAATCTCGGGTCTCTCAAAATACTTTACATGGCTGGAAATGGGGGAATGGGATAACTACCTTGACTCATCTCCAATTTGTTGATGATACTATCCTAGCTGGTAAAGCTCGGATCCAGGAAGTGGAAGCTTTCTGTCTCACCCTGGACAATTATTTGGAGGCATCTGGACAAACGATTAATGATCATAAGTCCTCTATTTTCTTCTTCAACACGCCTGAGTCTATTCAGAGAAGGATAGCTGCCATATTGAGGTTCCAGACTCAAACATTGCCAGTGATTTATTTAGGTATTCCCATAGTGGTGGGAAGGCAGCCTAGGCTATTTTGACATAATGTTTTGGACAAGCTAAGATAGAAAATTAGTCATTGGACTCACAGGTGGCTTTCTACTGCTGGTAGAGTGATTCTTCTACAATCAGTTATTCAGGCATTGCCCATATACTGTAGCATGGTTCAGACAGCTCCAACGTATTTTCTAAAGGAATATGATGCCCTTTCTAGGAAGTTTCTTTGGAATGGGAATCTGCAAAATACTAAATGGAGTCTTATCAATTGGGATACTGTGTGCAGACCAAAGCAAGAAGGAGGCCTTGGATTATGCTCAGCTATTTTGGCCAGCCAAGCTCTGGCTGCCACGTTATATTGGAGATGGTGCTCTAATCAATCTTCCCTGTGGGCCTGCATTCTGACAGCTAAGTACTTTTTGGGCACTGAACCCCATGATATATCTAGACTCCCTCTTGAGGGAAGAGGATCGATGGTGTGGGGTACCCTTAAGCTTGGAGCGCAGCTAGTGAAACATAGCCTCTTCTGGGTGTGCAATAGTGGGAATGAGGCCTTCTTCTGGGAGGACTCTAGGGATGGTGTGCCACCCCTATTATTTTCACACCCACATTTACAGCCTCTAGCTGATTCCTTTCACTCTGCTGGTTGGAACACTGTGATGCATTACAAAGAAGCTGTTAGCATGGGCATGACCATTAGATACAGGTGGAAAAATTCCTCCGATTGGCCGTCGGGGGATTCAGAAGAGGATAAAAGAGAATTAACCCAAATCCTTGAGTCCAGAGGATGTAATTCACTGCAAGGGCGAGATATTATTGCCTGGGGTGGAGATGCTACAGGACAGTATTTTGTGTCTTCAAGATATATAACTTTGGCTAAGCAAATCTTCAATGGAGATCAGTTCTTATGGGGGAAAAAAGTTTGGAACCGAATTTCTTGGCCCAAATGTAATTTTTTTCTTTGGCTTCTTACACACAACAAGTGCCTCACCTGGGACAATCTGTGCAAGCGTGGATTTCAGGGGCCATCTATTTGTGTTTTCTGCCACAGCAGTGAGGAGACAGGATCACATTTATTCTTTCAATGCTCCTTTGCTAAATAGGTCTGACACTTGTGGTGGAGTGCCTGGGGCGCCCCTTGTCGGCATGTCTCTTCTTTGACAGAATTCTGGAATAGATTTGGTCATGCTCCAGCAAAGAGTTCCCTGTTGTAAAATGCTTGGGCTGTCGGACCCTCATTCATTTTATGGAATCTTTAGCTAGAAAGAAATAGAAGAATCTTCAGGGGCGCACAGCTTGAACTGAGACCTTTGTGGACAAAAATTCTTAACTCACTGCAAGAAACTTTACAAGTTAAGTGCATGAGTGGTAGTGACTTGGACTTAGAAGCGGCTGGGTTGTGTAAGCGCATGGGGCTGGCCCTGACTACGAATTGCGATTTTGTGATGTGCAGAGGTTCGGCGAATGGGAAAAATTAAAAGGCATGGTCTGTTAACAGAACTGGCCACTGGACTCCACTTGGGAATGGCGTTGTAAAAATAAATACTGATGGCTCCTCACGGGGGAACCCAGGCGAGGCTGGAATAGGTGGTATTGGTCGGGATAGCTCTGGGAGCATCCAGTTTCTTTTTTCGATCTACAAAGGCTGTCATACAAACAATCTTATGGAAGCCATGGCGATCTTGGAGGCAGTGAAATTCCCCTGTCAACGCGGATGCTATAATATTATCTGCCAATCGAATTCGCAAGTGGTGATTAACTTGTTGAATAATTGTAATACTGGTAAAGTGGATTGGCATTTAAATGTTATTGTTTAGTAGATTAGGCACTTAAGTACTTCCTTGAATTCAATTTCATTCAAACACATTCCCCATGAATGGAATGGTGTTGCAGATTGCCTTGCTAAATGGGCCTCAGAGAATGGATCATCTTGGAGTATTACTGATCAGGGAATGCTCACTGTGAGTTTGTATCAAGAACTGGTTCATTTGGTGGACCAGGAGAAAGATTTGTAACTGTTGTTTTATCACCGTTCTTAATAAATTTTTACCCCCTTTTAGTTTTTTTTAAAAAAAATTAATGTTAAAATAAATAAAATTTAGGAATTTTCAATAAAGTGGAAAAAACCAAAAAAAGAGAAGAAATTTTCAAAATAAGGAAAAAGAGGGGGAAAAAAAACAATAATAAATAAGAGAAATTGGAAAGGGTTAAAAATAAATAAAGATGTTGATAAAATAATAATAAAAACAAGGAAAAAAAAAGAGAAAATCTCAAAGGAGAAATCACACATATTCTAGGAAGGAGCTTTTGGGAAAAATTTAAAGAAAATAAAAAAGCTACACCCCTTTCTCTGAAAAAAGAGAACAAGATAAAAAGGAAAGAAGGGGGAGGAGAAAGGAGAAATGGAGGAGTGGTGAAGAACACTGAGAATGGATAAGGGAGCAAACTAAACACATAATTCATTCCCGATTGTGCTACCCTAATTGTTTACCATAATCCAGGTAGGGGATGTCTTTAATTTTATGTGAATTCAGTGTCTAATCCAAGTTTTATCAATAATCCATGATCGATTATTATGTAAAGATTATATGGTTGATAGCAGAAAAATTTGCATAGATACATATAAACTATGTGCCATACATATTAATATGTAATAATGAGTATGTAATTGTTAGACCTATAGTCAAATTACTATCCATATATATGATGTAAACTAATGGTGGTATAATGATAGAGTGCACAGGGGTACCAATGATAGTTAAAATAATATAATCAACCTAATAAGCTATAACAATATATATTAAGATACAATATACTACATGTGAAGATATAGCTGATGCTATGTTTTTTTTATTAGGAATAACTATTACGGTATATATTGAATGGTATAGATGATGATTAAGGTAGATAGATGATTATTCATTCAGACTTCTCCATAAACGAGACTTGGAGTTGTAATGTATAATATTATAATAATGTATAATACTAAATGGCTTTGAAAATGATGATACACTTGTTTAAGGATACCACATTAATAGAAAATCAATGGTATACAAGAATTGACACTATAACAACAATTTTGGCTTATGTTAGGTGGAACACAACATTATATAGAGTATTCAAATTTTATATATTTAGTGTATTAAACTGTATAATATATTATATTTCACTGTATATACCTTATGAATTATGCGTTTCACTTTATATACTTCCCAAACTATGCATTTCACTGCATATACTTCCTGAACTATGTGTTTCACTATATATACTTCCTAAACTGTGCATTTCACTGCATATACTTTTTGAACTATGTGTTTCATTATATATAATTTTGAGCTATGTATTTCACTATATAAGATATTGTATTTTACAGTAAACATCCCTGCATTATATATCATGCCATATTTAGGGAATCTATATATATGTATTCTTTTTTATATAGATGTATATCGTCTTATCATGCGATATATATTTATCACCTTTTTAGTATATATATCAGATTTCTATATTAATATTTCTGTATTGATTTAATATAACAACCAAATTACTATATTTCTATTAGCATATCAGATTATTTCATATAATAGTGGCATACACTAATTGAATAATTCGTTATATATACTAGCCCATTTGTAATATCCATAAAAATATATATCTATAGTGTATTCCATAAAAATAGTTGTTTTGAAAAGATAACAATATTCATATATGAAGATATTATGTATATATATTGCATAGTCATATGTTTGTTCTCAAACATAGCTATTTTCATGTAATAAAATATAATGGTATCCGGATAAGTGACGAGTAATGATGGATAACTGGGCTGTGACAGAACGGATCCGAATAATGTAGTGAGGATATTCTAACTTTATAATATTATGATTGTGTCTGAGTATTCTTTCATACAAATTAATTCTCACTATAAATTTTCTTAGAGAGGAATAAGGATTAATGCGAGGTCAATTTAAGGGCAATATATAGTTGTAGATCTTGATGTTATGTATATTTTTTATTTAAATATGTCCATATTAGCAAATTTATGACTAAAAGATATATATTATAACATGCGTTAGATAAATTGATGAGTTACAAATATAAACAATCAGTAGATTAAGGTGTAATTATACATCTATTATATATATTCTCAAACACAGTCATATGATGAGCGTGCTCGAAGATGGACGCAAATAGCTATGGATGTACATGGATATGGATGTGCAAGGTTATTGTGAGGTGTTTAGTATTATATAGTTTATCAATAAGGATATCGCTTATCTTTATATAAATAGTAGTGATAATGAATAAGTCGACGAAATCGAACTTGTGGTAACATATATCGATGAAACACAGGGAGTGATGTAGAGTATAAAAACTTAAAGGAACCTTGCGAATGTCTTGTATGGTGGATTTGAATTAGAGTCTATTTTTTTCTATGCTTAAATGTAGCAGTAAATAACAAGAAAAAAATATTTATATAAAGAGGTCTGTTGACTATAGTTTTCAGCTTATATCTTAATTACTCATGGATGTAATGATTGTAAAAATCTTGACTTGTGTCATAAATGGTTGTTAGCATATATACATACAATATTGAAAACTTATATGCAATACATATTGTGAGTGTAGTAATATGTATAAGTGTTTAAACATTTATAACATATAATAGTGCATCATGATGTGTGCCTATATATTATGTTTCTTTTGATTGCTAGTATGTAGTTTAAACTTAGGGTATACCTAGGTGGCATAACCTGTACTTGCTTCATTATTATTTTTGATTATGAGACATTTGGTTCTCAAAATTATATGTTTGGATGTTCATAATTGTATAATTGTGCTCATCAATAATGAATTATGATATTATGAGATGTCATAGAGAATATTTCAGTTGAAGACTATAGTCTAAATGAATGTTATATTAAGGTGGTACAAACTGTAATTGGTATATCAATTACCTTCATACGTTTGACAGACTAAATGTATGCATGTGAATTTTTTATGAATAACATGTTTTATGACAGTTAATAGGACCTTAGTTATGTGTGCTTATAACCCTCTAAAATTATAACAAATGATAGAATAAAATATTATATGTTTTATAACAACTGAGACTTTCTTTGTTATATCTAGTTGCTTGTATACAAGCTTATATTTATATTGATTTATACTACTTTATTATGTCTGGTTGTCATACTTAGTATTATGATTAAAAACACTAGACTATGATAATATAGGTTATCATAGGATGTAGTATACTTGAAAACTAATTATGGTAATTAGAATCTCTAAATGTCATACTCAGATGGTATAATTTGTAGTTATTATTTCTATTATGGGATAGATATAATGTGAGATTTATTCATATGCTTGATGGGACAAATGTATGATGTTAGATTATCCTATGATTAACATATTATATGTTTGCTAATAATATGTAATCTATTATTTATAATATATTAACCAAATATCGTATTGGTGATATTGAATAAGTAGTGAGATGGATTTCACTAGCTTATTGATGACCGGCCGAAGCAAGCAGATAGACGGTCGAATGCCGCCCAAAGGCGGCAGATTGCAGAGGACCGCCCCCAGGCGGCGAACGCCCAGCGCCCGCCACAGGCGGCAAAGGAAAAATTGCCGCCCCCCTGGCGGCAAAAACAAAACAGCCGCCCCCTGGCGGCAAAAACAAAACAGCCACCCCACGACGGGGAAAACAAAACCGCCGCTCACGGCGGGGAAAACAAAGTGCCCGCCCCCCGACGGGGAAAATAGAAACGCCGCCCACGGCAGGGAAAACAAAACTATCGCCCCATGGCAGTGAAGACAAAACCCTTGCCCACGACAGAAAAAGATGAAACGGCCGCCCACGTAGCGGGCGGCAAAATGGCCGCCCATCACAGCAGGCAGCAAAAAAGACCTGCAGAACACAGAAAAATACCCGCCCAGCCGCCAGAGGAGTAGATCGACACACAAAATGAGGAGAGTGATTGCACACAAAACAAGGCATCAAGCATGGTCTTGGCAGACTTGTGATGTCATCTACAGTGTTTTCTCTCTTCCCAATAAAGACTAAGGCTACCACTTCCCATATAAATACACAGACTTGGTCATTTATCAGGATCTTCTCCAATTTTGTAAAGAGCACAGCTCTGCAAATTCTCCACCTGAATCAGTAAAATATAGTTTTGCCTCCATCTTGGATTGATTTGCTGTGTATGCCATGAGTATTATTTGTGTTTAGTCATTATCTTCCATGCTTTCACAGGTAATGCCAATAGACCAGCGATCTACAAGGTGCCAGTTCTGCAGCTGAAAGGAGAAGAGCAATATTTGAGAAGGGCAGAACAGAGTAAGTTGCTTATAAGTGTGCATTCCACAGCACCTTGGTAAACCTCTGTTATGTATTTTCCATTATAGTCTCCTTGTTAGTCTTATCAGCCTGTTTCTTCTGCCAGATGTGTAGAGTATATTTGCATTTCTCTTGATTCTGAGAGTGGATCTGGAAGGTCAACCCTTTATTTTGGTGTATCACCTCTTTTAGAGTAGGTTGTTTGCTTTCTTGCACTTTCTTCTCTTTTTCATCCCCCCAGTATATCTATATATCTATATTTTGCTGCTTGAAACAAACAAGATACATCAGAGGGAACTAGCCCATACCTAGAGACTCTCCTCTCCTGCTTTGCTGTCCCACAGGCGAGAGAGGGGTTTCCATGTTGTGGGGAGAGGTCAGGAATCCGTTTTCCAGCCACTGGGTGCACTTTCCAAGGTCAACACTTACTAGCATCACAATGCCAGATGAAGGTATTCTGAACAAGTTGTGTGCATGAAATTGACTGATCCTGATATCATTATTTAATATTCAAAACCTTGACCTGGTAATGTTTAGTGAGACATTTTAATATAAAGAGTACAATTTACATGTTTGTGTGATATCTTGCAATATAATGGGTTTCTATGATACACCGCATGTTTCAATTTAGAAATCATACATCACATGTGTACTAAATTATTTCTCTAGATTCCTACTTCATCACTATCTACTTATTCGTGAAGGGAGAGCCATTCTATGATGGGATTAGTGTAGGGTATCGTTGGTTCGTGGTTAGTGTAGAAAAGCGCTCGAATGATGCTCTCCCTCCCCACAATAATACTAATTTCAAGATGATACTTGAGATTGCCACATATAATAGAGTCTAGGGAACTATGCTTTGTGGAGACATGTATCTTATATATGTACTTTGTATTATATTAGTATTGAAACATTATCATGATGATCTATAATTACTTATTTATTGCACACTAAAAATAGTGGTTGTTGGCATGAATCAACTGTGGCTGGTTAATTAAAATTACTTTATATATTCGTATTATGATGTGTTTCTTATGATGATAGTGATCAATGATGTATGGTGTCGTATGCTTCATTTATAGTTGTCATACTTAAATTATTTTGTGTGAGTATTAGTTAAATTTTCATGATGTAATCTATTAATAATGTATGTGTTTAAATTTTAAAAAAATCATGTATTTCTAGGTAGATCTTAGTGGAGATGAACTACACTCACAATACTTATTAATGTGGGATTGACCTAATTACAACCTAATTATAAAGTAATTTTGGTATTGATATTAATTATAAACTATATTGGAACCTTTATTATTTTAAAAAAAAGAGAGTAAAAGTTAGAAGGTATTTTCAACTTCTAACCTTTTTTCTGTTTAACAAATATTTTGAAATATGTAATGCTTTATTATCCACCCTTTTCTGACAATACTTATCAATGTAGGATTAACCCAATTACAATTTAATTATAAATAGTTTTGGTATTGATTTTAATCATAAACCAAACTAGAACCTTTAATAAATATATTTTTAAAATAGTAGAGTTGGAAGGTCTTTTTTAATTTGGAAAACCATAGTAAGATATTAAACTTTGGTGTTTGAATTAAAACAACACTAGTGATACTCTATAGTTGTGAAGATTGGGTTGAAATCACATCTTAGAAAACTTAGAACAAAATCGACCAAATCCAAAAATAATTCGTTATATATAGTTTCAAAATTTAAAAATGCTAGTGATACTCTATAATTGTGAAGTTTGGGTTGAAATCATATCCTAGAAAACTTGGAACAAAAATGAGTAAACCTAAACGCAATTCATTGTATACAACTCTAAAATTAAACATAATACACCTTACCCTTTACTCTTCGTGAACGTTGGCATTTTTTTCCATTAAAAGTCAAGTTTTAAAACAATATATATTATACAAGCACAAGTTCGAAAAAATAAAACAAGATAGTCTCCTTATCATTACTCAAAAAAATTATGTAACACATCTTTGTCTAAAAAGAGGTAAAAAAAAATTCTTTGATAAATGGTTAATTTTTTTGATATCTATAATAAAACAAGGGTTGCATAGTAGCTAATTTCTGCAATAATTGCTGAAAATAATTTTTGTGAACTAGATGATTTGGCATGCCATTTATTGTTAGTGCAAATTATTTTAAGAACAAAAAAAATGCACAATAGAATTAAATGATTAATGAGTGCATCTTGCTAATTGAAAACAAAAAAAGAGAAGTGTAATAAGATAGAAAAGAAGCAAAATAAAAAATTTAAAGGATAATTTATATGTAATTTCAAATTAAAACAAGATATAGATACTGTAAAATCAAGTGTTAAATTGTTTAGTTATAAAGAACTGTCTCCAGATGAGTTGAGTATGTAGATCAATGATATAGTGTAATAATAGGTATACAATTGTGATGACATTTGTTGAAACGACAATATATTAGACACTTAAGATATTTGTGATTCATAAAGTTCCCTCATCCTCTAAGAATTAGCGGTCCCAAGTAAACACAAATATAAGTTAATAGTAAAATATAGAATCTTTGCCACAAAATCAGAACCAATAACTGCATAGGAGGATGATTTCCAACAAAGTTGATAGAATGCATTATTTGATATCATGTGTCATGCTTTTAGGATTTTTAAGTTTAGCTAACATGGTAACATAGTTTAGGTTTGAATATCATTGGCCATGTAAATAAGGTGAAGATGAACAAAATATTAGCAGAGAATTGTTCATGGCTTTAAAATGTGTAGCTAATATACTGAGATGTTGTTATAGGTATAAAAATAAATATCCACACATTATAGTGTAAGACATTACAAAAATAACTATGTATCGATGTTATTATGTCACCAAGGCCCAACGGCAACATCTTAACAACATAACATTTCATACGTAAGTGATTCCTTTTTCACATATGCACTTAACAAGGCACATGTCCCTTTCATGACTCTGTGGTTACTAGCTTAGCCAAACCTTATAGTTAAGTTGTCCAACTTTGATAATATTTATTTGTAATTCATAAATTATAAATTATAATGATCTCTAAAATAAAATGTGTGTAATTAATAAAAGTGGTTCAGACTCTAAAACTCTTAATTATATTAAAAATTATAAGAAAAATAAATTACTTTTGAAAACATTTTCAAGAAAACACACACATACTACCAAAACACATTTCTATAGTTAGTGTAAAAAATATATGCCATATAATATTCAAGGTAATCTTATATGTAAGTGTTTTTATGTACAAAGAAGAAAAAATATTATTTTATTCTCTATTTAATTGTACCTTTGAAGAGCATGCATAGAAATGAACATTTCTAAGACATGAACATATATATGGCGATTTGAATAGATTGAAGTTTAAGATGGCATCTATGATATTGTGACATCGATGAAGTTAAACATATCTATGACATAGTAACATTAATAGATTTTACAATCTTAAATTAAACATGTATAAACTAAAATTCTTAACTTTTAAAATAATTAAATAATTAAAATTAATTCTTAATTAAAATAAGTTTTATGTTTTTGATCAACAATTATGTTTAACTCATCCAGAATTAAAATATTTAAAAAAAAATCCAAACAAATCATTAAAATATAATGGTAATATGTATAATATTATGACATTGACAAATTTGAACACATTTATGACAATCACAACAATATTAAATCAAACCTTTGAACTAAAATGTAATAATGAAAAAATCAAATTAAGAAAAAATGATTATTATAAGACTAATCAATTGCAAACTATAACTAAGGTTAGTTGTTAGTCAAGTAATTAAAATAACTTGTACAAGATGTTACAACTATAATGTTATTATTCAAACCGATTAGTTGGTCACTAAATACATTATCTTTGGTTTACATTTCTTTTAGGAAGCAAAATGATTAATTAAGGTATGATTTTATCATAATAGAGCGGCTATTCCAATGATATTTAACACTCTTCACGTCATGAGTAATAATTTGAGCACAAAATATTTGTCATTTATCATAATATATCGCCTTGTTTTTATATTATAAAAATTAATAAGTTACAATCTTTATATATAATGGATCTTTTGCTTTAGGGAGAAAAATTAGTAGTTGTGAACCCTAATTTTATAAGTACATAGAATTATGTAGGTGTTTTGTTGATATAAAATTTGATTTTATTATATTATTATTTTTGTTTGGAATATTTAATGGGAGAGAAAATCAAATTTTGAATTGATTTATTAAAAAAACAATAGATTGTAAGTTGTGAATAATTGATCAATTATTGAATATTTTATGTGACATGTCGTGATTAGATGTTACAAACTATTATTAGGTACATGTTATACTACAATGTGATGCTTCGACAATAAGTATTAGTCCTTTTTTTTAAAATTTTAAAATTAGTTCTTTCAAACACATATCTTATCACAACTATTGGACCACAACCAATAATTAGTCCCTCTCCCTTATATAGATATCGACATCTCTATTTTTAAGTGACAAATTATAAAAATTTGAATAAGCATACACTTATATTACAATTTATTTTGACTACACTACTACAATTAAAGGATCCCTTCTATCAAATTCACCCAATAATTGAACTTGTCTTTTTTTATATCAAGAGTCTCCAAAAGTTTTTACCTTAGTCATTGATGTGACAACTTGTCATCTTCACTCATATACTACACATATTTGTATGCATTAAAATATGCTCGCTCTGCTAATTTGGCCTAATTACCCCATTTCTTAGTCATACTAACCCTTGGCCTAAATCCCATACCCATTCCTATATCCCATGGAACCTTTACCCCATCCTAAAACCAATTAATCCCTTCATTAAGCCTCTAATAAACCCCTATCACCTACTAACCTACTCCCTCATCTTACTAGACAATTTTAAATTCAAGAAAATCCCAACTACCTACCCTACACTAGCCTTCCCTAAACCCGTAAAGCCTATAGGGAGATTTATAGAATTAGATAATTCTAAAAATCTCTCCAATTTAACCCCTTTCCCTCTAGAATTCTCCTATTCTAGAGATTTCCATGGAATTAAAAATTTCATGGAAATTCCTCAACATAGATCTCAAAGGCCCAAGTTTGAATCTGAGCCTTTGATCTTCCCTCTGTTCCTCTATTTAACCAACCTCTACCTCCACCCTCAAACCAAGGAAAAAGAATGATAAGGAAACCATGCCAAAATAATTCTAGAAATGTTATTGCATATTTATAATTAAGTCATCAAGGATCCATCAACAATCTAAAATCAAGCTATCACTTTGTCAATCTGAATCTAAATCGTCTACTTGCAAATCCTAGAAGGAGGTAACGTAAGACAAGGGAATTTGGTAAGCTTATTGTCATTCTGATTTGCTTTATAAATCCTTCCTATTGAGTAGTTTGCATTTTGAGTTAGAATTTGCATTATTGAATTCATATAGAGCTCAAAATCCTACTACATTTTGGTGACCACAATGGGACCTCTTGCTCCCATTTAACCATTTTTGTTTGTTAATGTTGTTTTGACAAGCTCGCAGGTTTGATTGGGCGAAGAAGATCTTGAAATTTTGAATTTTTTGTGTATACAGGTCTCAGTCACGGTATTGCACTGTTAGTCACAACATTGCAGTGGCGAGATTGTCAAAGCTAGTAGCGGTATTCTGACTTAACCACTAGCAGTCAAAATTTTAGTAGGTTTTTAACAAACTTGTGACTCTCTTAGTCATGGGAGTGCCATGCAAATAGCGATATTGTCTTTTTGAGTAGCAATATTGTAGAAAACTATGTTAGGGTTCAGATTGTTGTTTGTTTTTTTATAAATCTTTGTTCCTGTAGGTGTTTTGTGTGCTTTTCTTGCTTCTGTGTGCAGGTTAAAGAGAGAATCCCCTCAAAAATCAACTCCCTGCACCTTTTTGACAATCTCACGACTATCTCAGTAGCGGGATTACCTTGATAATAGCGGGATCACCATTCTCAGTCATGGTATTACATAAACATCAAGAACTAGTAAAACACTACCCTTGTTTGCTTTTAATTTATCATTTATAGGGTCTTCAAGTTCTGGTTAACAGGGAGGAAAAGGTATACAAATGGTAAGTCTGAAAATATTCTCTTTTTTGTTCATAAGTGTTTTTAATCATTCCTCCACATAGTCAACCTTATCTCCATTTATATCTAAAGACAATATACTTATCAGGGTTATTTTTTGTCTTGTAGGGTATTGGTGAAACACAAGATCAAAAGGATTGCCTGGAGATTCATTGTATAGGTTGGTTCAACACCTTTTTTGCAATACCACTACTCACTCAGTCATGGGGTTGCCTTGCAACTAGCGGGACTGTCATTATGAGTCATGGCATTATAGTTTAGGCCAGTTCAAATTAGTGATAGGCTTTTCTAGCATATTTTATCATCAAATAATTATATTAAAATTGAATCCTTATAAATATTTTAATAGTCTTTTTTCTTAAGTCATAAATAGACTATTTTTCTTAAACACTGCAATATCGCTACTTGCTTTTTTATTGCTAGTTGTGGGTTTGTTGATTTGAGTCATGGTTTTGTGGTTTATGACAAAACCACTACTATCGATCTACTCCTACTCATGGGATTTTTAGATTGCCATGGTTTTGTGGTTAGCTAACATCTACAATCCCACAACTCTCATAGTCGCGGGTTTGTCTTGCAAGTCACAATTTTGCACTATGTAGTCGTGGGTTTGTAGCCATTTTTGCCTTTAAATTTGTTCCTTTTTGAGATCATTTTTTGAGTCAGTTTTTATGGATTTTGAGTAACTCTGAACCTCCCCTAGACCCCCAAATCCCAACTAGCACCCCCAAACCCCCGCTTCGTGTCCTGCTCACCCCCAAAAAATTATAAAGCCAAACCATGATTTTTTAGGGGTGTTTTATTAAGGCATATTTGACCAACATCTTGATTATTGTGCTAACATCATGTTATAAGACATATTTTAGGTCTAACATTTTGTGTTCCATGTCACCTCTCTTGAGTGCCATATCCAACTACTAACCTGTGTGCTTGCAGGCCACTAGTTGAAGACCCATTTTGACACTTTTTTCATATCAATTTTATATTATATATATCATTTTTAATCATCTTGTCTTGTATATATTATTTTATTTTGAAAAATAATTCTTTATGTATACTTGTATGTGTGTTAACTTATGAATAATTTTTTATATCGTGCCAAATCACATATAGGTAATTAGATCGATTGATTAATTGTATCATGTATTTTACTTGTTTTTTAACCCCTCCCCATAGGATAACACACGGCGTGGAATTGACATCCATGCACATGCTTAGTCTATAGGGGTTAGTGTTATGGATTTCATCACCGCACACTAACTAAACTCTATGTTTTGATGGAGTATAGCAATAAGAGATAGTTATCGTTAGACTAAGCAATTGACCCCATACAGGTCATTTGCAAAGGGTAAGATTTAACTCTTTGAATCATACATTAGACAACACTCTATATGGACTTGGGCCCTAATGTAACATCATGTATATCAAGGACTCCCCTAGATCCTATTGTATACCTTAGAGTAGGGTACTTCAACCGTAATAGGTATTCCACTATAGGCATCAATAATAACATTGAAGTGACCATCAAGCGCAAGTAAGGTTGAGAGGGTTTGGTCAATTCTATAATGGATCATCAGCCTAAAACCTCACTTGTGTAGATATTAGATAGTGTGGGCATCATGTTACACTCCCATGTAATTTACTAATTAGGGTTGTACTTGTGCATGATTGTTTGTGTGTCATGATGAGATCCATTTTGTCATCTAGCTGAGTCGGTCACACCCATAATTTTTGTGTGCATACCTTAGAAACTGATAGGATCACTTCCATCATCCCATCATCATTTCTTCATCTCATTATCATCTCCTCTTGACTATCCATACCATATCTTCACTTCCTAGCTTTTACCGTAGTCCACATCCTTTTCATTTCTTATCACTTTCCACATTCATCCTAATATCATCCTTATTCCTTAATAATTTGTATATTTTGACCAATATTTTCACCATAATATACCCATCCCATAACACTTATCATCCACTACCTTTTATCATATCCCTTTTGACCATCACACTTCCCCAAATCCTTCTATTCATATCATTTTCACTTTCTTATCCTACCCACACCTGATAGGATCCATCTCACTTAGCACCATCATCTTCTCACATTTGTCCTTGTGTATTTTAATTAAATCTTTATCCTAATTCCATCCATCCTACAATCATTCTCTCATTTACATGCCTTCCATTTTATATCCTTGTATATTTGACCACATCTTATTCACTCCATAACACATTCCTTCCCCATTTGCCTTATATTGACCATCTTATTTATATCTCATAGCATCCTACATATAGTGTTTATCCACTTCCTATCCATTCTCATCATCATCTATTCCCTTTACATTTCCATCTCATATCTATATCCACCTCGCTATCCACACACATCATATTGCACCTAGTATTTACCTCCATCCATAGCATCATATAATTATCATATTTCCTATTTTTGTAGAATAGTTTAGAACATCCCCCTTTACGTCATATCCACCTTCCATCACATCTTATTGTAATTATTTTATCCCCATAATCCATCTTTTACACCAATCATCCCCTTATCTACCCATCTTGTACTTATATCATCCTCATAGTCCATTTCTCACATCTATTATCCATTAATCTACCCATTGTATCCTTATATCATCATATTTCATTATAATTCATTTATCCATATAGTCCATTTCTCACATCTATTATTCATCCCTCCGTCCATATTATCCCTATCTGATCCTATCTCCACACAAAATATCATTTACATTTATTATATCTATATAGTCCATCCTTCACATCAATCATTCATTATTTATCATATCTTCTTGTAATTATTTTAATCTCCATAATCCATATTTCACATCAATTATCCATTAACCCATCTATTTTATCTTTATCTCATCCTACCCGCATAGTCCTCCTCTCACAAATATCATTCATTAATACATTCATATCATTTATATATTATGTTATTTTCCTTATAATCCATCATTTACATCCAACCTATCCTATTATACCCACATAGTTCACCCATTTTATCCTTGTATCATCACACCTCATTATAATTTGTTTATCCACATAGTCCATATTTCATAACAATCATCCATTCATCCACCTATCTTATCCTCAGATTGACTTATCCCCTTGTATATATTGTCCCCTTATACATCGTTTTACACATCTCATATTATCTTGTCTTCATCCCATCTTAGTCATACCCCATCATCTTGTACATCCTTGCCTAATCATCATCTTGTATATATTTTGTCACCCTTTCCTTGTATATCATTTTCATCATCCCATCTCCTATCTTAGATTAGTCAGACCTTGTCATAAGACCACCTCATCCATAATCAATCACACCTCACTTTGACCTTGCCTTATCCCTTAATCACACCATAATCTTGCTCATTCCCATATCATTTTATTGACACCACCCCTTGTACATATTTAATCATAACCCATCACCTTTCCTGATCCCATCTTGTCTCACCATCCACATTCTATCCTAAGTCCAACTCATCCATAGTCCTAAATCATCTCCATACCATCTTGTCTCATTAACCCATCACCTTGTATATCCTCATTCTTACCTTTCTTGTACATAATTCACTCTTTTGTACATCCTTTTAATCACGTCTTATCACTAAATCCATACATCATTAGTCATCCCCTAATCACATCCTAATCATAACTCATCATCCACATCTTGTCTTCAATCTATACCCGATCACTTGTCTTGACCTCACCTTCATCACCCATCTAGTAATCACCTCTTCTTATCCTAGTTGGCTTCTAGGTCACATATAGGTCTAAACCATCCACTTTTCATTACCCCTTTATCATTTCATCATCACACTTATCCTTATTCCATTTTCCTAATCACCTTCATCACCTAATCCTACTCCATCATGTCTTGAGTAAAATTGGTATGAGGTTTTGAGCTAGTCTTATCATCCATACCATCCTATCATCCTAATTCACTTGGTCAAATCTCATATCATAATCAATAGTTTGTTATCATGTTGTCACCTTGTCAGTCTCAATCTAGCAAACCCATAAATCTAATCTAGTTCAATCATCTTGCCTTATTCATTACTAACACCCATCATATAATCCTCTTGCTAGTTTGAATTTGTTAGGTTGTGGAGCTAAAAGCTTCACTGGTATGCAAACAAAGAGGTTGCTAAGTGTCAGAGCAATCGACATCGATCTGATCAACCGATGTCGGTCATATATAGTGTACACAACAACCGACATCAGTTAGGTGTCGGCTAGCATCGGTCAGATAGGAACCGACGTCGGTCATATCCAGACAGACAGGGACCAATGTTGGTCACCTGTGCGTTCCAGTCTAATTTTAGACGGACAGTTTGCTTGCATGTAAAGACTAATTTTAGTCTTGAGTCTGCGTTTCTAATTATTGTAATTGGGAAGTCTAATTATTGTTTGCATGGGATCTATTTAAGAGACCCATGGCCTGTATTGTAATTAAGGACTAAGGACAAAGAAGAGATCCTTTCGAGTGCAAGGTCAGTTAGATCTGCAGGTGTGTGTGCGTGCAAGGTCAGGTAAATCTATGGGGTAGCAAGATCAAGGAGATCTGCAACACAACAAGGTGCAAGATCAGGGAAGATCTACATGGTAAGTAAGACTAGTTGATTTGTAAGTGTGCAAGATCAAGAAGGTCTGCTTGGTAAGCAAGATCAAGAAGATCTGTTGTAAGGTAGGCAAAGCAACCATTGAGTTGATTGTCACTGGTGGACTGGTAGATAGGCAAAACAACCATTGAGTTGATTGTCACTCACTGGTGGAGGGAACAACAACTCTATGCTTGAGTTGGTTGTTTTTAATTGAGAGAGAGAACTCTTGAGAGAAATACTGTACACCCAAGAGGTGTGTAAGAGTGTGATTTCTTCATTGTATTCTGGAAGAGTGTTAATACATATTGTATTGTTTCTCGCATCATATATTCTTTGCTGATTCTGAATTCTAGTTACTTATTGCTTCTAGTTTAATTCCGTGTTTAGTTGCTTATACGAAGGTAATCATGTGTGCTCTTATGGAGCAGGGATCCTAACAAGTGGTATCAGATCTTGGTTCACTAACACCTTGGTTTCAGAGCGTGTTAAGTTTTTGTTGATTACAGGTCACTCACAGGCATTTCTGTTTGAGTGGGAGTATAGCAATGGCAGAATAAAGTATGCTAAGAATGGAAAAATTCAATGGCAAGAATTATCAATTATGGAGGATGTAGATAGAGGATTATCTGTATCAAAAAGATCTGTACTTACCGTTGGGTGGGGTTTCTAGTAAGCCCACATATATGCATGATGAAGAATGGAAGGTTCTTGATAGAAAGGCTCTTGGAGCTATAAGGCTAACCCTGGCAGCTTTTGTGGTTTCCAACTTATCTCAGGCAAGGACAATGGTAGAGTTAATGGAATCTTTGGCAAATTTATATGAAAAGCTCTCAGCTTCGAATAAGGTATTTCTTATGAAGCAATTATTTAATTTGCAAATGTTGGAAGGTGGATCAGTTTATAGTCATCTTAGTGATTTCCATGGTTTGGTAAACCACTTAAATTTAGTCAAAATAGTTTTTGGTGATGAAATTAAGGCTCTCTTAATCTTATGCTCTTTACCTGAAAGTTGGGATAGCTTGGTAATGGCAGTAAGTAATATTGCGTCTGCTTCAAATATCTTGAAAGTTGATGATGTTGTTAGTGTAATCTTGAATGAAGAAATTCGTAGGAAAAGCATAGGTGAGACATCAGGCAATGCTTTAAGTTTTGAAAGCAGGGGATGGCAAAGAGAGAAGAGCAAGCAAGGGAAATCAAGGCCAAAGATAGGCAGTGGATTCAAATCCAAGTATGGCAGTATAATCTGCTAGAATTGTGGAAAGAAAGGACATGCAAATAAATATTGTTGGTTGAAAGAAGATCAACATGCAGGTAATGAAGAAGCAAAAGATGCAGGTATTGTTTCACATGATACTCTTACATTTTCTTTGGATAGTCATGTAGAATCATGGGTTATAGATTCTGGTGCTTCTTTCCATGCAACCCCAAATAGGGAATTTTTTCATGATTATGTCCATGGAGACTTTGGAAAAGTTTATTTAGGGGATGGTGAGCCTTGTCAAATGGTTGGCAAAGGGAAAGTGTAGCTGAAATTACAGACAGGCAACATATGGGTGTTGAAGGATGTCATGCATGTACCCATCCTGAAGAGGAATTTGATTTCAGTAGGGAAGTTGGGGATGAGGGTTGCACAGTAACTCTCACAGTGGAATCTTGGAAAGTTTTCAAGGGTGCACTTGTTTTAGCTGGAGGTAAGAAAGTAGGTACACTTTATCTATCTACTTGTATTACTAATTCTCCTTCTATTTTATCTACTTCAGACGTAGATACAAAGATGTGGCTCTGTAGGCTTGGTCACATGAGTGAGAATGGAATGGATGTTCTTAAGTCAAAAGGTATGCTTTCAAATTTGATAGACCGAGATTTTTGTAAGCATTGTATGTTTGAGAAACAAGTGAAAGTGAGGTTTCTCACAACTGGGTCAACAAAGAAGAAGCACAAGTTGGAGCTTGTTCACACAGGTGTGTGGAGACTAGCTCAGGGAGCTTCTATTAGAGGATCACAGTGGTATGTTTCTGATGATGCTACAAGAAAGGATTGGGTTTATTACATAAAGAGGAAATCCGATGTTTTTGACATGTTTAAGAACTGGAAAGCCTTGGTTTTCAAGGAGAAGATGATGGACAGAGATCAGCTCAAGAGGCCGAATAATTTTGAGTAGGGCAAGGTTGATTTAGACAAAGTTATGATCCAAAATGAGCTCGTGGGAAAAAATCATCACTCACAGGAAAACACAGTTATTGACGTCGATCAGGCAGTGACCGATGTCGAACAGGCAAGAACTGACGTCGGTCCAGTGGATACCAAATTCGGTGATGTCAAGCAGGTAGGAACTGACGTCAGTCAAGTGAGAACTGACGTCGAGTAGGTCGCATAGGTGGTAACCGACATCGGTCAGGTGAGAACCGACATCGACAAGGTCAGTCAAGAAGGAACCGACGTCGGTCAAGCAGAACCGACATCGGTAAGGTGTAGACAGAGAGATGACTGACATCGATCACTATTAAAACAAAATTTGGGCGGACAACAAGCTATTAATGAGTCTCAAATGCCCATGTGGAGGTCCGAAAGGGTATGTAAGCCTCAATTTTGTTATTCCCCTTCTTTATACTGCTTGTTGCTCACTGATGGTGGAAAACTAAGAAGTTTTAAAGAGGCAATGCAGGTAGAATCCAGGAAACAGTGGGAGCATGGCATGAATGAGGAAGTTAATTCCTTGAAAAAGAACCAAACAGGAGATTTGGTAGAGTTGCCAGTCGGGATGAAAGCACTGAAAGATGAATGGATTCCTAGGTTAAAGAAAGAAGAGAACGGATAGGTGAGACAGAAGGCCAGGTTATATGGTCTTGAGCAAGCTGTAGGACAATGGTGTTTAAGGTTTGATAGGTGTATGACAAAGCATGGCTTTAGTCAATGTCAATGTGACCATTGTGTTTATTTTACCAGGTTGGATAATATTAGCTACATTATCCTGTTACTGTATGTAGTGTATATGCTTGTTGCAGGGTCACACATGTAGGTGATTGCTGAGCTAAAGGTAAAATTAGTTCAAAAGTTTGCCATGAAGGATTTGGAAGTAGCAAACAAAATCCTTGGCATGAGTATTTTTAGAGACAGGGGAAATCACAGGCTGATTTTGTCTCAAGAGGATTATGTGAATAAGGTGTTGAAGAGGTTCTACATGCAGGATGCAGAACCGGTATGCACACTTATGGTTGGACAGTTCAAGTTGAGCTATGAACAATGTCCTAAATCACATGATGAGGTTGAGTACATGGTATGTACTAGACCTGATATTACCCAAGTAGAGGGAGTTGTCAGCAAGTTTATGGCCAATCCAGGAAAGGAGCACTAGAAAGCAGTTCAGTGGATTCTCAAATTTCTGAGAGGGACCAACAACAGGTATTTATGCTATGTAGGGTCAAACACTTCTCTACATGGGTATGTAGATTCGGATATGGTAGGTTACTTGGATGATAGGAGAAGCACCACATGATATGTGTTCACTATTGGTGGATCGACAGTTAGCTGGATTTCAGAGTTGCAGAATGTTGTTGTAGTCACAGGGATTAGCAAGGATATGAACCCTGCAGGGATGTTAACAAAGTTGAGAACAAAGGATAAGTTGAATCTTCATTCAACTTATGTTGGTCTTCAAGATTGAAATTGAAGAGAGATACAAGCCAAAAACAAATTAGAGGATGTACAGGTACAGGTACAAATGCAACTGTTTATCTCCAAGTGGGAGATTGTTAGGTTGTGGAGCTAAAAGCTTCACTGGTATGCAAACAAGGAGGTTGTTGAGTGTCAGAGCAACTGACATCGGTCTGATCAACCGACATAGGTCATATACAGTGTACATAGCAATCGACATCGATTAGGTGTCGGCCGGCATCGATCAAACATGAACCGATGTTGGTCATATCCAGATAGACAGGGACTGACGTCGATCACCTGTGTGTTCCAGTCTAATTTTAGACGGATAGTTTGATTGCATGTAAAGACTAATTTTAGTCTTGAGTTTGTGTTTCTAATTATTGTAATTGGGAAGTCTAATTATTGTTTGCATGGGATCTATTTAAGAGACCCATGGGCTGTATTGTAATTAAGGACTAAGGACAATGAAGAGATCCTTCCGAGTGCAAGGTCAGTTAGATCTACAGGTGTGTGTGTGTGTACAAGGTCAGGTAGATCTGTGAGGTAGCAAGATCAAGGAGATATGCAACACAACAAGGTGAAAGATTAGGAAAGATCTACATGGTAAGTAAGACTAGTTGATCTGCAACTGTGCAAGATCAAGAAGGTCTGCTTGGTAAGAAAGATCAAGAATATCTGTTGTAAGGTAGGCAAAGGAACCATTGAGTTGATTGTCACTGGTGGACTAGCAGATAGGCAAAACAACCATTGAGTTGATTGTCACTGATTGGTGGAGGGAACAACAACTCTGTGCTTGAGTTGGTTGTTTGTAATTGAGAGAGAGAACTCTTGAGAGAAATACTATACACCCAAGAGGTGTGGAAGAGTGTGATTTCTTCATTGTATTCTAGAAGAGTGTTAATACATATTGTATTGTTTCTCGTATCATATATTCTTTGCTGATTCTGAATTCTAGTTACTTATTACTTTTGGTTTAATTCCGTGTTTAGTTGCTTATACGAAGGTAATCATGTGTGCTCTTATGGAGCAGGGATCCTAACAGAATCTAGGCACCCATCATATCCCCAATCCTTTTTGCTAGTTTGATAACTAGACATTATTTATAAGTTGTTAGCACCTATTACACTATCAGTCTGACATTTGATCATAATATTTAATAGTCTATCTCATCTCCATTATTACCTTTTATACTAGCTTGGTCCTTTCAATCTATTTTGTTCAATAACCTTATTCAATCCTTATCCTACCGACATCATCCATCATCTACAAACCATCATTATGGAACTAGACCCTACCTTCATTGACCAATATATACATGACAATAAGGATGAGATCATTTTACGACTCATTATGATGGGTGTACCACTTCTCAAAGGTGTTGATCCCCTTCAGCTCATTGCACCTCTTGTCTAAGCCCTATCATGTGAATCCCGTACCAACTCTCCATCCACTCATCATAAACCATCATCTATCCATTCCCATACTAGAAAAAGGAATCCAATCTTAGCCACCTCGAATCCATCCAACCAGTTATATCCACAACCATTTGATCATAAGTCCAATACTTCCATGTCTAATCCACAACGTGAAGTGGGTCCTTATACTCCCCTTGCCATATCATTAGAAGTCCTTTTCAAATAACTTGTCACTACTAGTATGATGGTTTATCCACCCATCTGACATCTTGATCCTACTAAGCCTATGCCCTCTTGGTATAACATAAACCAATATTTTCCATACCATAAAAATTAGGGGCATACTATTAATCGATGTTGACCTTTTAAAAAATTTATCCCAGACCTCATTGACCATGGTGATATAGTAATAGACGATGAACCAGACGCATCCACATCCTTGGGTGAACAAAAAGAGGAATGCCAAAATTCCCTTCCCAATCATGATCAAGATCTTCCCCTTCTAATCCAAGGTCAAAACACCACTCCCATCTCCAAAAAATCCTCTATAAAATCTGAGTCTATCTCCCATGATCCTAGTCCTTCTATCTCTCATGAACCCTTCCAGGACCCTCACCTTGAATCCATCATTCCTCCATCATCTCCCTCTCACCCATCACATCAAATACCCCATGTTGAGAGGTCAATCATGGACAATGAATCTCCTGTTAGCAGTATTGCATCTTGTGCATCAAAGTTACCTTCAAATTTAGTATGGGTCTTATCTTTTATGGGATCATGTTTAACACCCGTGTCCAAGTTAGGTTCCTCATCAGCAATGTCATCTCTCATTGATGCTAATAATGTTTGTCTTTTAGAGGATACATATAATCTGGATACCTCTGATTCATTACCAGGCATATCTTTTAATTCCATTTTAGATGATGACATCATAAATGAGTTCTTGTAAGCTTTATCTATCAAAGATTGTCAAAGTGAATCTGATCCTCCTTTGGATGCGTCTATTATAGCTAGTCCTAGTGATCTTTTTGCTGATTTTGAGGAGATTTTCTTCGATGTCAACATCGGGTCTCCTAGGAACCCCTATGAAGACTATGCTACCCCATCACCACTCATTGACCCCATCATGCCCTCACCACCATATTCATCTATCATGGACCCCTTTCTTCCCATTTATGGCCATTTTATCAATTCTCTCCATAAGGACGAACAAGAGCATGCATCATTGGACCCTTACTTGAGCCATATAATATGTGCCACAAATCCAAAGGTCCAAGACAATATTCCAAAAGTCATAAATCATAATGAAGTAATCTTTGATCCCATGAGTCAAAATCAAGAAGAAACAAATCATCGACCTAATCCTAAAGCATCTCTCCCTAGTGAAGGTTGATATCTAGCACTAGGAGACTATCAAAGTCAAAATAATCTTTCCAATTAAAAATCTATCTCCCTTGGTGAAGCCCAAAATTAGGGACCAAGGGCCAATTAAAATCAAATCTAGTCAAAGGCTCAAAATCATATTTCTGATCATCTGTCAAAAAATCATATCAAAGATGATCCACAAAGTCAAAGTGTCTTGGATATCCTACAGTATTTTATCACTTGGTACCAATCAAATGAAGGATGTCCAATACCTCCAACAGTGTATGCGACTGCTAGTCCTAATCCTCCATCCTCATCACCCCATCCTCTCATGATTCTATCATTCATTATCCTCCATCACCCATCATACCATCCTATCCTGATCCTATCATCCATCAAAATCAATCTCTAATTGAATCCATACCTCACATCACCTCCCCAAGTAACATTGTCTCTCCTAGGGGAGACGATGATACCTGGTCTAGATATTTGGAGGGGTCATCATCAAGAATCACTAAAAGCCACTAGGACATCCAGACATCTAGCATCCATCAAAGAATAAGTGTTAGCTAAATAATCCATCAAGTGTTATCACCTTGCATCTCATCCATCACCAATAAATCAAGATTCCTAATAAAAAGTTAAAAAAAAACATTCATCTAATGGTGAAAACTAGTCTTCTCACACCTTGGGCAAGTATCATGATGAAAACTAGTTTCTGACATCATGTTAGAATAATCTATTTTCTGCATTATTCCTCAACACTTGAGGGCAAATCCATCCATTTCATATCCTCTCCATCCATCCTACTTATCACATCCATCACCAACCTTGTCCATATCACCCATCCTTATCCATATTATACTCTAGTCTATTGTCCATATCCCTCCATCCACATCACGCCCTCCATCCCATCTCTTCTTCATTCAAGTCTTGACCTTTGTAAGGAAACATAAGGTGTCTTGAGTAATGATCCCACAACCATCTTAGCATATCCTCCAATGAACACTCAGAGAAATACCATCTAGTTCTTTCATGATGTGGTCATTGGCTATCCTTAGTCCATTCATCCTTGGTCCCCATCATTGTCATCCTTTGTCATCCCATCCATCATCCCTCCATCCTTCTCCTAGTTGCTAGGCTTGATATTCCCTTTGCTAGTAACCCAATTTATATAGTGTACATACATATCCCAAAATCCCCTAAAAATTAAAATATTCCCAAAAACCCTAAAACTCATAAAATTTTAAAAAACCAAAAATAGTCCATTATGTCTTCTCTTATCCCCAATCCCTTAGTCACATCCATCTCCATCCATTCCCTATTGTCCCAACTTTGGATACCTCATTCTGTCTTGAAACCAAATCAGAGTGGTCACCCATCCCTTCATGTCTTCCATCTCATCTTATTGGCCAGGTCTTATCAACATACATCACCTTGTCAAAGACTTTAGTCTCGCACCCATTGCTTCCTATTAGGGCCTTTTCATGCCTAACACCCATCTAATTACCCTTTACCAGTATGGAAGGTACATGATCCCATCACTGTCTTTATCATTTCCTCTTCATGTCTAACACCCAGCCAATCACTTTTGCTATCATGAAAGGTATTTGATCCCCTCACTTACTAGTCTCCTTACTAGATTGGATCCTTACAAGGCCTTTTCTATTGGTAATCCTTGGTCATCACTTGTCTAATCACCATCCTTTGCCTCTTTTCAATTTGATTTCAAGACCAAGTCACTATTCAAAGACCTTATCACATCATCCATCCTTATATCCTAAACAAGGGGCAACACCTCAGCTTCATTATGATCATCATCACCCTATCCAAATCCAGGTTCATCCTAAGTCTAAAATCACATCATGACCATCCAACCAATCACCCAATCACTCATCCTATCCTTAGACAAGACATTATGAAACTGCATGTAGATACTTATGTGTGTGTTACTTGTTTTTTTATTTGTCTTGTTTGTATGTCCTGTACATATCTTGTTTATCTCATGTTTATCATGTCTCTTTTTTTATATTGGGCAATGAATGAAGATGCTATGAGGACACTAAAAGTGCCCTCCAGGATGCAGAGTTCAATACTTGCCCATGCACTTTGGCACAATGTCCTCTTGGTCATATCCATATCATAGGGCATATTGCCAAGTGCCATATTCTTGGATTACTTATACTATGATGAGCTTTATGACATTTGTGATGGCTTGATATCATCATCCTTCTCCCCATCACAACTCATCCAACTAACATCCCACCTTTTATCCTCATCACCTCATCTAAACCATATCCTTTAATTACTAACAAGTCTAACCATCCTCATCATCATCACTTTCTAATCACTAATCGTCGTCATTGTCATCATCTCCTAGTCAGAACTACATCAACTTGAGGTCTTTTCAGACTATGTAGGTAGCACTTGGCCACTTTTCAGTGCCCAAGGATAGCTCGACCACTATCTCCTCTCTTGCTCCCTTACATGTGTCTTTGTTACGGGCATCATCCCAATCCTTTTGGTCACTTGATCATATCATTTCTTCTCTAGCATCAATAACATCATATCAATCAATTTAGCTTTGAGCTACACCCATCCTTAATCTCATCCTATCATTAGTCTTATCCTGGCCAATAGCTCTCCCTTGCATGCATCCTTTCTTAGGATACATCTAAATCTTTTGACCTTTTTAACCTGTCATCATTCTATTATGGTTGATTCCTCCTTGGGATGTGTCTACAACCATGACACCTATCATCTTTATTCCCTATGTATGTGTCCTTGCCAGGGGTATCGTTATCAAATTTTAGCTCATTGCTCAAATCAAATCACTCATCTTCTTCACCTTCTATCCCACATCTGACATCTCATCCCCTCATATCTCTATCTCATCCCACCCATCATTTCTTCTTTCGAGTGGCGATGTGGCTGATTCTTCCCTGCATGTCCCCTCATGGGGGCATCATATCCCCTATCATCATCTACTAAAATTCATCCATGACATGGTTTTTCCTTGACAGACCATTAATCCTTCCAATTCACTCCACTCGCAATGCCCTTTCAAAATGGGGCAAAATGTATGCATTAATATATGCTCGCCCCACTAGTTTCTGCTAATTTGGCCTAATTACTTCATTTTCTTGTCATATTAACCCTTGGCCTAAATCCCATACCCATTCCTATATCCCATAGAACCTTTACCCCATCCTAAAACCAATTAATCCCTTCATTAAGCCTTTAATAAACCCACATCACCTACTAACCTACTCCCTAATCCTACTAGCCAATTTTAAATTCAAAAAAATCCCAACTACCCACCCACCACCTTACACTAGCCTTCCTTAAACCCGTAAAGCCTATAGGGAGATTTATAGAATTAGAGAATTCTAGAAATCTCTCCAATTTAGCTGCTTTCCCTCTAGAATTCTCCTATTCTAGAGATTTCCATGGAATTAAAAATTTCATGGAAATTCCTCAATCATAGATCTCAAAGGCCCAAGTTTGAATTTGAGCCCTTGATCTTCCCTTTCTTCCTCTATTTAACCAATCTCTCCCTCCACCCTCAAACCAAGGAAAAAGAATGATAGGGAAACCATGCCAAAAAAATTCTAGAAATCCTATTGCATATTTATAATCAAGTCATCAAGCATCCATCAACAATCCAAAATCAAGCTATCACTTTGTCAATCTGAATCTAAATCATCTACTTGCAAATCTTGGAAGGAGGTAACATAAAGCAAGGGAATTTGGTAAGCTTATTGTCATTCTGATTAGCTTTATAAATCCTTCCTATTGAGTAGTTTGCATTTTGAGTTGGAATTTGCATTGTTGAATTCATATAGAGCTTGAAATCCTATTACAATATTTATAATAAAGTTATTATTATATTAAATATGTTTATATAGATTTAATTATAGGTTAATAAAGTGATTTTTTGAAGTAGCTCACTTCTAACTTTTGTTGAGCTATTGGAGAAATGTGCCTTGCACTATATTTTGTGTCCCTTCTTCTTCTTCTTCTTCTTCTTCTTCAAATGTGTGTAAAAAGGCTTAATGGGGAAGGGGCCACCATTGTAGCCACTTTTGTAATCGTGCAAGATGATCACCACCTCATAGCCTATTGCTTCCTATGACTTGGTGTAATGGTTGGCTTTGCAGTTGAACTTAACCATTTTTCTCTATAAGGAACAAGAAACTCAACATGTTGATGTTCAACTGCAAACAAAGGTTGTGAATTCAAATAACAATGCAAATACTAGTTAAGATTCAATACTTGAAGGTGATAACCTATCTGACTTTGAGTAGGGTGTCAACCCAAATGAGCGAGATTTGCATGCCTCTTAATTTAATAATCCTTTTATAATGATTAATTATGTTTGATGATTGTTTTTTATTAGATAGGGTAAACACTTTTGACTGTAACTATGAACCGGCTCTAGGACACAAAAGGGGGCCATTCCCTGATGACATGAAGATGCAAAAATGATAAAGAAATGAAAAAATCCGCAAAGATGACAAACACTTTCCACAAGGAGAACATGACACTGCTAGGAAAAATGAGATGACAACATGGCACCAAACCTCTACTAGTTGCCAACAACAAAGCCAAAAGAAGAAAACAATAACCTTGAGTGAGTCTTCAACCAATCCGATGTGAAGAAGATTGGTGAGACTTTAGCCAATCTGATGTGAAGAAGAATAGAAGACCAAAACAAAATTGAAAGTCAACCGAAATGAGTCTAAACTAGGGTGGCAAATCCCTCAGTCGCAGGTGATGCCCGTCTTCTCTCATGCCTTGAAAGAAGATCCTTCATTGTCCACTGAGTTCCCTCTCTCACCATTTCTTCCACCTTTGACTACACCCTTTCTACCTCAAAATATCTACCTTTATTCTTAACAATGGAACCTACATCAACTTTGAGTTTCCTAATGTGTTTAGGCAAAAATATTACAACATGAGAGAGGGGATGACACAGGTGGGGGGGAGGGCAACGAGAAGGGAGCAGTCTGAGGAGGGGAGGAAGGATCAAAGGGTTTAGTGTGAGGGGAAAGAGGGGAGAGTGGGGATAAGGGAGATGGGCCAAACCACTGCATCAACGCTAAACCATTCTACTTCTGAACCATGACCAAGCCTTTTTAAAGTGTCTTATGCAATTGCTAAAATATTGAGCCCAGGAGGGAAGGATAGAGGCACCAATAAGTGAGATCGTTGTGGACTAGGTGAAGGCACCACCTTCGAATGGTCCTCCACAAGAACCTCCCTAAAAAAAGGAGGAAGAAAGAATTTATCATGATTGTGTCTCATGAACTATTGATCAGTAGTCCCAACCTTCTTTCAAACTTGAAAGGAATGTGGAGCAGAGGGACTTCTTGGCCTAGACAGACACCCAACGAACCGATGACTAGGAAGATTGCAGTGGAAACAATGGAAGGGGAAACCTTCATAGTTAAGGAATTGAGTCCACGAACCGCACAAGGAGAGCAGGTTCGCAGGATGGAAAAGTGGTTTGGAGAGGTTGGTGATAACATAGGGTTTGACAAACTTGAGATTCTAGGAAGAGACATCCATACTCACAAATGAGCCGACCCAGTCCACTAACATCTTAATGAATTTCTCATTCTGTATAACTGATGAAAGGTTATACACTCTAATCCACAATGGAGCAATTGAGACCTGAGACTTCTCAAAATAAAAAAAAGGAGACCATGGGCACCAAAAGAAGTCGGAGTTCTTACAAAACCAAGGCCTAAAGTTAAGAATAAAATCTCTGTCAGAGGAGCTCAAGAATTTGACAAGGAAAGAGCCAAAGCTAAGTAAGGTGAAAGAAGACACAACAATGGACTTTTAGACCTCAAAAGCCCAACTAGAGCAGGTAGAGGCAAAAAGGAACCTGCCCACACACTCACCAAAAAGAGATTTTCAACCAATCTCAACGTCCATCCTTGGGATAGAAGACTTAGGGAGAAACAAGGTAGGGACAACCTCAAAGAACTAAACGACCACATCGCCCAAAAAAAAGGCGGGGGGTGAAGCGAAGACAATAGGGAGGCATCAACAAGAGAAGGGCTCTTAGAAGAAGAACCTGAGGGGATCTGGGATTTACAGAAGTTGCTGCAAACGTGGAAAGGGTTGGAAATGTCGATACATTTGGCATAAACCCATCAAACCCTGGGGACATCTTCAAAGTTATCAGTCACTTACACAGAACCATTGCTATGAAAAAGAAGAGCTATATTTAATGATTGTTATATGAAACCATTTTAATATTATTATTAATTGGTGAATTATATTAAGCACACTTAAGTTCGCTTAAATATATTTGAATTAATTTAATGATAAAAAACTTGTATTTTCCAAAATGAAATCATGAATTTAAATTCTCCAATAATAAATTACTATTACTTACATATAATTATGTACATCTTATTTATTAAAAATATGAAATAATATCATATATTATAAACTACATTACAAATTTAAAATAAAATATATTTCTCATATCCATAATAATTGATCTAATCTTCTTATCATTATCTTAAAATGCGTGCTTCACATAAATCGTAAAGTGGCCTTTAAAAGATGAGAGAAATCACATCAAAGCGGAATGGGCGAAACTTTTTTTCCGCACAAAAGTAACTAATAATTGTATGTAGTAAACTTATATATATATAAATAATAATGTTTGTTTAAATGTTTTATGATTTAAAAATTATATAAAATTAGATTGGAGTATATATTTTTTTAATAATATTTGTTTAAATATATTATAATTCAAAAATTCTATAAGATTTGGAAGATTGATTTCAAATATAGAACATGCTTTCTATGGAACAAAATTTTATTATAGCTCCTTTTTAGAATTATGAAATGTCTTTAAATAAGACGAATTAGAAAACAAAGGGTTTTTTCTCAACTTCCTCTAAATCTGATGTGAAAATTAATAAACCCTAGCTTGGGAATTGAATTCTCAAAAACCCCTTATTAAATGAAAAAAATCCTAAACGCCAAAAGTGAGGGTTTTGTAAGGGATTTCTGTCAATTAAACACATTTAACTAATTTGAAAATAAATAGTAAATTCTAGATTTAAATCCTCTTAAATAAATAACTTTCTCTCTCCTTTTGCCACAAAATGATGAAGGAAAAATAAGATTTAATCAACAATTTTCCGCTACTATTCGAAAAATAAAATATCTTCAAAACTCTTGCAAAAATTGTTGCCAACTTCAGAGAATTATAGAAAAATACCTACGCTATATTTTGGCATATAAATTGCCAATTTGACCCTTCTGGGTCAATCACCACACTCTTGGGAGCCTTGAAAAAATAACATAAAAATAGGACTATTCCAGCGTTCCACAAAGAAGAAAATATTTGAAAAACTGTTAGAAAATTTAATAATAATTTTGAAAATTTCGACTTCAAAAACCTTTCCAAATCGTCCAAAATACCTCAATAATGATTTAAAAAAATTAAATAATTGGAGATAATTATATATGAATATTTTGACCGAATAAGGCCTTAAAACCCTAGCATTCATCTCTCCAAGTGGTTCGCTCCACTTTCAAAATTAAGACAATAATATAACAAGCCAAAAATGCAAGAAACATATAACCAAACCCTCGAAAACAACACCAAAACCCTCTCAGGGAATTCGCTCCACTTCTAGGGCACAAAACAGGGTTTCTTTTGCAGAAGGTGGTGTCAATAGACAACTTTATAAGATTAATCAATCACCAAGTAGAGTAACTCTATTGGGCATGCATCCCAATAGCCTTCTTCACGCAAAAAGAACAAGATAACAATTTCATCATGTCCTCCATTATAACTTTCGCCATGTATTTATAACTTTTCAAAGGGTTTGAACCCTTTTGAGAAGATAAAACATCTTTTTTTATCTTCACTTTAGCTCCCATGTTAAAATCTCATTTTTGAAAATATATTAAATATTAGTCTTAATTAAAAATAGTAATTAAATTACTTTAAGGTAAATATATTAATATTTATTTTACTTAAGTACTTTAATGGTAAAAACCACTTTTAAAATAATTAATTAATTAATAATTACCTTGTGATAAAAATTATTATTTCGATAATTAATAAATAAGTAATAAAATGACTTTCCCAAAAAAAGGCTCCTATGGAGAGATAGACTAAAAGTCTTCATATCTATTTAATTAAGAGGAGAAAAATATGAACGTTATAAATTATACAATAATATATTTTATCTTAGACCTTTTCACCTTCATTTAATTTCATTTTAACTCTTAAAAATATCTAGAAAATTCACATGCCCAAATTATTATTTAATATTAAAATAAAAATATATATTAACAAATTAGATGGTATGTAATTCATCATCCCATAATAAATTGAAGCTTTAAATGTCCTTGGTGTCACTTTGCCTTCCAATTTGACTTGTAACTCACCTCCTTAATATAACTACTAATGTTGTTGGTTTTGGGACATTTCAATAAGATATTGAATAATGTTGTTAGAAATCAAAACATTTATTGTTTAGTTATATTGTATAAATGGTCAGGTTAGAAATTAGTTTTTTTATAAAATTATATTTGTTAAATATTATCAATATTATCATTTTGACTTTACGAGTATATATAATTGTCTTATCTTATTTTAGATTTAGTGGTTTAAACAAGATATAAATTTTGAATAATTTAGATTGTGTAAGATATGTTTAAATTATATAGATTTAAATATAAAAGGCAGAGTAATATTCATTTATTACACTTATGATGAATATAAATGACCAAGAGGATATGACACTTACCTTGTTTTTGTTATGTTATATTAATAAAGATGATGTATAGTCATCAGTAATGCCCTAAAATAGATATATGGTTACTCAAATTATAAAGTTGACTGTCAGAGTCTACCTAAATAGATCTTGTAATACCCAAATGCTTATGGTAGCTAGGTGTCCCTGTTAATGGAAGAAATTAATCTATGTTTCTATTGATCTGTTCTACCACAAACAAATGCATCTCCTTGTCAAAAATATTCATGTGCAATTTTATAGGCTCGATCATGTGCACAAAGCCACATTTGGTTTCCTTCATCTTGAAAGCCTAGCTCCACTGTTGAGTTGTGGAGCTAAAAGCTTCACCAGATGAGCAAATGCAAGGTTGCTGGAGTTACACAGTCGTCGACATCGATCAGGATCGATCGACATCAGTCAGGAGTCGACCAGAGGCTGCCGATGTCAGTCATATGCAGGCAGACAGGGACCGACATCGGTCACCTGTGCATCCAGAAGTCTATTTTCGAGGTAGAATAGATTGTTTGCATGAAAAGATTAACTGTTAATATTGAGTCTACATTTCTATTTTTGGTAGGACAGATTTGAACCTTTGATTAAGAGGTGTATCTAACAGTGGAGAATGCATAGCTCATGAATCCTAGTATTATATAATAGGGTTAGATCTTCATAGCTTATTGAGACAATACATGTAAATGTGAATCAATCCAAGTGTTGGAATTGGTTGTAATTGAGAGAGAGAACTCTTGAGGGAAAGAGATCAGTACATCTTAGAGGTATGAGAAGAAAGAGAGATTTCTTCATTGTATTTCCTTTTGGAAGAGTTTAATACAAGTTTTTGCGTTGTTTCTTGTATCTCACATTCTTTGTTGTTTCTGATTTCTAGTTACTTATTATTTCTGGTTTAATTCTCGTGTTTAGTTGCTTACACAAAAGTAATCAATTGTGCTGATAGATCCTAACAAGTGGTATCAGAGCATTGGGTTCACTAACAGGTTGTATCAGATCGGGTTAGTGTTTGTTGATTACAGGTCACTCACAAGGGTTTCTGATTGAGTGGGAGTAAAGCAATGGCAGAAGAAAGTAAATTAGGAATGGAGAAATTTAACGGCAAAAATTATCAATTATGGAGGATGCAGATATAAGATTATCTGTATCAGAAAGATCTGTACTTACCGTTTGGTGGGGTTTCAAAGAAGCCCACAGATATGCAAGATGAAGAATGGAATATTCTTGATAGAAAGGCTCTTGGATCTATAAGATTGAGCCTGGCATCTTCTGTGATTTCTAACTTATCACAGGTAAAGACAACGATAGAGTTAATGGATACTTTAGAAAATTTATATGAAAAGCCCTAAGCTTCAAATAAGGTATATCTTATGAAGTAATTATTTAATTTGCAAATGCAGAAAGATGGATCTGTATCTAATCATCTTAATGATTTCCATGGAATTGTCAATCAGTTAAATTTAGACAAAATAGTTTTTGATGATGAAATTAAGGCTCTCTTAATCTTTTGCTCTTTACCTTAAAGTTGGCATAGTTTGGTAATGGCAGTTAGTAATACTGCATCTGCTTCAAATATCTTGAAAGTAGATGATGCTGTTAGTGTAATCTTGAATGAAGAAATTCGCAAAAAAAGCACAGAGAAAATATCAAGTAATGCTTTAAGTTTTGAAAGCAGGGGAAGGCAAAGAGAGAAGGGCAAGCAAAGGAGATCAAGGTCAAAGTCAAAGATGAGAAATAGATCCAAATCTAGAAATGGTAGAAATATAATTTGCTGGAATTATGGAAAGAAAGGGCATGTAAAGAAAGATTGCTGGTTGAAAGTTAAAGAAGAAAATCAGCATGAAGGTAAAGAAGAAGCAAAATTTGCAGGTATTGTTGCACAGGATGCTCTTATATTTTCTTTGGATAATAAAATAGAATCTTGGGTTTTAGATTTTGGTGCCTCTTTCCATGCAACCCCAAATAAAGATTTTTTCAATGATTATGTCCATGGAGATTTTGGAATAGTCTATTTAGGGGATGATGAGCCTTGTAAAATTGTTGGCAAAGAAAAAGTGCAGCTGAAATTGCAGAATGGCAACACATGGGTGTTGAAAGATGTCATGCATGTACCTGTCCTGAAGCAGAATTTGATTTCTGTAGGAAAGTTGGGTGATGAGGATTGCACAGTAACTCTCACAGTAAAATCTTGAAAAGTTTCCAAGGGTGCACTTGTAATAGCCAGAGGTAAGAGAGTAGGTACACTTTATTTATCTACTTGTATCACTGATCATTCTCCTTCTGTATTATCTACTTCAGATAGAGATGCAAAGTTGTGGCACTGTAGGCTTGGCCACATGAGTGAGAAGGGAATGACTATTCTTAAGTCAAAAGGTAAGCTTTCAGATTTGAAATGCATAGATCTATATTTTTGTGAGCACTGTATTTTTGGAAAACAAAAGAAAGTGAGGTTTCTGAAAACTGGGTCAACAAAAAAGAAGCACAAGTTGGAGCTTGTTCACACAGACGTATGGGGACCAGCTCAGGTAGCTTCTATTGAAGGATCACAATATTATGTTTCTTTCATTGATGATGCTACAAGAAAAGTATGGGTTTATTGCATAAAGAATAAATCTGATATTTTTGACACATTTAAGAAATAAAAAGCTTTAGTTGAAAATGAAACATGTTTGAGATTGAAGTGCCTTAGATCTGACAATGGTGGTGAGTATTGCAGTAATAAGTTTAATAGTTACTATTTTATGAATGGAATACGCAGGAAAAGGATGGTTCTAAGGACACCTCAACAAAATGGAGTTGCTGAAAGGATGAATAGAACAATAATGAAGCATGCACGGAGTATGAGGTTGCATGCTAGTTTGCCCTTACAGTTTTGGGTAGAAGCTATAGATACTGCGGTTTACCTAATTAATAGAGGACCCTCTACTGCACTGGATGGTGGAATTCTAGAAAAGGCATTGATAGGTAAAAAGGTAGATCTTTCATTTCTCAAAGTTTTTGGTTCTGAAGCTTTTGTGCACATTGATAAAGAAAATAGAAAGAAGCTGGATGCTAAATCTATGTGGTGCACTTTTATTGGTTATGGCTCTAGAGATTTTGAATTTCGGTTGTAGAATTTAGGAACTAACAAAATTATTAGAAGCTGTGATGTTGTTTTCAATGAGAAGGTGATGTACAGTGATCAGCTCAAGAAGTTGAATAATTTTGAGCAGAGCAATGTTGATTTGGACAAGGTGATGATCCAAAATGAGCTCGTGGGTCAAAATTATCACACACAAAAAAACACAAACACCAACGTTGGTCAAGAAGGAACTGACGTCGATCAAGAAGGAATCGATGTCGGTCAGTCTATAACTAATGTCAGTCAAACAGGAACCAGCGTCGATCATGTGGAACTAACGTCGGTCAGGTACAGACCAAGAGATGACCGAGATCGGTCACTGACAGAAAAGAATTTGAGCGGACAACAAGCTGTGAATGAGTCTTAAACGCCCATGAGAAGGTCAAAAAGGGTAAGTAAACCTCCGATTCGATATTCCCCTTCTTTATTCTACTTATTGCTCACTGATGGTGGAAAACCAAAGAGTTTTGATGAAGTAATGCAGGTAGAAACCAGGAAACAGTGGGAGCTTGGCATGAATGAGGAAATTGATTCTTTGAAAGAGAACCAAACGTGGGATTTCGTTGAGTTGCCAACTAGAAAGAAAGCACTGAAAAACAAATGGGTTTACAAGTTAAAGGAAGGAGAGAATGGACAAATGAGACATAAGGCCAAGTTGGTAGTAAAGGGATTTGCACAGAAACCAGGTATTGATTTTGGTGAATTTTTTTTCCTGTAGTAAAAATGACTTCTATTCGGACTGTATTGTCTTTAGTTTCTATTGAGGATTTTCATCTTGAGAAGCTTGATGTTAAGACATCGTTTCTTCATGGAGATTTGGATGAAAAAATATATATGGATTAGCTAGAAGGTTTTGAGGTCAAAGGAAAGGAGAAACTTGTGTGCAGGTTGAAGGAAAGCTTATATGGTCTTAAGCAAGCTCCTAGACAATGGTATATGAGGTTTGACATGTTTATGACAGAGCATGGCTTTAGTAGATGTCAATCTGACCATTGTATTTATTTTAAAAGATTGGATAATGGTAGTTATATTATCCTGTTACTTTATGTATATGATATGCTTGTTGCAGGTTCACACATGTAGGATATCTTTGAGCTTAAGGTAAAATTAGCTCACACATTTGCCATGAAAGATTTAGGAGTAGCAAAGAAAATCTTTGGCATGAGTATTAAGAGAGACAGGAAAAATCACAGTTTGATTTTGTCTCAAGAGGATCATGTGAACAAGGTGTTGAAGAGGTTCAATATGCAGGATGCAAAACCGGTAAGCACACCTATGGCTGGACACTTCAAGTTGAGCAAAGAACAGTGTCCTAAATCACATGATGAGGTTGAGTACATGAATAAAGTTCCATATGCTTCAGCAGTTGGAAGCTTAATGTATGCAATGGTATGTACTAGCCCTGATATTGCCCAAGCAGTGGGAGTAGTCAGCAAGTTTATGGCCAATCTAGGGAAGGAACACTGGAAAGCAGTTCAGTAGATTCTAAAATATCTGAGAGGGACCAGCAGTAGGCATTAATGCTATGGAGGGTCAAACACTTCTCTACATGGGTATGTAGATTGAGATATGGCAGGTGACTTGGATGGCAGGAGAAGCACCACAGGATATGTGTTCACTGTTGGTGAAACGACGGTTAGCTAGATTTCACAGTTGCAGAAGGTTGTTGCCTTGTCTACTAAAGAGGTAGAATACATTGCAGTCACAAAGGCTAGTAAAGAAATGATTTGGATGACTCGGTTCATAGAAGAGTTGGGAAAGGAGCAAAAGAGTTGCAGATTGTATACTGATAGTCAAAGTGCAGTTCATTTGGCAAAGAATTCAGCCTTTCATTCAAGAACCAAACATATACAGCTTAGGTACCACTTCATTAGATAGGTATTGGAGGATGGTGAGTTGAAGCTGGAAAAGATCCATACAGATAAGAACTCTGCTGATATATTAACAAAGCTGGTAACAAAGGAGAAGTTGAATCTTCATTCAACTTTTGTTGGTCTTCAAGATTGAGCTTGAAGATGGAGAAGCTAGAGGATGTTGTTGTACAGGTACAGGTGCAGTTGTTTATCTCCAAGTGGGAGATTGTTGAGTTGTGGAGCTAAAAGCTTCACTAAATGAGCAAATGCAAGGTTGCTGGAGTTACACAGTCACCGACATCAGTCAGGATCGACCGACATTGGTCAAGAGTCGACCAGAGGCTGTCGACGTCGGTTAAAAATCGACTGATGTTAGTCATATGCAAGCAGACAAGGACCGATGTCGGTCACCTGTGCGTCCAAAACTCTATTTTTGAGGCAGAACAGATTGTTTGCATGAAAAGATTAACTGTTAGTATTGAGTCCGCATTTCTATTTTTGGTAGGACAGATTTGAACCTTTCATTAAGAGGTGTATCTAACGGTGGAGAATGCATAGCTCATGAATCATAGTATTATATAATAGGGTTATTTTTCATAGCTTATTAGACAATACATGTAAATGTGAATCAATCCAAGTGTTGGAGTTGGTTGTAATTGAGAGAGAGAACTCTTGAGGGAAAGAGATCTGTACATCTGAGAGGTGTGAGAAGAAAGAGAGATTTCTTCATTGTATTTCCTTCTGGAAGAGTTTAATACAAGTTTTTGGGTTGTTTCTTGTATCTCATATTCTTTATTGTTTCTGATTCTAGTTACTTATTCTTTCTAGTTTAATTCTGTGTTTAGTTGCTTACACAAAAGTAATCAATTGTGCTGATAGATCCTAACATCCACTTTGACACTTACTTCAATTGTAATTTAAAAGGGTTATATGTGAGAGTTGGATAACCTCAACCACCCCTACTGAGTGGTTAAGTATTTATTATGTCCCAATACTCTGGAGAGGGCTAAAATTGCACATAGTTCTCCTACTTAACTTTGTTTCTTCTCAATAGTGATATATTATTACATAGTGCAACTTATGTAGTTTTTGACACTTGACAACCTATGCTTTTGACCTTATAATAGTATTCAGACTTGGCTTAGTGAATGTTCCTTTGATGGGTTTTTAGACCTAGATGCTTTAGGATATTACCTCAAGGTTGTGCATGTGTATTCCTTAGTGTGCAAGTAGATTTCCAGGTGAATGTTAAATGTTTGCTAGATAAAAATAAGATTAGGATTGATGTGTATATATAAGAGACTCTTTGGGTAATTTCCTTATGAATTGACATGTGAAACATGTGGGTCGACCCAATAGAATGGTTTGAATTTGAAAAATAACTGTTAAAATGGACTTGGGAGGCCTCTAGTGAAATCAGACGCTATCAGTGACTAATATCATCTGACTATTATCAAAACTATCCAAGATGGAGAAGATAATGACTTGGAAGATGGCATTAGTCTGCTAAAGATGATACAACATTTAGGTGTAATTTAGGGAGATCATGTATGTGGGTATGTGTACTGAGTTGGGGGACAATTACATGGACATAACCCACTATGCATACACATTATTATTATAATGCATACACATTATAAAAATAATGCGTACACATTATAAAAATAATGCGTACACATTATGTTAACTCATATAAATCCATACACATTATAGGAATGCATACACATTCTTATAAGTTAACATAACACGTATACATTCTTTAAACTATTAAAAAAACCCACAACCTCTATCATTCTTTCCTGCTTTGCAATTGCGTTTTGGTGCTTCCCATTCATGTTTTGAACTGTAAAACTTCATTTTGCCCTCCAACTCACATTTTGGCCTGTAATTCTTCATTTTGCCCTCCATTCATGAGATCGACGATGCCACCATGAAAAAGAGGTGGGCTTTTTGTAGATTAAATCATTTTTTTAAATTTTTTTGTGAATGTGAATTGCATCTAGTTTATTTTTTAATTTTTCTCTAATAGGTCAGCATGCTCTGCCTAACCCTCCACCTAATCCTCTACTAAACCTTTTGCCCAACCCTCCTAACCTTATGCCTAACCATTTGCCTAACACTCCTATAGTTCCCCTAGATCTGCCAGGCAGTCAGGAGGATATAGTTGCTCACATAGTGGAGATCAATATTGAAATTGAGCAGATAATTATGAGAATAAGGGAGCCCACTTCTATGAACAACCATCACACCTATTTGACCAATAACCAAGAGTTAGTATTAGGTCAAGTTAACTCGATAACGAGTCAAATTGATAGATAGAGGTCATATAGGGATAGTTGTGGGGCTTATTATGCTAAAAAATTGTTAGCATCCAAGGTGAAGAATAAAAATATAACATACGATTAAATTTGTGCCTTATTTATCAAATCGACCACCAATGCCCCATTTCTCATAATGACCAAATGTTTTCCAATCCACCGATGTCAACACGATTTAATTAAAGCCAATTTTTGGGAGTGATGGTGGATGGTTTTTGACTACCCCCCTTATAATAACCATGAGGTCCCTTTGTACTTTTTGAGAAAACTCTATTACGATTTTGTCTTGAATCAAATTCCAAACTACTTTGACTATGGTGAGTTTTAGGGCTGAGGGAAAGGATCCATGTAGGATCAACCAGGTGCACATCATGTGCCTAATCAACCTACAAGGATCCCTATCCAAAAGCCACTTAATCCAAATATTCCCACTGTGGTGACATAGGCTATGGAGATAAACACTTTGCATATGCTTAGTGTGCTTACTGATACACCCATTCATCATACGGGTAGACTTTCAAAGATAGATGCTCGATGTTAGGTTGTGGAGCTAAAAGCTTCACAAGGATGAAAATGGAGGAGGTTGCTCAGTGTTACAACAATCGACGTCAATCTGGCCAACCGACGTCAGTCATATCCAGTTATAGAGCAACCGACATCGGTTAGGGATTGGCCGACGTCGGTCATCTCCAGACAGACAGGGACCGACGTCGGTCGCCTGTGCGTTCTAGAACTGTTAGTTACACGAACAGTTAGTTTGTTGAACGGTCAGTTTGCATGTGAAGACTAATTTAAGTCTTGAGTCCACATCTCTAATTATTGTTTGTATGAGATCTATTTAATAGACTCATGGGCATGTATTGTAATCAAGGATAAGGAAGAGATCCTTCCAATTGTAAGATCAGTTGATCTGCAGGTTGTTACAAGATCATGTAAGATCTACATGGTAAGTAAGATCAGTTGATTTGCAGGTTGTGCAAGATCAAAGGAGATCTACTTGGAGTACTTTGAGTACTTGGTGGACTGGCAGTATTGTTACTGACTAGTGGAGGTGAACAACAACTCTGTGTTTGAGTTGTTTGTTGTGACCGTAATTGTGGAGAGTGAACTATTGAAGGAGAATTACTGTATGCCCAAGGTGTGGGAAGCCTCAGAGGTGTGAGAAGAGTGTGGCATCTTTTCATTATATTTTCTTCTGGAAGAGTATTAATACAAGATTGTATTGTCTCTCATATTCTGTGTTATTTCTAATTTCTAGTTACTTGTTAATTCTAGTTTAATTTCATGTTTAGTTGCTTATACAAAGGTAATCATATGTATGCTCTTATGGAGTGTAGATCCTGACAAGTGGTATCAGAGCAGGGTTAGGTACACTAACAGGTGGTCAAAGCGTGTTAAGTGTTTGTTGATTATAGGTCACTCACAGGGGTTTCTGTTTGAGTGGGAGTGTAGCAATGGCAGAAGAAAGTAAGCTAAGAATGGAGAAATTCAATGGCAAGAATTACCAATTATGGAGGATGCAGATAGAAGATTATCTATATCAAAAAAATCTATACTTACCGTTGAGTGGGGTTGCATGCAAGCCCACAAATATGAAAGATGAAGAATGGAATGTTCTTGATCAGAAGGCTCTGGGATCTATAAGGTTGAGCCTTGCATCATCTGTGATTTCTAACTTATCACAGGAAAAGACAACGGTAGAGTTGATGGAATCTTTGGAAAATTTATATGAAAAACTCTCAGCTTCGAATAAGGTATTTATTATGAAGCAATTATTCAATTTGCAAATGCAGGAAGGTGGATCTGTACATAGTCATCTTTGTGATTTCCATGGTTTGGTAAACCAGTTAAGTTCAGTCAATATAGTTTTTGATGATGAAATTAAGGCTCTCTTAATCTTATGCTCTTTACCTAAAAGTTGGAATAGTTTGGTAATGGCAGTAAGTAATACTGCGTCTGCTTCAAATATCTTAAAAGTTGATGATGTTGTTAGTGTAATCTTGAATGAAAAAATTCGCAAGAAAAGTACAGGTGAATCATCAGGGAATGCTTTAAGTGTTGAAAGTAGGGGAAGGAAAAGAGAGAAGAGTAAGCAAGGGAGATCAATGTCAAAGATAGGCAGGAGATCCAAATCTGGAAATGGCAGTGTAATTTGCTGGAATTGTGGAAAGAAAGGGCACATAAAGAAAGATTGTTGGGTGAAAGAAGATCAACATGAAGGAAATGAAGAAGCAGATGTTGCAGGTATTGTTGCACAGGATGCTCTGGTATGTTCCTTGGATAAATTAGAATCTTGAGTTTTAGATTCTGGTGCCTCTTTTCATGCAACCCCAAATAGGGAATTTTTTCATGATTATGTCCAGGGAGACTTTGGAAAAATTTATTTAGGGGATAGTAATCCTTGTTAAATGGTTATCAAAGGGAAAGTGAAAATGAAATTGCAGACGGGCAACACATGGGTGTTGAAGGATGTCATGCATGTCCCAGTCCTGAAACGGAACTTGATTTCTGTATAAAAGTTGGGTGATGAGGGATGCACAGTAACTCTCACAGCGGACTCTTGGAAAGTTTCCAAGGGTGCATTTGTTTTAGCAAGAGGTAAGAAAGTAGGTACTCTTTATCTATCTACTTGTATTACTGATTCTCCTTCTGGTTTATCTACTTTAACTGTAGATTCAAAGATGTGGCACTGTAGGCTTGATCACATGAATAAGAAGGGGATGCATGTTCTTGAGTCAAAAGGTAAGTTTTCAGGTTTGAAAAGCATGGATCGAGATTTCTGTAAGCAAAAGAAGAAAGTAATGTTTCTTGAAACTGGTTCAACAAAGAAGGTGGTAGCTTCTGTTGGAGGATCATAGTATTGCATAAGAAAGAAATTTGATGTTTTTGACAAGAACAAGAAAGCCTTAGTTTTCAAGGAGGAGATGACGGACAGAGATCAGCTCAAGGGGCTGAATAATTTTGAGCAGGGCAAGGTTGATTTAGATAAGGTTTTGATCCAAAGTAAGCTCGCAGGTAAAAGTCATCACTCATGAGAAAACACAGTTATCGACGTCAGTCAGGGAACTGACGTTGAACAGGCAGGTACCGACGTCGGTCATGTGCATACCAGAGTCGGTGGTGTCAGGTAGGCTTGTTATCGACGTCAGTCAGGGAACCGATGTCGGTGACCAGGTGGACACTGATGTCAGTCATAGAATTGGCATCACCAATCAGGTGGACACCGGCGTCGGTCAGGGAACTGACATTGGTAGTCAGGTCGGTTGCATGGAACCGACGTCGGTCAGGTGCAGACTAAGGGGTGATCGACATCGGTCACTGAGATGGATTTTGGGTAGATAACAAGCTGTCAAGGAGTCTCAAACGCCCATATGGAGGACTGAAAGGGTAAGTAAGCCTCAAATTCATTATTCCCCTTCTTTATACTACCTGTTGCTCACTGATGGTCAAGAATCAGGAAGTTTTGAAGAGACAATGCAGGTAAAATCCAAAAAATAGTGGGAGCATGGCATGAATGAGGAATGTGATTCCTTGGAGAAGAACCAAATGGGAGATTTGGTAGAGTTGCCAGCCAAGAAGAAAGCACTAAAAGATGAATGGATTCCCAGGTTAAAGAAATGAGAGAATGGACATGTGAGACAGAAGACCAGGTTATATGGTCTTGAGCAGGCTACAGGACAATGGTGTTTAAGGTTTGACAGGTGTATGACAAAGCATGGGTTTAGTCAATGTCAATGTGACCATTGTGTTTTCTTTACCATGTTGGATAATATTAGCTACATTATCCTGTTACTGTATGTAGTGTATAAGCTTGTTATAGGGTCACACATGTAGGAGATTGTTGAGCTAAAGATAAAGCTAGTTCAAAGGATTTCCATGAAGGATTTGGAAGCAACAAAGAAAATCTTTGGCATGAGTATGTCTAGAGACAGGGAAAATTACAGGTTGATTTTGTCTCTAGAAGATTGTGTGAGTAAGGTGTTGGACAGGTTTGTTATGCAGGATGCAGAACTAGTATGCACACTTATGGTTGGACAGTTCTATGAACATGTCCTAAATCACATGATGAGGTTGAGTACATGTGTACTAGACCTGAGATTGCCCAAGCAGTGGGAGCTATCAGCAAGTTTGTAGCCAATCCAGGAAACAAGCACTAGAAAGCAGTTTAGTGGATTCTCAGGTATCTGAGAGGGACCAGCAACAGGTATACATGCTATGAAGGGTCAAGCACTTCTCTACATGGGTTTGTAGAGGTGGATATGGCAGGTTACTTAGATGACAGGAGAAGCACCACAGGACGTGTTCACTGTTGGTGGTATGGTGGTTAGCTAAATTTCAGATATGTAGAAGGTTGTTGCAGTCACTATTAGGTTGTGGAGGTAAAAGCTTCACTGATGCAAATGGAAGAGTGGAGGAGGTTGTTGAGTGTAAGAGCAATCGACATCGGCATGATCAATTGACGTCGGTCATATTCAGTGCACAGGGCAACCAACATCGGTCAGGAGTTGGCCGACGTCGGTCACCTCCAGACAGACAGGGACCGACGTTGGTCGCCTGTGCGTTCTAGAACTATTTGTTGCATGAACAGTTAGTTGTTGAACGCATGTAAAGACTAATTTTAGTCTTGGAGCTGCGGTTCTAATTATTGTAATTAGAAGTCTAATTATTGTTTGCATGAGATCTATATAATAGACTCATGGGCTGTATTGTAAGATTGTAGAACCAAAAGGTTTTTGTAGAAATAGAAGGGCTATCCAAGGGAGAATCATAAGGACTTGGTGAGGTAAGGATAAGGGTTCTTCTGGGTGTGTATGATCTCAGTCGACAGGTGTGCAAGGCCAGGTGGATCTACGATATAGCAAGATCAGGTGAGATCTACATGGTAAGTAAGGTCGGTTGATTTGCAGGTGTGTGTGTGCGAGATCTAGGTTTGTAGGTGTGCAAAACTAGGTTGATCTGTAGGTGGCAGCAGGATCAGGGAGATCAGTAACACAATAGGTAGCAAGATCAGGTGAGATTTACTTGGAGTACGGTGTGTACTCAGACCTTGAGTACTTTGAGTACTCGGTTGGACTGAAAGTAGGCAACGATGGTGAAAATTGGTTATCACTTACTGGTGGTACTGGCAATAGTGATACTGACTGGTTGGAGGTGAATAACAACTCTGTGTTTGAGTTGTTTGTTGTGACCGTAATTGAGAGAGTGAACTCTTGAAGGTGAATTACTGTACACCGAGTGTGGAAATCCTGAGAGGTGTGGGAAGAAGAGTGGGGCATCTTCTTTATTGTATTTCCTTCTGGAAGAGTATTAATATAATTGGGTATTGTCTCTCATATTCTGTGTTATTTCTTATTTCTAGTTACTTGTGCATTCTGATTAAATTTTGTGTTTAGTTGCTTATACAAAGGTAATCATGTGTGCTCTTCTGAGAGCTAGGATCTTGACAAGTGGTATCAGAGTGGGGTTCATCTGAGCTTGGTTCACTAAGACCTTGGTTTTAGAGTGTGTTAAGTAGTTTTTGATTACAGGTCACTCACAGGGGTTTCTGTTGGAGTGAGAATATAGCAATGGCAGAAGAAAGTAAGCTAAGAATGAAAGAGAATAACAAGAATAATCAATTACAGAGTTATGAAAAGAAAGCGTAGGTAAAAGAATGCTGGTTGGTAAGAGATTAGCATGAAGGAAATGAAGATGCAGATGTTGCAGGTATTGTTGCACAGGATGCTCTTGTATGTTCTTTGGATAAAGTGGAATCTTGGTTTTTAGATTCTATTGCCTCTTTCCATGCAAACCCATATTGGGTTGGTGAGCCTTGTCAAATTGTTGGCAAAGGTGAAGTGTTGCTAAAATTGCAGACATGCAAGATATAGGTGTTGAATGGTGTCATGGAAGTCCCAGTCCTGAAGAGGAGTCTAATTTCAGGAAAGTTGGGTGATGAGAGATCTACAGTAACTCTCATAGTGGATGCACTTAAATTAGCATGTGGTAAGAAAGTAGGTACTCTTTATCTACCTACTTATATTACTGATTCTCCTTTTGTTGCAAGGATGTGGCTTTTTAGGCTTGGTCACATGAGTAAGAAGGAGATGCATGTTCTTAAGAGGAAGTCAGATGTGTTTGACAAACTTAAGAACTGGAAAGCCTTGGTTTTTTTGGAGGAGATGATGGACAGAGATCAGCTCAAGGGGCTGGATGATTTTGAGCAGAGCAAGGTTGGTTTGGACAAGGTTTTGCTCCAAAGGGTGCTCACGGGTAAACGTGGTCACTTACAGGGCAACACAGAGACTGACATCGGTCACAAAACCGACATCGGCATTCAGGCAGGAACTGACATCAATCAGGTGCAGACTGAGGTCGGTGATGTCAGACATAGGTAGACGCCAGCATCGGTCAGGGAACCGACATCGGCAGTCAGGTTGGTCGCATGGAATTGACGTCGATCGGGTGCAGACTGAGGGGTGACCGAGATCGGTCATTGGAACGGATTTTGGGTGGACAACAAGCTGTCAAGGAGTCTCAGACGCCCATGTGGAGGACTGAAAGGGTAAGTAAGCCTCAAATTCATTATTCCTCTTCTTTATACTACTTGTTGCTCACTGATGGTCAAGGACCAGGAAGTTTTTAAAGAAGCAGAGCAGGTAGAATCCAGGAAACAGTGGGAGCATGGCATGGATGAGGAATATGATTCCTTGGAGAACCAAATGGTAGATTTGGTAGTGTTGTCAGCTGGGATGAAAGCACTGAGACGAATGGATTCCTAAGTTAAATAATAGAGTGAATGGACAAGTGAGATGGAAGGCCAGGTCATAATGGTCTTGAGCAAGCTCCAGGACAGTGGTACAGGTTTGACAGGTGTATGATAAAGCATGGCTTTAGTCAATGTCATTGTAACCATTGTGTTTACTTTACCAAGTTGGATAATGGTTGCGACATTATCCTGTTATTGTATGTAGTGTGTTTGCTTGTTGCAGGGTCACACATGCAGGGTTTTTCTGAGCTAAAGGTAAAGGTAGCTCAGATGTGTGCCAAGAAGGATTTAGGAGCAAAAATCCTTGACATGAGTATTTCTAGAGACAGGAAAGATCATAGGGTGATGTTGTCTCAGGATGATTATGTGAATAAGGTTGTGGCATGGTTCGAGATGCAGGATGCAGAACCGGTATGCACACCTATGGATGGACAATTCACAAAATAGTGTCCCCAATCACATGATGAGGTTAAGTACATGTGTACTAGATCTGAGTTTGCCCACGCAGTGGGAGCTTTCAGCAAGTTTGGAGCCAATCCAGGAAAGAATCACTGGAGTGCAGTTCAATGGATTCTCAGGCATCTGAGAGGGACCAGCAGCAGGTATACATGCTATGCAGGGTCAAGTTCTTTTCTACATGGGTTTGTAGATGCGGATGCGGCAGGTTACTTGGATGATAAGAGGTGCACCATAGGATTTGTGGTGGTTGGTCTTCAAGGTTGAACTTGAAGAGGAATACAAGCCAGGAAACAAAATTAGATGATGTACAAGTACAGGTACAGGTGAAACTATTTATCTCCAAGTGGGAGATTGTTAGGTTGTGGAGCTAAAAGCTTCACTGATGCAAATGGAGGAGTGGAGGAGGTTGCTGAGTGTAAGAGCAACCGATGTCGGCATGATCAACTGATGTCGGTCATATTCAGTGCACAGGGCAACTAACATCGGTCAGGAGTTGATCAACCTCGGTCACCTGTGCGTTCCAAAACTGTTTGTTGCACGAATAATTAGTTTGTTGAATGGCTAGTTTGCATGTAAAGACTAATTTTAGTCTTGGAGCTGCGGTTCTAATTATTGTAATTAGAAGTCTAATTATTGTTTGCATGGGATCTATATAATAGACTGATGGGTTGTATTGTAAGATTGTAGAACCGAAAGGCTTCTATAGAAATAAAGGGTTCTATCCAAGGGAGAATCATAAGGACTTGGTGAGGTAAGGACAAGGGTTATTCCAGGTGTGTATGATCTTGGTCGATAGGTGTGCAAGGCCAGGTTGATCTGCAGTATATCAAGATTAGGAGAGATCTACATGGTAAGTAAGGTCGATTGATCTGCAGGTGTGTGTGTGTGCGACATCTAGGTTTGCAAGTGTGCAGAACCAGGTTGATCTGCACGTGGTAGCAGGATCAGGGAGATTAGCAACACAACAGGTAGCAAGATCAGGTGAGATCTACTTGGAGTATGGTGTGTACTCAGACCTTGAGTACGTTGAGTACTCGGTTAGACTGGAAGTAGGCAACGATGATGAAAACTGGTTGTCACTTACTGGTGGTACTGGCAGTAGTGATACTGACTGGTTGGAGGTGAACAACAACTCTGTGTTTGAGTTGTTTGTTGTGACCATAATTGAGAGAGTGAACTCTTGAAGGTGAATTACTGTACACTGGGTGTGGGAAGCCTGAGAGGTGTGGGAAGAAGAGTGTGGCATCTTCTTTATTGTATTTCCTTCTGGAAGAGTATTAATATAATTGGGTATTGTCTCTCATATTCTGTGTTATTTCTTATTTCTAGTTACTTGTGCATTCTGGTTAAATTCTGTGTTTAGTTGCTTATACAAAGGTAATCATGTGTGCTCTTCTGAGAGCTAGGATCCTGATAGTCACGGTGACTAGCAAGGATGTGAACCCTGCAGGTATGTTAACAAAGCTGGGAGCAAAGGAGAAGTTGAATCTTCATTCAACTTCTGTTGGTCTTCAAGACTGAACTTGAAGAGGGATACAAGCCAGGAAACAAAATTAGAAGACGTTGCTGTATAGGTACAGGTGCAACTGTTTATCTCCAAGTGGGAGATTGTTAGGTTATGGAGCTAAAAGCTTCACAAGGATGCAAATGGAGGAGGTTGCTCAGTGTTACAGCAACCAATGTCGATCTGGCCAACTGACGTTGATCATATCCAGTTATAGAGCAACCGACATCGGTCAGGGATCAGACGACGTCGGTCATCTCTAGACAGACAGGGACCGACGTCGATCACCTGTGCGTTCTAGAACTATTAGTTACATGAACAGTTAGTTTGTTGAACGGTCAGTTTGCATGTGAAGACTAATTTAAGTCTTGAGTCTGTGTCTCTAATTATTGTTTGTATGAGATCTATTTAATAGACTCATGGGCATGTATTGTAATCAAGGACAAGGAAGAGATCCTTCCAATTGTAAGATCATTTTATCTACAGGTTGTTGCAAGATCAAGAAAGATCTACATGGTAAGTAAGATCAGTTGATTTGCAAGTTGTGCAAGATCAAAGGAGATCTACTTGGAGTACTTTGAGTACTTGGTGGACTGGCAGTATTGTTACTGATTGGTGGAGGTGAACAACAACTCTGTGTTTGAGTTGTTTGTTGTGACCGTAATTGTGGAGAGTGAACTCTTGAAGGAGAATTACTGTACGCCCAAGGTGTGGGAAGCCTCAGAGGTGTGAGAAGAGTGTGGCATCTTTTCATTGTATTTCCTTCTGGAAGAGTATTAATACAAGATTGTATTGTCTCTCATATTCTGTGTTATTTTTGATTTCTAGTTACTTGTTAATTCTGGTTTAATTTGGTGTTTAGTTGCTTCTACAAAGGTAATCATATGTATGCTCTTATGGAGTGTAGATCCTGACACTCGAGATACTCTAGTTAGTGGCCGTACCGAGCCCCACCCATGCAGATGTTGTGGTGATATATGCACTTGATCTTTAGATGATGATGATGGCACTTTAGGGGGCTTGGAGGATATGGTCTTGATTGATGAGTTGTTGGCACACACATCTGGTTTGGATACATTAGGAGTCTCTACACACATACATGTATCTTTTATATAAATTTAATGTTAAAGTTTTAAGTTATATTTACAAATTAAAAAGGTAAAAATTAATTTACATGTTTAAATTAAATAATATATATGTATTTTTTTTGGTTCTACGAGGAGATGTTGCCTTCGACATCACAACTAGGTAGTTGGCTAATCCCTACTACATCTATCTGTGTCAGTACGACACCATATACATTTATAGAGATAAAATTTCAAGTGAATCTTATATACTGTAGATGTACATTCATACACCTTAATTGCATCATTGGTAGATTTTGTGTAAGAAAATATAAAATACCTAATATAATTTTGTTGGACTTTTTATTGTTTGATGTATTAACATGGATTGGCATAACTTGTTATAAACTCATCCTCCATCTCAACTATGTTTTCAATAACCAAAATACAAGTTGGACATTTTATTGATATCCTATTATATGTAGTTCCCATAGTAGGTCAATCCTAATCAGTAGGATTGGATGTATATACATATATATAATTCATTTGATAAAAGTTGTTTAGTACAATATATTTCTATCAATTTCTCAATCGATCATAACATGTCTTCATCAATATGCACACCACTCCTTTATTTTAAATACTGGCCTCATAACCAGGCACTTGATTCCTTGTTATCCTAATCACGTATAGCGATTCAATCTCTATTATCAATATCCAAAATGGTCATAGCTAGCAATTCAATTTCCATCTTGATTCCACCTAAGCATAATAATTTCATCTCTATCTATGGAGTTATAAATTTAGATGGCATAGCTTCTTGATCCCATTATACCTAGCCAATTCTATTGGTTTGTTGGGAGAGTGTCCATTAGATCCCATTGGTTTGTTGAGAAAGCGTTGATTATAAACTATAGCCTATATGTATATGGCATAGGCCTTGCGACCATATACAAATAAGGGACCTCAACCCCATATAGATATATGGGGTTGAGTAGTTTGTTACCACCACCTACTTAGGGGGCCCAAAGACCTTCTATATCTAGTTGGGGGAGAGGTCCTATCTATATCCATGCACTTTCATCACTCGAGTGACATGCTGACTCTATAAGACTATAACACCTTTCAGATCAGGAAAATCCCCCTAAAATGAATATTGAGTGTTGAAAAGACTATAGTACCCTTTGTTGAACTTAACCTACTTGCACTGTATACATATATACATTCCCTTAAAAACATTGAGGGTAATCTAAGGATAGATAGTCAACTTAATGTGACCTATAGAGCAACCAAAATCATGCACTTGTAAAGAAGACTGTCCACTTATTCTTATCTCTACATTATTTAGTTCTATTTTCTATATGTTTCTTTAGATTTTGATGAGACCTATTTTATAAGGTTCTAGACACTCTTAAAGGGCTCAAGTATAGATGTCCCTCATAAAATCAACCTATCACTCTAGGTGTCTTACCTTTATCAAAAATCAGTTTACAAACTTCTCAACAAACACCTATACAGGTTACTTGTCTTATCACAATGACTGATTCTAAGGGATTTTTTATCACACCATTAATCATAGGACTGTCCTCAACCATACCAAGTCATTGCCTTAAGACAATTATGCCTAATGACCAAGTAATCAGGTCAAAATCTGATATACACCTCAACAAAGCTATACAAGCATCCAAACTAGTGTATATAGGTACATATCAAAGATTTTTCAACACCTAACTTGCATCAAATGACTCAATATCACAAAATTAACTCAAACATCCTCCCTCATTGTCGTGTCATTCTCCCTAATGAAACTAACATTTATTTCCCTTAGTGTGGTGTTACAAGTCACATGTTGCACATATCTACTTATCAGATTCATGTTTCTTGTGACCTCATTAGATTTTTTCATATCGTATGCAAGACTAAGTTTGTTAGCATCTTGTTTAATCAATTAATTATCTAACTTATTAATTATTAGGTTATTTATTCAACTAATAACTAGGGTAGACACTCCTCCATCATTGTGATTTGAAATAAACTCAGGCATTGCTACTGCAATGTCATCTACACAAGCACTCATCGAGGAATGTATATTCACTTGTAATTTTGAATTGTAATTTAGTACTTTTGTTTTGATAATTTTACTATATACTTTGGAAAATATAACTTATATGTACGATTGCATTATGTATGTAGGGCTGGCATATGACATTTGATAGTCTAATTCAGACGACTACTATGATAGCTCCTTATGTTTTTTCATCATTTGACATGTCTGTTCATGCAACTGAACTTGACACTAATCTAGTTGAGCATCAACAACAAATTGAGGAGGACCATGAGATTGTAGTACGTGCATGTTTAAATATATTTTTATTCTAGTTTAAAACATGAGTTTATTAACTTGGTTTTATATATACCTGTTAATTTTATAATAATTTTTGTATTTGAACAGGTTCAGTTGTAAGTGAGCTATGAGTGTAGTACCCACAATCGAACCTTGGATTAATCCAAGGCATTCGGGATATCTCCACCTACAATCATGGCATCCCAAGGAGAGTCTTCATCTAAGAAGGCAAAGAGAGGGAGACTATTTGATGATTAGGATGTTATATATGATGTAATTTTTTGTATGCCTATATGACAATGTACGCATTTTTGGCATTATACATGTATATGTGATGTATTCACCCGACATTAGATACTATGTTGTTAGACATGATGTAATTTTTTGTATGCCTATATGGCAATGCATCTATTATTGACATTGTATGCCTATATATCACATTCGTACATGGCATTCTTATTTTGTACATGAATATTTAAGAAAACCAATGAAGTAAATCTTGTTTGAATCACTTGTGTTCAGAGTATTATAAATGATTGGTTTTGAAGTATTATTAAGGATTAAAATTGTTATGAGATTGAGAATAAATTGTTAGGATAATGTTGCAAATCAAACTCTTATAATAAATTAAGAATATCAGTGATTGCATTTGAATTTTGTTTGTATGTTGATGCAGAGGTATCAAGGAGAAGTCTACAAAAATATCATTAGCTGGTTCTAAACCCAACTGATGACATTCACTTGCTATGGTCTAATTTGAATCTTCTTTCACGAGATAGCTCCTCTTTTGACTCTTTAGACTTAATTTAGCTTCTTATACCTAGTACTTAATCCCTGTACTCCTAGTATCACCTCCTTGATGGCATTGACCTCTATCTATACATCCTTTACTTCATTCCTTTCATGTCTCATTCACAAATTTCCTCTCAATCTCTTTCTAGTTTCTTCATAGGCACCTTCTTTGGGTCTCAAGGACCAAATTTTGGTCTATGTTTCAAGAGCTCAACCTGTTGTCACATATGGTCTTAGATAATCATAACATACCTGGTATAACCCCCTTCAAGTACTCAAACAATAACATACTCTCATTCCACACCTTATGGACACAATGCTATCTCAAGGCTTGTAGCCTTTTTTTTATTGTATTTTGCCTTGTATGGAAACGTTATGATTTATCAAGAGATTATAATTAAATTTATAAGTATACTCTATTGTTTTTCATTTCTATTTCAAATTTCATATCCCAACTCCACCTCTAACTATCGCTTCTTTCATTAGCCTACCCTCATTTAGGTCTAATTAGCCCTATTCCAAACCCTTAGTCCTAGAATCCATAAAATATTAGGTTAAAACATCTTTATTCACTTTGTACATGTATAGGGGAGTAATATTACAAATTTCATCAAATTTGCATGGTTAAATCTCTCAAAAATGCTCAAAGCTTGCTAATCTAGTGTTTCCCATGCCCTGTACATACTCTTCAAAGGACCAATTTGACCTTCCCACTGATCTTATTTTCTTTAAAACATACTCATGACATCTAAAACATTTGATAACACCTTTTCAAAGATAAATAAACCAACTTTGCCTTTATGCCTTTGAGAATGTTTGTGGGGATTTGAGCCTACATGTGTGGATTTCATGAAGTTTGGAGTGTGAACACCCTTGAAATGTGTTTAAGAGGTTTAAAACCATATTACCATACTTATCAAATACTTCTCTAACCTTTTAACCCTCAACCACACCTTAAAACTCCAAAAATTATGCCTGCATGAATAGTGACCATTATGAGACATGGATGGGACTGTGAAAAAATAAAGAGCACTTCCAATTGTCATATGACCTTCCCAATATGATATATGGGTATATTAGGTCATTAATACCAAATTTACCAAGTTTTAAGTCATTTGGTTATGTACTTTGTCTTGTAGAACCTTTTTACCACAATTTACCTTGAGTTGCCTGCATGCTTCCTTCATGCCAAAACTTATCTTTCTTCAAAATTTTGCATCTAAACCCTAAATGTGATCACTTATATATGAAAATATATGTTTAAAACATCATTTTAAGGACTAAACTATTTATTGGCATCCAGAACTAATAAAACTTCCAAAAATCTCCAATGGTTGCCTTCTTGACTGCAAGAGGACTTTGTAAAAATAGTGGGAAATTTTAATATTTAAAGGATATTGAGTATGGAATGGGATTTTTTTTAGGTCATGGAGACCATTCTTATCAAATTTTGTGTTTTGACTCAATTTGTAGATGCCCCAAACTGACCAATTTCTCTAAGGCAGGCTCTAATGTTGATCGTGATTTGACATAGAGTTGACTATACTAAAATAGTGAATAGGTTACATTTAAAATATATATATATATATTAAATGGGTATATTAGGTCATAATTATCCTCTCCACCAAATTTCATGATTAGATCTGACATATTTTGGCCTGTAGGCCTAATTTGGCAAAATCTAGTGACATATATCTGCTTGGTCAAATTTCACAAATGATTTATCATCATATTTTGACTTGGTTTATGATGAAAATAATTAAGGATAAGTATAAAAATCAACATTATAACTTGTTTCAATCTACTTGATGACTTGATGTTTGTAGTCTCTTCACTAGTTTTGACTAGGCACAACCCCTTGGGTTCCAAGGACCAAATCTCACTTTAGGTTTCAAGATTAAAATAATAATGATTGAATGGTATTAAATGGTAAAAAAATGCATACCCAAACCTATTTCAAGTGTCCAAACCTACTCCACCTTTCAATACTTCTCCTAGGGTGTTCACTATCCTGCACACTATGTAACCCATTAGGTCTCTAGGACCATTCTTTAGTTTAAGCTGCTAAGAATCAAATTCATTACATTGATGGTCTTAAGTGATCATTAATAACTTGTATAAGTCCTTCTCAAGTGATGAAACACTCTGTTACATTCCTGCTACACCTCAAAGTCATAATACTCTATCTATGCTTGTAGCCCTATTTTCATTATTTTTCCCTTAGTTTGATTAACCTGTGTCCTTTCTTGAAGATGTAAGAACACTTTAGAGCACCCTCTATCATCCTTCAACTCCTCACAAAGTTAAAAAACTTTAATATTCTCTTGGTTATCACTTGATTTGATATAAACCCCCAAACTAAGCCTAATTATACCTATTCTAACCAAAAGTTCTATATCTTGAATGATACAACGTTTCAAAGGCTCAAATCCTCACCAAACGTTATGTCATAATATCCTCTACCTCCAACTAGCAACTTTACCTTCGGGATCATCAGGTGCAAATCCACCACTTTGAACACATCTAAATAGGCAAATTACACGTGTTCTAATGATTGTGACACCCAATTCCACTTATAGGGAATTTTCACTACTATTTTGGAGCATGAAAACATTGACAACAAATGTTATCAAAGTTGAAGCTATGATATGAGAACTTAATTTTTGGTGCTTATTGGCTGAAAAATGACATTGCCAACATGTCCTAAGGGGTGAATAATGTCGAGGACTAGGTTCTTATCCTTCCATCTAGCCTGGATGATAAACCCACCACCCATTATGGGCTCAAGAATGCCCTTCCCAATACATGAAAGATGTTGATTTTTAGCCTAACTTCAAGCATGCATAAAACCAAAATTATAATTCATATGGAGAATATTAATATATATTATGTGCATGGGAAATCCCTCTAATTTTACCCCAAACCTATTATGAATCACATTTAAGAGCAATATGTAGAAGAAGTTGCACTAAAGGCTCCTAAAATGCAACGTTTTGGCAATAAAGAGACAACTTCTTGAACTCTAACTAGCAAATTTGCCTTCGAGACTAGAAAGTGAAAATCCACCACTTTGAACATGTCTATATAGGAAAATTACACATGTTCAAACAACTGTGACACCCAATTCCACCCACAAGTTCATTTTCACTATTGTTCTGGAGCATGGAAACACTGACAACAAATGTTGTCAAAGTTGAAGCTATGATCTAAGAACACAATATTTGGTGCTTATTGGCTAAAAAATGGCACTACCAACACATATAGAGGGGTGAATAATGTCCATAACTAGGTTCTTGGCTTGGCATCTACCCCAAATGACAAACCCACCACCCATTCTAGGCTCAAGAACACCCTTCCTAATACAAGAAAGATGTTGATTTTTAGCCTAACTTCAGGTATGCATAAAACCAAAACTCTAAGTTATATGGAAGAACCATAAGATCCCTCATTTTTATGGGAAATTCCTCTAATTTCACCTTGAATCTAGTTTATTTCACCTCTAATAGCAATCCATGGAAGAAGTTACAGTAAAGGGTCCTAAAATGCAACTTCTTGACCTCCAACTAGCAACTTTACCTCTGAGATAGGCATGCTAAAATCCACCACTTCAAATGCATCTATATAGGAAAATTTCATGTGTTCCAACAATCATGACACCCACTTCCACCCGCAAGTGCATTTTCACTATTGTTTTGGAGCATGAAAATAATGACAACAAATATTGTCAAAGTTGAAGCTACGGTTTGATAACTCAATTTTATGTGCTTTTTGGCTGAAAATTGACACTGAAAACACATTCAAAGGGGTGAATAACATCTAATACTAGGTTCTTGGCCTCCCATCTGGCCTAGATGATAAACCCACCACCTATTTTGGGCTCAAGAATGCCCTTCCCAATATAAGAAAGGTGTTGATTTTTAGCCTAACTTTAGGCATGCATAAAACCAAAACTATAACTCATATGGAGGAAACATAAGATCCCTCATGTTAATGGGAGATTCATATAATTTCACCCCAAATCTAGTTTGAATCACATCTAAGAGCAATATGTGGTAGAAGTTGCAGTAAAGGGTCTTAAAATGCAACTTGTTGGCAGTGAAAAGACAACTTCTTGACCTTCAACTAGAAACTTTGCCTCCAAGACCATTAGGTGCAAATAAATCACTTATAACATATCTATATAGGTAAATTACACATGTTCCAACAATATTGACACCCACATCCACCCGTAAGTGCATTTTCACTACTGTTTTGGAACACAAAAACACTGACAACAAATATTGTCAAAGTTGAAGCTACAGTCTGAGAACTCAAATTTTTGTGCTTGTTAGCCAAAAAATATCACTACCAACATGTCCAAAGGGGTGAATAACATCCAATACCAAGTTCTTGGCCTCCCATCTGGCTTGAATGATAAACCCACCACCCATTTTAGGCTCAAGAATGCCCTTCCCAATACAAAAAATATACTAATTTTAGCCTAACTTTAGGCATACATAAAACCAAAATTGTAAGTTATATGAAGGAATAATAAGATCCTTTTTGTGCATGAAAAATTCCTATAATTACACCTTGAATCTAGTTTGAATCACCTTTAAGAGCAATCCGTGGCAGAAGTTGAAGTAAAGGGTCCTAAAATGCAAATTTTTGGCAGTAAAGAGACAACTTCTTAACCTCCAACTAGAAACTTTGCCTCGAATACCGGCAAGTAAAAATACGCCACTTTAATCACGTCTATATAATAAAATTACATGTTTTCCAAAAACCATGACACCCACTTCCACCCCTAAGTGCATTTTCACTATTGTTTCAGAGCACGAAAAGACTGATAACAAATGTTGTCAAAGTTGAAGCTACGATTTGAGAACTCAATTTTTAGTGCTTGTTGGTTGAAACCTGATACTACCAACACATTAAAAGGGGTGAATAACATCTAGGACTAGGTTCTTGGCCTCCCATCTGACCTAGATGACAAACCCACCACCCATTTTAGGCTCAAGAACGCCTTTCCCAATACAGGAAAGATGTTGATTTTTAGCCTAACTTTAGACATGCATAAAACCAAAAAAGTAAGTCATATGGAGGAACAATAAGATCCTTCATGTACATGGGAAAGTCCTCTAATTACACTTAAAATCTAGTCTTAAGCATCTCTAAGATCAATCCATGGCAGAAGTTGCAGTAAATGGTCCTAAAATGCATCTTTTTAGCAGTGAAAATATAACTTCTTGACCTCAAACTAGCAATTTTGCCTCTAGGACCGGCAGGTGCAAATCCACCACTTTGAGAACATCTATATAGGCAAATTACATGTGTTCCAACAACTATGACAACCACTTCCACCCACAAGTGCATTTTCACTACTGTTCTGAAGCACAAAAACACTAATAATAAATGTGTTTGGAAGGCTACAAGGAGAAATAAACTTGTCATAAGCAATTGTTTAAGAGTGCAAAAATGCCAAGTAATTTTAGTAAGCTTCTCTTTGTTGGAATAATGCATATTTAAGCTTACCTATGGTTAATAGGGTAAGTTATTTATTACTGAGGGTAAAATTTATTTACCTTGGTTAATTTATTTTATTGTTGAGAATTTCTCAACAATATATTTGTTCGTAGTATGAGAAAACAAATAGTTTGTTTTCTCTATTTTGTAATCATTACAAATAGTTTGTTAACATGAAACAAACTATTTGTATTATAAATACTTTGCATTATATGAGAAATTAACGAGAGATTATTGAGAATATACAGAGAAATTTGTGGATTACCAACTATTTTTTAGGTGTGACAAATTTATTTATTCTCTGGAAATATTTGCAGGTTATTTGTTGTGGGTTCTCTCTCCTGGATTGATCCTGTGGATCCTGTGTATCTCTTGCTCATTCTTTCATGGTATCAGAGCTTGGAGTTCCAGTTGAAGATCCTCTTACCTGAAATTTTCATCTTTTAACACATTCAAAAATATTATTTTATTGATGTGTTACAGATTTTTTTAATTCTCTCAAATTCTGGTTCTTATTTACTAGTTTTTTTTGAAAAATTCTGTACTTTATGCTCATTACATGACCGTACAGATTCCAAAAATCAGATTTTTTTTCATGAGGACGTAGGAAATCAAGTCAGGAATCCATTTAAATTTGAATTTTTGCATTTGGATCAGGACGTACAGCTCTTTCATTCAAAAATTTGCAGACTGGTCCCTGTTGGCAGACTGTTGGCAGACTGCAGTAACTGTCCATTTTTCTGATGTGGCAGATCGTACGGTGGACTTTTTTCAAATCTGAGACCTGTTAATGAAAGCTGACTCTTATATCTTTCTATCCATATAAATTTTGACGAATTTGGATCATGCCGTACAACGTTTTGGAAGCCAACAACAGGAAATTAAAAACTATTTTTTTGCCTGCTGTATAGCCGTACGGATTTCTTATTTTTGAACGCCTTATGCTGCATAAAATCCAAATATGAAAATTTAATGTGATAGCAGACTTCAAAATATTTCATTTCATGCTGAGAAGGACGGATTTGGAGCAGTCCGTATAGTTCTTTTGGCAGATCCAGTGGAGCCATTCTGCATTGCTGAAAGGTGTTTTTTTCTTGGCTATTTTTCTCAAATATTTCCCTGACCACCATGCCTTGCTGGAAAAAGAGTTTATAAAGCCAAAGATTATTCAGCTGATATCTCACATGTGTGACTCATTTTTGGCTTTTTTTAATTAATTATTTTAATTTTTTAGTGGTTTAAATGCAAGTCTCTAGCGTTGAAAGTTCAAATTTGACTTTGCTAAAGCGGTTAGAGATATTTTGTTAAAAAATTGTAGGGAGGAGGTCTTGGGGTCAAATCCCCCTACATTTTTTGCATAAAAGCCATTTTTTAATTTTGTATAATCCAAGGCTAAGGTTTTTTTTCGTCGGGAGACGTTAAATTGTAACGGGAGGGGTGTTTTTTTTTTTTTGAGGAAAAACAAATGTCTAGATTGTTCTTGTCAACTTCATCATCTTCCTCGGGAATGGAATCTCGATTGTTTGAACCTCTAAATTCTACAAATTACCATGTTTGGAAGCCAAAAATGCAACAACTCCTTCAATCAAAGGGCTTATGGAGAATTTTTTCTGAAACGACACCTGCAGCATTCACCACTGAAAAAGACAAATATGCATATGGATGTAAGCAGGATGAGGCTCTTGGATTGATTTGCCTCAACGTATCAGATAATCTTCAATTTCACATTGCAGATGCTACTACGCCAAAAGAGGTATGGGAAAAATTTAAAAACCTATTTGGCAAAGTTAATGAGTTTAAAATTTTGCAATTAGATGCAGAATTGAGTACTCTCTCTCCATCAGATTTCCCTTCAATAGATGAATTCTTGGCAAAATTCAAATTTATAAGGTCACAGTTGAAAGTTGGTGACAAGGATAAAAGTGATCAGGAGTGCATTTTCATTATTTTGTCAAAGTTGAAAGGACCATATAGTGTTTTTTCCTCTGCTTTTTATACTATGATGGATACATTAGGTGATGAATTCAAATGGCCTTCCTTTGAAGTTTTTTGTGAAAGATTGACTAGGGAGCAAACAAAATTAATGGCCTTAGATGCTCTACCTGGTCCTAGTCATGCTCTAGTTGCTAATTCTTCTAAAGGAAAACCTTCACCTAAGTCTAAAAAGCAAGCACCTTCAAATAACCCTCCAGAGTCCACCACCCAATCACCTCATCATTCTAAATCTACTAAGACCAAAAAGTCCTTTAAGCAAAAGAAGAAAACATTTGGTCCATGTAATTTTTGTGGTGGTCCTAATCATGATGAAAGTAGATGTTTTAAGAAGATGGAAGCATTAGAGGCAGCGGTTAGACAACACAAAATTTCCATTCCGTCTCCATCTCCTTCTACTTCTGCAGGAAAAGGGAAAGCACTTTCAGCCAGGGCTATATCTTCATGTCAGGATCAGTGGATTTTTGACTCAGGTGCTTCTCACCATCTCACACATTCTAAAGATCTATTGTCTTCTCTTACAGATTGCAGTACATCACATATTGTTATGGGTAACTCCTCACAGATTGAAGTTTTGGGATTAGGTACTGTTGATAAACAGGATGGATGTTTTAACAATGTATTACTTGTACCCCAAATCTCTTCTAATCTTCTCTCTGTATATCAAATATGTAATTCTGGTACTGGTAAAACTATGGAGTTTACTTCACATGATGTTGTAATAAGAGAATGTAATGATCCTAGTGAGATAGTTGCTACAGGTACAACAGACCATACTGCAAGACTCTATACTTTTGATAAGTTTGAGTCTTTTATGTCTTCTAGTTCTTCACTTATAGCACATGGTAATAATCTCAGCAAATTGTGGCATGAGAGATTAGGACATTTGAGTTATGGATATATGCAACAAATGAGTACAAAACATCTTGTAAAAGGCCTTCCTAAGGTCTCTTGTATTGATGGGGTGTGTCCTGGTTGTCTAGTTGGTAAACAGCACCAGGATCCATTTCCAGTTGGTAAGGCCACACGTGCAAATGCACCCTTAGAGTTGGTTCATAGTGATTTGATGACTTTTCCAACTTGTTCTTTTTCAGGGGCTAAATATGCACTCACATTCATTGATGATTTCACTCGTAAAACTTGGGTATATTTTCTCAAGTTGAAAAGTGAAGTTTTTGAGACTTTTAAGGCCTTCAAAGCCTTTGTTGAAAAACAATCATCTCTTCCTCTTAAAAAGATACACACTGACAATGGGGGGGAATATGGCAGTAATGCTTTCTATGATTTTTGTATTGAGCATGGGATACAACATCAGTTCACTGTACCACACACTCCTCAACAAAATGGTGTAGCAGAGAGGAAGAATCGAACATTGAAAGAGATGGCTAATTGTATGATTCACTCTAAAAATTTGGGTCCACAATATTGGGCTGAAGCTGTAAATTGTGCAAACTACATTCAAAACCGTATGCCTCACAAAGCTGTGCAAAATATGACACCAGAAGAAGCTTGGTCTGGGATCAACCCTGATATTTCAGATTTTCGCATCTTTGGGAGTCAAGCATGGGCATTCATTCTTGATGACAAATGTAAAGCATTGGAGAAGAAAAGCCAACCACTCATTTTTGTTGGTTATTGTGAAGATGTAAAAGCCTACCGTCTTTTTGATCCTATCACACATGATGTGTTTTTTCGACGAGATGTTCAGGTTGATGAGTTACCCACTCCACAGGAGTGTACATCTAGTTCTTCTTCTCCCCCTCCTTCTTCTATTGAGGATAGTGAGGATTTGCTTTCTATTGTTGATGATGATGATGTTGCACTTATTCAGCCACCACAACCATCTTCTTCACCACCTTTGCCTAAATGGGCAAAGAGCACTCTACATGCAGCTGGTTCTTTTGTTGGTGATCCATCTGATTCTCGTCGCACTCGCTCACAGACATCTGGTGTTGCTCTTTTGGGACAAGCTTGTACAGATGATCCAGTGTTGTTTTCTGAGGCTATTGGTATACCCGAGTGGGATGTTGCTATGTAAGATGAGTATTCTTCATTAATAAAGAATGATACTTGGGATCTTGTCCCTCTTCCTAAGGGAAGAAAACTTGTAAAATGTAAATGGGTCTATAAGACAAAATATGCTGCAGATGGATCAGTAGATAAGTACAAAGCTAGATTAGTAGCTAAGGGTTTTTCACAGGTTGAAGGGGTTGATTACTCTGAGACCTTTGCCCCTGTAGCTAAGATGGATTCTATTCGGCTTGTACTCTCTCTTGCTGCTTCACATTCTTGGTCTATTTTTCAGATGGATGTGAAGAGTGCTTTCTTGCATGGTGATCTCCATGAGGAGATCTATATGGAGCAGCCTCCAGGATTTGTGTAGGACTCATCATTGGTTTGTAGACTCCGTCGTTCTCTTTATGGTCTCAAACAAGCTCCTAGAGCTTGGTATGAGAAGATGGATAGTTTTCTTTTGAGTTTTGGTTTTATTCGTTGTGAGTCGGATCACAATGTATACATCCTGAAGCAAGGTGAGGAGCTTGTCATTTTGGTTTTGTATGTTGATGATCTCATCCTCACTAGCAGTTCAGATTCCTTGATACATGACATCAAGGACAAGTTGGCAGATAGGTTTGATATGACAGATCTGGGACTTCTACATTATTTTCTTGGTCTTCAAGTTTTTCAATCTTTTGAGGGCATTTCTATTGGACAGCAGAAGTATGCGACAGATCTTCTTCATCGATTTGGCATGGTTGATTGTAAGCCTGCACCCACTCCATATCAGTCAGGTATTGTGTTGTCTGCCACTTGTATGACTCCTCTTGTTGATTCCACTTTGTATCGGCAACTTGTAGGTAGTCTTTTATACCTGACTCATACCCGTCCCGACATCACATTTGCTGTGAACCTTGTCTCTCGGTTCTCACATGATCCTCATGAGAGTCATTGGCAAGCAGCCAAGTGTATTTTGCGCTACATTTGGGGCACCACTCACTTTGGTATACATTACACACCACATAGTTCTACACAACTTGTTGGATACACTGACTCTGATTGGGCTGGTGATGTTGACACTCGCAAGTCCACTTGTGGATTTGTTTTCACACTTGGTTCAGGTCCAGTTGCTTGGGCATGCAAAAAGCAGACTGCTATTGCATTGTCCTCTACTGAGGCTGAGTATCGAGGTGCTGTCAAAGCTAGTGAGGAGATACTTTGGCTTCGACAGTTGCTTGGAGAGTTTGGCTTCACACAGCAGGGTCCTACTACTCTTTGGTGTGATAACCAAAGTGCGATTGCTATTTCACGCAATCCTGTTGAGCATCAGCGAACAAAACACATTGAGATTCACATGCACTTCATTCGACATCTTATTCAGGATGGAGTTCTTTCTTTGGAGTTTGTGCCTACAGCTGAGCAGATTGCAGACATCTTCACTAAACCTTTGGCTTCTCCTCGTTATCTTCAGTTGCGAGCGATGCTTGGGGTGAAGGAAGTTGTCCTTGGGGGGGATTTCCCATGAAGTCCTTCCTTCCTTTATTTTTCATATATTTTGATTGGTTTGTACATGGGTACCTTATCAGGCCTAGTAGCCAGGACCCATCCTTGTTTGTCATTCTCCCTATGTTTCGCTTAAGGGAGGGTGTTGGAATAATGCATATTTAAGCTTACCTATGGTTAATAGGGTAAGTTATTTATTACCGAAGGTAAAATTTATTTACCTTGGTTAATTTATTTTATTGTTGAGAATTTCTCAACAATATATTTGTTCGTAGTATGAGAAAACAAATAGTTTGTTTTCTCTATTTTGTAATCATTACAAATAGTTTGTTAACATGAAACAAACTATTTGTATTATAAATACTTTGCATTATATGAGAAATTAACGAGAGATTATTGAGAATATACAGAGAAATTTGTGGATTACCACCTATTTTTTAGGTGTGACAAATTTATTTATTCTCTAGAAATATTTGCAGGTTATTTGTTGTGGGTTCTCTCTCCTGGATTGATCCTGTGGATCCTGTGGATCCTGTGTATCTCCTGCTCATTCTTTCACTCTTAGCTTCAATAATATGATATTATTTACTAATGGTGCCAACCATGTGAAGGTGGAAGCTGATTTGGCACCACTAACCTACAAAAAAATGTTAGTAAGTAATTAAAGATGAAATTTATGCACGTACCACCTACAAAATCAATAACATTTTACAAGTCAACATACATGTGCATTTAAATCCAATGAACCACTTGGATCTTCTCTAATCTTGATAGTATCAAGAATAGATTCATGGTCTGACTCATGAACTTTCCTTAGATTCTTATTTCTTGGCCTCCCATGATATTTTTATAATTCAATATTCATTGCAAGAACCAAATTCGAATAGTGTTGAATCTTCTTGTGAGTTTCAAATTCATCAAACAAACATACATTTGAATTTTTTATAGGATATCATCGAAGCCAAGCTCTAATGACTACCACAGACCCAATGGTATAATCAATGTTTTCTCCATCTACAATCGGGGAAGTCAATTTTTTCACACCGACATAAGTAGTGATTTATTCCCTCTTCATTGTCCCCATCTACAATAACTGAAAAAACATGGCTTGCATCATAAAAATAAATTTTAATGACATTATGAAGATAAATTATGATAATTAATAGTACATAAAGATTAATCTTCTACGTGGTTGTACTAGATTAGATATATGGTCAAAATCATGTGAAGATGTCATATCAGTAAGTTAAAATGCTAGTGAAACCTGATATGTGTTGATTCAAATCAAAGGTTTGGAACTCCAGTCATCTACCCACTCTTGTGACTCACACTCATTCCAAACAAAATTCATTCATGTAGAATAAAAGCATGCCAAGTGTCACGTATGAATAGTCCAAGAACTTGCATTTGAGCTACAAAATGATTGGAGCTCACTTGAACCTGTTAGAGTCATACAATCCTCATAGTTTTCCAAGTATTGTTCCTCTATTAACCAAAAATGTCTATGAATAGTAGAATTTGATTGAGCACCATGACATATGTTTTCATTACACCAGTCAACCATAGTTTTTGCGTCAATCAAATTACCAACATTGTCATATTTTAACTCCTCCCTTGCAATGGCTATTTTTACACATGCTTCAACACCATCATGCTCCCCTTTTCCATGGCCAGCCTCAGTGAAACTCTAAATATGTTCTAAACCAATGGTTACATGCATCCTACTCAACCAATAAAATATATGTGCATTCTTGAATTACAAAGTACAATTGTCTAATCAAATATAATGTTGTTTGAAAATAATGTTCCTCTGAGTCAACTGTCCATAGAACTTATCAAAATGACCTTGCACATAATCTGTACAATGTGATTGATCGTCACTAATATAGAAAAGGTACTCCCTTAATTTTTCTGATCTTATTCTATACTATCAGGTGTATGCATGAATGCTATATACATGAATATGGCAATTTGTGTTGAGTTATAATACTACTATTGAACTTCCATTTATGGTTTAAATGTGTAATTTTTAGCAAAGTCAACTACTAAAATAATAGAATCAAGTGGGAATGTGTCCTTACTTAGCTTGAAACGTTCATCTAACCATTTAGCCCTATGTGTGTGCCTTGCATATTCATAAACAATTTTCTCCATGAATTTGACCATAAATTCTGAAACATGTATCTCTTTCGTAACAAGCTCACACCTTTTAGAGTCTTTTCCATCTTTTACTTGATAAGTCACAGATTTGTATTTGCTCAAACCAAATAATTCCTATCCAATTGCACTTGTACACTCCTCATGGATACATTTTTTCAATTTTGGCAATCCACCATAAATGCTACAATTTTCATCCAAACATGCTTTATTATAAAAGAAGTGTCCATCTAGTCTTTCACAAAAAATATTTGAAATAAATTATTTGGCTGATTTTGGTAGAACTTCTATGCCACACTCTTGCAAAATGTTAATAGTATGCAAAGTACAAAAAATATGGTAAAAAACATCATAGTGCATTGAAAATTCAACATGTTGCCTACAACAACAAGTGGTGCGTGTGTGATTTATTTTTACATAAAAATGTTTGGCCATATTAAAAAGTCTTTGAGTAATAGCAATTTGTGGATGTTTTTCCAAAAACTTAGAGTATAATTGTGTTTTATTCATATACAAGAAATGTTTTAGATGTGGTTCACGATTACGAGAACCAACTCTTCTTTTCACTACATCTCTTGCATTGGGTGAAATTCTTGTATTATATTTCCAAAATTGTACAAGTAAGTATTTAAAATCATCGGCTATAGCCTTGTCCTTTCAAGGAAGTCTATCATAGAATGCTTAGAGATCTTTCATATTGGGTTTATTAAGTCTTTCATGTCTTGCAATTACTTTCATTAATGTTTTTCTATTTGTATCAATTGTTTGACTTATTTTTAAAATCAGTCATTTTTTCCCTATTTTAACACTTACTACACAATTTGTCATTATACTTCGGGCAATATTACAATCTTTGTTGCATGATTTTGGGCCTACAATATGATATGCAACATATAAATTTTCAATAATTTCATTATTTTCATTATCCATGTTAGATGTTCTTAGTCCTAATGTGTACATTATAGGTCTCATCTTAACCAATTTTATCAACGAAACAAATAATTGACATCTTTGACTATCATACTCCAATCTATGAAAGAAACTATCCCAAATTTCTTGAGCCAATCTTATTGAATGACGATCAGACATTTTGTTATGCATTGGTTTCCAAATATTTTCATCAACTTTAATTAAGTACTTATCTTTTCTATACACAATTCTTGGATGTGTTGTTGTTGGTGGAATCTGTTCAGAGGGTGTTTCAAAATCATTATATGTTTCCATGAAATTTTATTCATTGTTAATTTCATCATTATTTGAGTACATTAAATTTTATTCATTGTTTGTGTGTAAAGTATCATGCATAGGCTCTATTTTCATCAAATTGTGCACCTTAGGATACTCTATCAAGATCCTAAAATTTGATACAACATTGAATCATCTCTCAAGTTGTGGGTGAACTTGTAGAAGAGATGAATCTCTAGATTATGAGGGCTAGCTCCCTAGAATCTTCCTGAAGTGCATATCACCTAATCTAAAGCTTGCTCATGGGAAAAGGGTTAAAAGTTTAAATCAAATTGAAACTACACTAAAGAGGTGATACACTAAAACATATCCCACTGACTATCACACTCCTACTAAGCAACAACGCTTTCCAAGATCAACTCTAGGCATTGAAGGATTCTAGCATAATTGATTCAATGTGAAGGTAGAATACATAAAATAATAAATAAGATAGCTGGTCTAGGGGTATAATTCACACCATAGAGATAATTTTTTTCTTAAATAAGATCCTAGTACAATCAATACACTTCACATGACCTAGTAAAATCAGAACTCTTGCTCAAACATGAAGGATAAATGGAGTAAGGATGATACTATCACTTAGATCCACTATTCATCACTCACACACTTAGACAAAGATGTTCACAAACAAAAACTGGACTTGTATTCAACGTTCAAAGACAAAATTCAATGTCATACCAGCAAGGCTTCACCATACTAGCTATGGTCTCTCCTACAATAGCCAAAATTGCTCACATTTATAGAACCTGGAAGGAGAGAGAGAAAGGAGAAGTTGAAGAGGCGCAAGGACAAGTGTCCAAAGGTGAAATTTCGTTATAATGCATTTGGATGAAGTGGAAAATGAGCCATGAAACTTATTTACACATTATCTCATCCTAAATTAGCCTCTTCTCCAAGTGTGGCATAGCAAATCTTCTCCATCATTCTCTCTTGTGAACCTTTCCAAGCCCAAAATGGATTATAAGTGGATTTAATTGAAACCCAATGGTTCATAAAATTGTATAGTCACCCAATAAACATGTTCCTATCACTGGAATGGCTTCTCAAGAGCTAAAAATGAAGATGACCCCTGTTTAACAACTAGGCCTAGACCTTGTCAATATGTCTATCTGCACCCTTGGCTAAAATTGAGGATCTAGTAGCTTTATTTTCCTCTTATAATGATTTAAAATTTATAAAATAATCCCCTAATCATTATCAAATCACTTATAAATCTTAACTAAGGTCAAAAATGAAAATGACCATCCTTACTAAGCCCTTTGCTTATCCTTCCTTCCCATGGTGACTGTAAACCTCCTTGTGTAGGGTACCCTATTTTATTAAAAGGATTATATCAAGGTGTTTTATATTTTTTTAGGTGTCCTATATTTTCTCCAATCATCACTTGGGATTTTCTTTCCCTATGGTCATCTAGTTCACCATTTTCCCCAAAAGTATCATCTTCATGCGTAGTAAAACTATCCCTGCTCTGAGACAAAATCGAAAGGGTTTGCACTATTAGATTTGGAAAATTGATGATTTTTTCCTATTATTAAACAGAAAATTATGTTTTTTACCAATTTTTAGCTTCCAAATCCTCCATTAGACACCAAACTCCTCAAATTTGTTAGGCAGACTTTATGAATAGGCAACTTGTGAGGGTAGGCAAGGTATAGGCTGAGTTTGGAGGTTTTAGGGATTAATTTAAGTTTTATTAGGACATATAGGTATAATACATGCCTAAAATGATCTATTAAAACCATTACTAACCTAATTTATCCCTAAACACTTCTTTATGCTCTTGGAATCATAGGCTAGGTCTTTGATTGTCTATAAGAGGATCCCAATTTTAGGCTTGGCTATAGGTTACTTGGGATAGGTTATAGGATATAGGAACACCATAAACACCTTATATTATGTTAAAAATATCATGTAGGCAGTCATTCATCATTTTTAAAAATCCAAGCTCCATCCCTTACACCAATTTATCTCCCATTTTCAAGATTAGGCCATTGTTTGTTAAGGACTAAGACTTCCTTTAATACTCTATCTGTAGGTGTTATGGATTGATATTTAGATATGAGTTTATAATTAATTTACATGTTCCTAAGTCATATAATCCCCTCATGTTCTTATTTCACCTAGGAGCCTTCAATCCATATCAATTCATGCTCAAGATTCTCAACTAGAATGCCACTGTCCTGCCTAGACTTAGACCACATCTTGCCCCTGTAGGGTATATATTTGGAAAGAATTAGGCCTTGTGGATGTTGTATATGGGTTACTCATAATTTTATTGAGATAAATCCTCACTCATTTCACATATACCAACTTTTAAATCTCCACATGAGGTCTAAAATTCAAACTTCTTCTGCACTGCCAAGGTATCCCACATGACTATGTTTTATGAGTTATAGGGTTGCCTGTAGGTTAGTTTGAGCTCTCTTAGGTTATGTGACTGAATAGAAGAAACTCCACTTTATGTATAGTTCCCTACAAGTGTTTAATTTCACCTCAAACCTTTAATTTGACTACTATATTCCAAATTGTGTAAACTTACCAAAGCCTATTGTAGGTTAGTGTTCCCATGCCTATTGTACGGATAGGGAAGAGTGTTTAAGAAGTCATCACATCAAAATTCACTTTGTCTCTATCACCTTGGCCCATGAATGTCATTTGAACCATCTAAGATTGTTTCAACTTGATATCATAATTGAGGACTTTCCTTGTGAAGTGTAAAGTCACTTTTGGTTACCTTCTTGTAGGTGATCACTGTCAAAATTTAGTGTTTTCTTAGACAGCTTCAAGGGTCTCAATGACCATCTTACTCTCATCATTTGCTTCTCAAAATTGGCATAGTTATTTTAGGTGGATAGGGATACTAGACCAAAGAATCATAGACATTGTAAACACCTATTGTCATGGCATATAGTATCCCAAAAAAGCTCTGGAATCTCTGTTTGGTCCATTTAGGGATTGTGAGCCCAATAAAGTCAATCATTCTTATGAAGGAAAATTTTACTTGGCATGGCATCTTAGACTTCATAATATGAATACCATGACCCTTTGGTTATGCTAGGGCCTCAAGATGAATTACATCATGTGTTTCATGATTCACAACTCCATACAACCTCTTGGATCCCTTGTGTAAGATGATTGTGAACTAACTAGGCAGTGAACAAGGAATTTAGGAAATTTGGCTTTGAAGGAGTATGTTAATTTGATCTCTCACAAGGTAATTCAATGAAATAAATTTTAAAACATGAACCTAAGCATATTAAACATCTTCAAGATCCTTTTCCACATTGCAAAAAACATAGGTTACCCATCCATGGCTGCAAACTTGAGAAACAAGCACAATTGGGAAATCTCTTTCAAAGAAATTAAGAGAGGAAGTGTTGGAAGATGAGAACATAATGGAGAGGGGATTATTATAAACTGAAAACACCTCATCAAGATCACATAACTCCATAGATTCCTAAAAATAAGAAACAAATGCACAATCATACCCCTCTTGAATGCAATTTCATAAAAATCTACTGGGAGTGTAAGTGATTTTTCATGAAGGAAGAGCCACCAATATGAGATTTCTTATTATGTATTTGAAGTGCACTTAGATTAATATCCACTTGTAGCAGCATTCTTCCTGACTCCACTTGTAAAGTCCATAACAAGTGTTTGAAATTGTTCCTCTTAAGCTTGCTAAGTGAAAATGAAGGAAATGAAGATAGAAATGAAACTTTTTATGCAATATCTACAATAAAAAACATGGTAATGACCTTTGGGGAGGTGAAAAGTCACACGACCACATTTTTAGCTGCAAGGGAACTTGAGAAGTTTGTACAGCTATTAGAAATAGCCTATTTTTAAGGAAAAACTACAATTTGACTAATGAAATTGACTTGTAACTACCACCAGACTGAATATTGACATTTTTTAACCTTCTCCACATTCTCATCCACCTTGGTGACAAATATTTTAATTTTAAAGTCCTTAAAAGTCATTTAATTAAGCTAAAAAGGTGGCCAAATGACCCTTTTTGCACATGAGACATAGCAAGTGGCCAATTTATGACTTGTAAACAAATTTAAACCTATAAAATACCATATTATGACATTTAAAAAACAAATTGAGCCTTTGAATAAGTTTAAATAGGTTTGACCAATGTTGACTTTGGTTGACTAGGCCAGTACAAGGGAGATGGGCTTCAACAGGGACTAGGGGAAGGGTAAGTGAGACATGTAGGACAATAGGAGACCCCATAGGACATATTAAACCTTATTCAAAATTTAAAAATATTATTGGTTGATCCAAATTTAACTTGGGGTAAAATTTGGTCAACATTATTGGTAATTTCCAGTGGTGGCATGCTAGCTATGCCTAAGACCAGTTGCCTAATCCTTCCATTGGGCAAGGAGTCACACATATGGACACTCAAATTGACTTTAAAAAACCTTTTAATCAAGGGAAATAAGTTGGTTGACCCACACAGACACACAAGCAAAGACACACACCAACAAAGTGAAGGAAACACACTTGTGCTATGAAGCACTTTGGAAACACAAGACAAACTAAAATAAACTACTTTAATGTATACAAACTAAGTAGAAGGAACTAATCCTCATAGATCAAAAGGAAAGTTATTCATATAATCTTTTTGAAGTGAAATAGAATAATGTGCAAGCTTCCACTTAGGACTTGTTCTTATATGTTTAAGGCCTTATTCACCTCCCATGGTGCTTGCATTGGTTTCACCTGCTTCCACAACCAAGAACATGTATTCAATGGAGACATAATACTCTTTAATGGTTTGAATGGCAACCATAGCCCTTATTTCAAGTGATCTCTCATGGATTCTAGATTCATTTTGATTTTCACACTCAACCTCAATGTCTACTGCTAGTGGTTTTCTATTATCAAGGTTATGCTCATTTTAGAAGGTAAGGTCTCCATCAAACTTTAATGGTTAAGTGCATGGGAGAGGTTATTCAAAACTTACTACCTTTCCTTATACCATGAGTTATTCATCTATCCTATGCATTTGAATTTCTTGAGATGAACCATGATTACCCTATTCTTGTTGTTGAGGTGTTCCATCAATTCCAATAGGTTCAGCTGCAACATCTTCTTCATAAATTTCCTCAAGCTCTTCTATCATCCAAGCTTAAGAAAAACTTTTCAAGGTCATCCCAAAATGCCAACTCTTCATAGTCAATATAAAGGGCTTGAAGTTTATCAACATCCTTACCAATTTCTTATGGAACATCATGTTGGCTAATGAGTGCCTCTTCTTCATCTTGTGTTGCAAGTTGGTCATCATCTTCTTACATGAAGCATGGAAATTGATCAATCCACTCAAGGTCTAATTCTTCTTGTCTTATCATTGAAGTGTCTTCTTCTCCCCAAATCTTTTTTGGCTGCTCCATATCATCAGCTCCTTCTTAAATATGTTCAAGGAACTCAACTATGATAGCATCATCCTCCAACTCTTGAGGGGTCTTAGGAAAAATTAGTTGATGTGAAGGCAATAGAGAAAAAGTACTGAATGGCAATCCTTTAGGTGTTTTTTCAACCTTTTTCACATAGTGACTTTGATTCAAAACATAGTTATCCTCCTTTTGAAAGTTCATAAAAATAGTACCTTGGCTACCTTCTCTATGAGTATCCCTTTGCATGAGGTTTGCTTCTTTTGATGTGAGACAAGGAGTAGTTCTTTCTTGTGCCACTAAGGCTTGAAAACCTCCTCCACCACCATACACAAACTGACCTTGAGATTGTCCCTAATGATCCAAATGTTCTTCTCCTTGGACCAGGTTAGTATGGACTTAAACAATAGCCCTTGTGGATGAAATAAAATTAGGATTATAGGCATTGGGCTGCCCATTGAAACCTTGTTGACCTAGTCCTCCTCCTTGGTAATTGTATTGGAGTGGAGGTCTATAAGTTTTTGGAGGATAGTATTAGGGATTGGGTGGAGTATTTGCATGCAATTGAGCTTGTTTGAGCTAGGCTTGTAGTGACTTAATCATCTCATATTTGTCTATAGCATTATCCACCTTCTTGGGAGTGGTTATAGATTTAACATTGGCATTTGGGACTTGTGCTACACTTTGAGTTTCAAACAAAGGCATAAAGACTCTTAGAGGTAACTTCATAGCTTATATAAAACTATTCTCAGCTTCAATAACTATCTCATATGCATCAGGTAGAGTGAATCCTCCCATTGCCTATAACATTACTACCACATCAGTGCCAAAAGCCTTGAGATAGGCAGGGATTACAAAGCTTAGAGGAGGCCTCATGATAGGTGGAAATCTATACCATGTCCTTTGAAATTTTTTATTAAAATCTCCCATGGGTTCATTAGGACTCCTCTTTATCACATTCAGCTGATGGATTAGTGAAGTATGGCCACTTTTATTCTCAAACTTATTCACCAACTCTCCAAATCCATCCCAACTAGTGATTCAACCACCTCCCAATGTCCTATACCAATCAAGTGATTTACCCTTCAGAGACATGGCAAGTAGTCTAAAATCTATGTTAACTTGGGTGATATTGTGGAAGTTACAAAAGTTTTATATGTCCATAACATGCTCAGATGGGGAAATAGGACCTTCTCCATTGAAGCTAGGGAGAATTTTGGTAGTATTAAGAGGAATAGGGTCATATGCAAGAAGATTAATTAGATTTTGAGTATTTAAGAATGGGAAAGGATGTATCCTAGCCATCTCTTCTTCCTTCTCTTGATTTCCTATCTACTCAACTTCCTCTTCTTCTTCAAAACCTTCTTGTTCAGGATCTTGTACCTCAAGAGGAGTTTCAAGTAGAGGGACTTGATTGAATACCCTACTGGAAGATGATCTAGTGAGGACCATGAAGTATAATGTGAAGAACTTGATATAAATCTAGAGATTCTCACCTTTTAGAGTCACCAAATGCTGGATTATAAACATTTCTACAACCTTGGGCTTGTCAAGACCAACATTCACCTTGACATAGAAGAAATTAGGACCAACTGTCCCACCGGGCATGCCTACACTATTGGCATCGAGTTACGCACCCTAGGATACTCTATCAAGCTCTTGAAATTTGATGCAACATTGTATCATCTCTCAAGTTTTGGGTGAACTTGTAAAAGAGATTAATCTCTAGATTATGAGGGCTAGCTCCCTAGATTCTTATTGAAGTGCATATCACCTAATCTAATGCTTATTCATGGGAAAAGGGTTAGAAGTTTGCATGAAATGGAAACTACGCTAAAGAGGTGATACACCAAAACATATCCCACTAACTATCACACTGCTACTAAGCAACACATCTTTCCAAGACCAACTCTAGGCATTAAAGGATTCTATCATAATTGATTCAATGTGAAGATAGCATACATGGAATAATCAACAAGATAACTAGTCTAGGGGCAGATTTTAAACCATAAAGAAATTTTTTTCTTGAAGAAGAGCCTAGTAAAATCAATACACTTCACATGACTTGCTAAAATTAGAACTCTTGCTTAAACATGAAGGATAAATGGAGTAAGGATGATACTATCACTTAGATCAACTATTCATCACTCACACACTTAGACAAAGATGTTCACAAACTAAAGTAGACTTGTATTCAATGTTTAAAGATAAAATACAATGTCATACCAGCAAGGCTTCACCATACTAGTTGTGGTCTCTCCTACAATAGCCAAAATGGCTCACATTTATAGAACCTGGAAGAAGAGAGAGAAAGGAGAAGTTGAAGAGGCATAAGTAAAAGTGTCCAAATGTGAAATTAAATTACAATGCATGTGGATAGAGTGGAAAATGAGACATGAAATTGATTTACACATTATCTCATCCCAAATTAGCCTCTTCTCCAAGTGTGGCATAACAAATCTTCTACATCATTCTCTCTTATGAATTGCCTTCATCATAGGCTTCCTTTTGAGCATTCCAAAGCAAGTTAGGACAAGTGTCTCATGTGTGTTGATGAGAAGGAGTTAAAAATATGCCTCCACCTACATTGGGAGTTTTCTTCACCATGACATTCCCTTACACAAGCTCCATCATCACTAACCATCATGATCACTCCCCAATAGGCCTGTCTTGACTCTTGGCACTAGAATATTTGAATCCTTCCTAATTTATCATACCAAGAGTCTTGTGACACATTTTGGGACACCTCATATGCTTGGCTTCATCAGAAACATCATAAAAAGCCTCTAAACTCAAGTTACCATGCTCTTCACTATGTCATTTTAGATGCTACTTTAGACTAGCTGAAGTGAGAGGCTTATCAGGGACACTTGTAAGAATTTACATGCCCTAAAAATGGAATGAGGAGTTGGATAAAGTCCCAATCTACCCTCCCAATTTATTGGCATCTCATGATCATCTTTAAGACCTACAAAACACAAGAAAATGTCAAGAGAACCTATTTTATGCTTCACTTGTATGGATTTCATACAATCTAGTTCCATGTATTTTATCCTCATGAAGTTAAAAACAAATTATATTCATCACTCATGGTAAAATATGTCCATTTGGAGGCACTTCTAGCTTCATTTCCTCTATCGGGTCAAAAACTAGGGTTGGCAAGGGTTTTGAGGTCATTAACACTCTTAGCCTTTGTTCATAAAGGATACACATTATAAATTACCCCAAATTATATTTATGGATCTTTAGTTACCTTCTCTATCTTCTCCAAATGCCTCAAAGTCCCATGCAGATGGTCATGGAAGTTATGATGTTTTCAACTTGACCTTCGATTCTTTATTGTGCATTCTATGAGGGTTTTGAACATTTCCAAGCCCAAAATGGATTATAAGTGGATTTAATTGAAAAAAATGGTTCATAAAATTTTATAGTCATCCAATAAACATGTTCCTATCACTGGAATGGGTTCTCAAGAGCTAAAAATGAAGATGACCCCTATTTAGCAACTAGGCCTAGACCTTGTCAAGAGGTCTATCTGCACCCTTGGCCAAAATTGAGGCTCTAGTAGATTTATTTTCCTCTTATAATGATTTAAAACTTATAAAATTATCCCATAATCATTATAAAATCACTTAGGAAGCTTAACTAATGTCAAAAATGAAAATGACCATCCTTACCAAGCCCTTTGCTTATCATTCCTTCCCATGGTGACTGTAAACCTCCTTGTGTAGGGTACCATGTTTGATTGCAAGGATTAAATCAAGGTGTTTTATATTTTGTTATGTGTCCTTCAGATTATCCAATCATCACTTGGGCTTTTATTTCCCTCTGGTCATCTATTTCACCATTTTCCCCAAAACTATCATCTTCATGCATAGTAAAATTGCCCCTATTCTGAGATAAAATAGATAGGGTTTTCACTATTATATTTGGAAATTTGATTATTTAATAACCTTTTTAAACCCATGTGTATGGTATGTATCAATTTTTATCTTCCAAATCCTCCATTAGACCACCAAACTGCTCAAATTTGTTAGGTAGACTTTATGAATAGGCAGCCGTGAGGGTAGGCATGGTATAGGTTGGGTTTGGAAGTTTTAAGGATTGATTTGAGTTTTATTAGGGCATATATGTATCCTAAATTCCTCCCATAATGTATTAAAACTATTCATAACCTACTTTCCCCTTAAACACTTCCTTATGCTCTTGGAATCATAGGCTAGGACTTTGACTATCTATAAGGGGATCCCTATTTTAGGCTTGGCTGTAGGATACTTAAGATAGGTTTTAGAATTTAGGAACAAAATAAACACATATATTATGTTAAAATTTTAATTTATTAATTCATTCATCATTTTTAAAAATCCAAGCTCCATCCCTTACACCAATTTATCTCCCATTTTCAAGATTAGGCCATTGTTTGTTAAGGACCGAGACTTCCTTTAATACTCTACCTGTAGGTGTTATATATTGAGATTTGGATATGGCTTTGGAATTCCTTTCCATTTTGTTAAGTCATAATACTCCCCTCATGTTCTTATTTCACCTAGGAGCCTTCAATCCATATCAATTCATGCTCAAGATTCTCAACTAGGATGCCACTGCCCTGTCTGGACTGAAATCACATCCTGCCCCTATAGGGTGCATCTTTGGCAAGATTTAGGCCTTTTGGATGTTGTATATGGGTTAATCCTAAGTTAATTGAGATAAAATCTCACTTATTTCACTTATACCCACATTGAAATATCCACACGAGGTCTAAAATTCAAACTTCTTCCTCACTATGAAGGTATCCTACATGACTATGTTTTATGAGTTTTAGGGCTGCCTGTAGATTAGTTTGATATCTACTAGGTTATGTGATTGAATAGAATCAAATACAATTTACGTATAGGGACCTACAAGTGTCTAATTTCACTTAAAACCTTCAATTTGACTACTATATGCCTAATTGAGGTGAAAACGTACGAAAGCCTGATGTAGGTTAGTGTTCCTAGGCCTGTTGTATGGACAGGGAGGTGTGTTTAGGAATTCATCACATCAAAATTCACTTTGTCTCTGTCACCTTGGCCCATGAATGTCATTTGAACCATCTAATATTTTTTCAACTTGATAGCACAATTGAATAATTTCCATGTGAAGTGCAAAGTCACTTTTGGTTACCTTCCTATAGGTGATCATTGTCAAAATTCAGTGTTTTCTTGGACAACTTCAAGGGTCTCAATGACCATCATCCTCTCATCATTTGCTTCTCAAAATTGGCATAGTTATTGTAGGTGGATAGGGATACTAGACCAAACAATTAAGGACATTATAAACACCTATTGGCATGTCATATACTATCCCAAAAAAGCTCTGGAATCTCTGTTTGGTCTATTTAGGGACTGTGATCCCAATACAGTCAATCATTCTTATGAAGGAAATTTTTACTTGACATGGCATATTAGCCTTCATAACATGAATAACATGACCCTTTGGTTATTTTAGGGCCTCAATATGAATTACATCATGTGTTTCATGATTCGTAAGTCTGTATAACCTTTGGGATCCCTTGTGTAAGATGACTGTGAACTGACTAGGCAGTGAACAAGGAAATTAGGCAATTTGGTTTTGAAGGAGTATGCTAATTTGATCTCTCACAAGATAATTCAATAAAATAAATTTTAAAACATGAACCCAAGCATATTAAACACCTTCAAGATCCTCCTCCATGTTACAAAAAACATAGGTTACCCATCCATGGCTACAAACTTGATAAACAAGCACAATTGGGAAATCCCTTTCAAAGACATTAAGAGAGGAAGTGTTAGAAGATGAGAAAACCATGGAGATGGGATTATTAAAAACTTAAAATACCTCATCAAGATCACACAGCTCCATATATTCCTAAAAATAAGAAACATATGCACAACCATACCCCTCTTGAATGCAATTTCATAAAAGGCTACCTAGAGTGTAAGTGATTGTTCATGAAGGAGGAGTGAACAATCTGAGAGTTCTTATTATGGATGTGAAGTGAACTTAGAGTAATTTCCACATATATAATCATTCTTCCTGAGTCTACTTGTATAATCCATATAAACTATTTGAAACTGCTCCTCTTAAGCTTGCCAAGTGAAAATGAAGGAAAAGAAGATAAAAATGAAACTTTTTATGTAATATCTACAATCCAAACATGGGAATTAATTGTGGGGAGGTGAAGAGTCACACCACCTTGTTTTTAGCTACAAGGGAAATTGAAAAGTCTGTACAAGTGTTAAAAATGGCATATGTTTTAGGAAAAACTACCATTTGACTGATGAAACTAACTTGTAATTGCCCCCTGACTTAACTGAGCTAAAGAGGTGGCCAAATGACCATTTTTGCACATGTGACCTAGAAAGTGGCCAATTTATGACTTGTAAACACATTGAAAGCTATCAAAGACCATTTTAGGACATTTTAAAAATAAATCGAGCCTTTTACTAAGTTTAACTAGGTTTGACCAATGTTGACTTTGGTTGACTAGGCCAGTATAAGGAAGATGAGCTTCAACAGGGACTAGGGGAAGGGTAAGTGAGACATATAGGATAATAGGAGACCCCATAGGACATATTAAACCTTCTTAAAAGGTTAAAAATAATAGGGGTTGATCCAAATTTGACTTGGGTCAAATTTGGTCAATGATCTCTTCATCAACATAATAAAAAACTTTAAACTTTGAATTTGAATTTTTAACATTATCTAATTTTCTATTGCCAATTTCATCATAATTCAATTTATTATTGTGAATTTCATCATAATTCAATTCATTATTATAAATTTCATCATTATTTAATTGATTATTGTCAATTGCCTCATTATCTAAGGCACTTCGCTCATTAGGGTTAGTGTTTGTACCTTGTCTAGAATGAATTACTTGCATTCATACCTTATTTTTTCTCTCAACTCTTCTAATTGCTCTGATGTTTTGTTCTTCAACTTCTTCATCTTTCTTAAACATGAACCAGAGCCCATTTTTATAAAACCAACTAAGAAATTACTTCAAATGTGGGGTCCAAGAAAAACTACAACCAAGAAAGTATGCAGAGTACGCAGGGAATGTCTGTGGGGATAACAATCTCGATTAGGAATAAAATTAGACATTGAAAAGTGAGTTTTTGTTTTTACTTTAAGGAATGCATTTGCATTATAGGAACATGTATGTATTATAGGAACACGTACACATTTTTATAACGTGTATGCCTTCCTTGAAGTATAGGCATATACTATACAAATAAGCAAAAAGGCTCATATTCAAGCATTTTTTCCATTATAATATGATGTAATAACACTCAATAAGACTATAATATGATGCATAAATCCCTAATATGATGTAATAAGACTATCATATGGTTTAATAACACTATCAAATCATGCAATAAGTCTCAATATTGTCAGGATCCACGCTCCATAAGAGCACACATGATTACCTTTGTATAAGCAACTAAACAGGGAATTAAACCAGAAGTAAAATGTAACTAGAATTCAAAAACAACACAGAATATGAGAGACAATACAAACTTGTATTAATACTCTTCCAAAAGGAAATACAATGAAGAAGTCACACTCTTCTTCCCACACCTTTAGGGCTTCCCACACCTCTTGGGCATACATTAATTCTCTTTCCCTCAAAAGTTCACTCTCTCAGTTACAGTCCAACAAACAACTCAAACACAAAGTTGTTGTTCCCTCAACCAGTCAGTAACAATACTGCCAGTACCACAATCAACTCAATAATCGAGTTGTTGTTTCCACCAGTAAGTGACAATCAACACAACTATTGTTGCCAACTTCCAGTCCACCAAGTACTCAACGTACTCCTAGTAGATCTCCCTGATCTTGCTCCTTGTTGTGTTGCAGATCTCCTTTGATCTTGCTACCATGCAGATCTCCTTTGACCTTGCACACACACACACCTACAGATCAACTGACCTTACTTACACATGTAGATCTTACCTGATCTTGCACACCTTGCAGATCAACTGATCTTACACACCATGTAGATCTCCCCTGATCTTGCACACTTGCAAATCAACCTAGTCTTGCACACTTGCAGACCTAGATTTTACACACCTTGGAAGAACCCTTGTCCTTGCCTTTGCAAGTCCTTATGATTCTACCTCTTGGAGGATCCCTTCTTTGATCCCTCAAATTATAATACAGCCCATGGGTCTCTTAAATAGATCCCATACAAACAATAATTAGACTTCCTAATTACAATAATTAGAAATACAGACTCAAGACTTAAATTAGTCTTTTACATGCAAACTAACTGTCCATCCAAAAATAGACCAATTTTGGAGACGCATGCAAACGCATGCACACACAGGCTATCGACGTCAGTTCCTGTCTGACCGATGTCAGCCGACCCCTAACCGATGTCGGTTATTGCGTACACTGAAGATGACCGACATCGATTGATCAGATCGACGTCGGTTGCTCTGACACTCAGCAACCTCCTCCATTGTTTGCATCAGTGAAGCTTTTAGCTCCACAACCTAACAAATATGATGCAATAAGACTATCATACAATGCAATAAGACTATCATGCGATTCAATAAGACTATCATATGATGTAATAAATCTCTAATATGATTTAATTACGCTATCATATGATGCAATAAGGCTCAATATGATGCATAAATCCCTAATATGATACATAAATCCCCAATATGATGCATAAATCTCCAATACATGATGCAATAAGACTCTTGATAAGACTATAAAGCAAATAAGACTAATGAATGATGTAATAAGGCTCAATATGTAAGATGAAATGAGATAATTTTGCCTAAAATCCCATCATAGGTCCTTACAAAACTAGATGAATAACATGTTCACAAATTGGCACTAATCACATTCATGAATTTATGCATTTGTGATGAAATCAAGGAACTTGGGGGTTGTGTTATAAAATTAGGATTTAGGGTTAGGGGTTTAGTGTAATGGGTTTATACATGTGTATGTCATGAAATTAGGGTTTAGGTGAATAGTACATGTTCAAGTGATAAAATTAGGGTTCACAATCAATATGTCACAAAACATAACCTAATTTAGCCCTTTCAATGACATCGTAGACTCCAATTTAGGTTAAATGGGTTGAAATTGGCCATATTTGCATTTGTATTTACATTTATGATTAGATTAGGGTTAGGTAAGTCATACATGTTGCATCTAGATTATATAATTGATTGGGCCATAAATTTGGTTTAGGGGCTCAATTTTGCCCAAATCACCTCCCTAATTAAACTAATTGACTAATTGGTTCAATTCATGATAGATAGAATCATACTTAGTTTTGTCTCAAATCATATATCATGATCTTATAGTTATGTCAAGAAGGGGTTCAAATTAGCCTCACATACCTCCTTGATTAAATTTCTCCTATAATTGAACCTTGTTATGCCACGCATGTACCTCATATAGTCAAAAGTGTTAAAGCTATCAGAGATGTATCAAGTCCTAGAATTTTTAGAGTTGATAATGTCTCGAGAGGCCAAATCTAATTACATATCACCATGTGTACCTCGTACATGCTTAAAAGTGTCAACACTGTTAGAGGTGTCAGGTCTTAGAAGCGTTAAAGAGCTCTATTAGATCCTTGTGAGGTCTGATCTAATTAGATACATGCAAGTGTGTATCTTGTATAGCATATATTTGAGTTGGAGATCTAATTGTCACTTGTCCTAGAAGCATCATATTTATTAGAGCCTCAACACGCCCAATCCAATCAAAGATTTCCACATGTGTAGGTCTAGTACACTTAGATAAGTGTTAGAGTTGTCAGGATGCACATATTTGATACTTAGACATGTTCCATCATCAAGCCAACCAATCCAACTAAGGCCTATTCATAAATTTATCATACATACATAGAAGCCAATAATGTTTAAAGATTGACATTGAGCCAATCAACTCATGTCTAGTAAATAATTCACATGATGTGAGCCTCAGACTTGCCATTACTATATGAAAATTGTCATGTAGAGCCCTTTAAGGCCCCATCTGAATTAAGCAAGCACCGAACGTTATCAATTTTCAACATGTATGTATTCAAATTATTTATATCCCTTTGCCTTAAATTAGCCCTATATCCCAAAACTTACATTCATATTAAGTCCTACACGCAGGAGAGAACACAATTCAGCAATGGATGAGCCTCAACCTCAAATCCCAAGTTGAAGCAAGAATTCTGAGACATGTATTAATTTATTTCAATCCACATCATAAGGTTTGATCTCATTACAAAGAAATGTGAACAAGATGATAAAATATATATGTACAAAATATGTATAATCTTGAAACCTTCAGTGAGGGGGTGCACATTATTATTCAATTCTGATCAACCATCTATATGAGGTGAGTAGTTCATCATCCACATGAACAATTATTGGGTCTCTTTGATCAGCATCATCCTTGAGGGGAAGCAGGTCTCAAATTTAGGGTACATTGTCATAGGTTTAATGTATCTTGAATAAGTTCAATAGAGTTTGAGCTGGGGTAACTTATACATATGTTGTACTTGGTCAATGTCAGGTCTATGCTATCCCTTAATGGTTTTGAGTAAAGTCCTTAGTGCATTTAGATATTTTCTAAGCTATACATTCATCACTATAGGCACGACATCTTAAAGCCATGCCATCACTAATGGATACATGTGACCATTTCAAGTTTATTGAGCTCAAAACCACATCTTATACAAAATAAAATGCATACCCAACTTGACCAAAATATTTAAGAAAAACATGTACATATATTGTAGCTCCATCGTCCTACTTTCGTATCTTACCATCCCAATTACATAGTAAGGTATATAAATCTATAGTATTAATAAGCACCAAGTATTGTCTAGCTTGTTTTTGAGCTTGCAATTGTTGCATCCATGGTGCGGCTAGGACTAGTCCCATGTCAAAGACACACTCTTCAGATGACATGGGAATGGATGGAGTGGTTGATGGTTGTCCCATGTGTGATAGAAGGGTAGATGAAGGAGGTGCACATAATGGAGGATTAACCATATTTTCACAAGAGATATTAATTTTAGGCAAAATTTGAATAATGTGTTTGAATACATTAGGGGAATCAAACTTGAATAATTGTAACAATGGAAATCTCTTGTTATACTTTCAATTGGGACCTCAAAATGCACCTATTGAATTAGATGCACTAAGTGAACTTGGAGGAAACTTAAGGGATTTTATTCAACACATTTTAATAATGTTTTTGGGACAATCCAAGGCATGATTCACAAGTATTAGGATCCATTAGATAGCATTCTTGAAATAGATATCCAAGAGATGCACTGTTACACCAAGGGCTCAATTCTTATTTCTACTTACGCAAGATTATTGATACCATAGTCCAATTCAACGGGTTTGTCACTTAAATAAATTAGTTCAAAATTTATAAATAAATGGGTCTAGTCAAAGATATCAAAGAAACAACAAAAGGGTAAGATAGGATTTTAGGCAAGTAGGATAATATCAATAAGAAACACAAAATCTAAGCGCAAGTAAGGTGGTAAGGTATATCCTTACCCTACTAGGGGAAATATCCCAATACCTGTGCATGTTTCAATTGTCGAACAAGGCTTTTGTTAACATGTGTTCTATTGATGAAACATATTGGTGTATATAAATATTAAAGTTCACTAAAAGTTGAACATGTAATATCTAATACTTGTTCAACATTTATTCTATAAAATTAAAAGTAACCAATCACATCTTGACAAGAAAGAGTTAAGTATTGATACTCTAATGCACAACGATTGGTACTCTAAAGGTTAAGTTTTGATCATAGGTTTAAAAAATGTATTTTATGACCTCTCATGATAAAATTAGTTATATTTTCAAATGTATAATGTGTTAGACCTTGAAACCTTAGTTATAAGTAATTAAGACGACATATTGAAACGGGTAAATTTTTTGAAGTCTAATGCAATGTTATGGCACCTTAATTCACTGTCCAAAGCTAATGGGACCTTTCCCCTGTAAGAAACACAAGATTTGACATATCCCCTATAAGGATGCACATCTAATGGGACCTTTCCCCCATAACAAACATGAAATTTGTTTATTTCATTCTATGTCAAAGCAACACGTACGTATTCTTTATTGCGTTATATAACGTGCATGCTTTATATAATGCATACATATTATTTGAATTTTAATTTAAAATCGAGCCTTTAGGCTCTAAAACGGCTTGGATTTCTGAGCCAAAGGCTTAGGACTATGCATCTACAGTTGAGACTGAGATTTTGAGGAAAAACTAACAAATTTTAACTCAAATCGCTCAATATGCTATGGATTTCAACATCAAGATTCTAAAAATTATAATTATCATGATGAACACGTTTTTCTCTTTCTAAATGTATGATTTTTATAATTTTTGGGCTATTTAAAAGGTTCAAACTATATGTATTTCCAACAACACATTTTTTAGGCCACTACATGCCTCACCCATACATGCCTATTCATATTTATCTAATTTGTTTTTCATTGATCCAAATGTAAAACAAACTATATGGTAACAAACTAGGCCTAATTATACACACATTCAAAAAAAAAAAAAAAAAACATTTTTTTGAGGTAGTTAGGGTGGGCCGCACGGACGGCTATCCATTTTTTTGTCAATTTTTAGGATATACTTAATTGCAAAATTAATAAAAAAAATTATTGAAAAAATATAAAAAAAAGTTCGTAACACACTAGATCTTATCTAAATATTCAACAAAGGGTTTCTAACAATATTTAACGACGCTAAAAAAATGGTGGGCTACACAAAATGATACAATTCAAATTTTACTTAAAAAAAAGGAGGTCCTCTTCAAATTTTAGATGTTTGACCTATTTATACTTAACCATTTAAAAAATAATAATAATAATTAGAAACTAGACTTGAAATGGAATAATTCAAATTTTGAATGTAGCCATCTTCAAATTTTGAGTGTAGCCATCTCTAATTATCTACAAAAGTTTATATTTTTGAAATTTTAGAAAAATTATGTCCACGGATAAGACCTTTTTTGTCCCCCAAGTTAATGCACTTACCCATGTATATGGTAGAAAATTGGTTACACTACATGCATTTTAATGAAAAGGTTGATAAAATTTTGCATATTTTTTTGATAAAATTTTAATAGATAAATTTTTCATTAATACATATACCAACCAAGACTTTATATAATTTTATGACTCTCCCACGTGTTTTCAATGTGTATTCACATTTGATAATGATGCGTTTTGTAAATCGATGACCTAATTTGCTTCATCATGTTTCTCTATGTGTTAACTCTAATGTCATCATCTAATATCATACATTTGTGTAATATTAAGATATTTTAAAAGATTTATGATTCATATCAATATGAAATTTAGGCTGATATCCCTATCTACCCATTTATTTTATTTAGATGGTAACCTTGAGGATATTTTTTGATTGAAATATTCATTTGAAACCACCCACATCAATATTTGAAAGAGGAAATAAGATGGTGGTGGAATCGACACACTAAAATCAAGTGCAAGGGTTGATAGAGCTATTATATCCATGCCTTGTGTGTGGGGGGGATGCATGTATGTATATGTATGTATTCAATCTAATATATCATATGAAGGTAATTTAATAAGGATATAAAGAATTTTTATGGTTGTGGTACCTATGATCATTTATAGATGTCATAATTTATTATAATTCAATTCTAAATACGTAGTTCACATTGATAGGATTCAATCCATAATGTATGGAATAGTCGAAGGTTTAAGAGTGTAGAGCATAAAATTGGTTGATCGGAATAACATATATTAACTAAATTTAAAGAATATATAAATAGGCTTTGATAAGCCTTACTACAACACATAATGCAAATGTGGGACTAAAAGCCTAACTAACTAAAAAATAAACTACACCCGTGTGAGTGCTAACTCACTTATCTTTCTAACATTCCCTCGCTTAGTGGTCATATGGGAAGAAAACACATGACTATATTTCCCTCTTAATTTTAGCTTGTAGACATCGAGTTCGCTTGAAAATGTATCCATTACATTGAATAGGAAATTATTTCATTGTAGAGAAACATATATACTTTATTGAGGTTTATCTTTATTAACTTATTTTGAAACTTACGACTTAAAAATGCACAAAAACGTAAAACGATAATAAACAATACAAAACATATATGACAAAAGACTATAAACACAAAAATCAATACACAAAACTTAGATTACATATAAAAACGTAAATGACTAAAAATTTAAAAACTAAACTCGATTCTTTTAACACACATTAAACAGACCCAAATAAAAAAAATTATCAAAAAATATAAAATGACACAAATAAAAGATGACTTTATATTTAAAAAATATAAACTAAAACTTAAAAACATGACTTAAAACTAAATATAAAAAAACTAATACTATTTAACCCCCTTAAAGCTAAATTCTGAAAAAAAAAACCTAAAAGAAATGATTGAATAAAGAAACCTAAAAGAAATGATTGAATAAAAAATAAACAAAAAAATCCACAATCGCTTATAAAATTTAAACTTATACAAAACACACGGCTTAAAAACTTAATAAATAATAATAAAACAAACATAACATAAAACAAAATACTAAAACTAAATCTTTAAAAAAAAAAGGTAATTCCTAAAATAAAGAAAACAAACAAAATTAAAAGCGAATACATAAAAAAAAAAATCTAAACCTTATCATTTTTATTTTTTTTTCTTTTCTTGTATTTGCAGGCGACGACAATGGAGCTCGGTGATGGTGGGGATGGATGGAGCTGCAGAATAGTTGCCAGATCCGATGCCATAGTGGGCCAAGGTGAGAGGATGGCAAGTCACCAAGCTGGGAGAGAAGCGGTAGAGCGGGAGCTTGAACCAGATGAAGGACGGAGTAGGGTTGTTGGTTCAAAGCCGTGGCGGTTTAGATCTCAATGGACAGAGCTCCATACAATGATCAGAGATGTCTGACCGCTATGAGATTGATCGAAGCCAATGGGAGTGGTAGAATAAACCAACGCTGGCCGAGTGCTAAGTTTATTATAAAAAACAAATATATATATATATATATATATATATATATATATATATATATAAAATTTACTATGGGATTGCACGTAGTCCATACTGCTATCCATTGTAAATCACCCAGAAAACTGCAATTTTTTTAAAAAATTTTCTGGTATGCAATGAACAGAATGAGTGCAAAAAACTACGAAAAGAGGTGGACAAAAGATAATGATGGTGAGTGCCAACAGATTTCACATGGTCTGCATTGAAACCAATAATAAGTTCTGTTACACGTGGTCTTCACTGCGACATTACTCAATACATTATTTGGATGCAAATAATAATGAATGAAAAGTACAGACAAGAAAACCTGCTTTGATACCACTGATAGAATTCAATCTATAATGCTTGTAGGAGTCGAAGACTCAAGAGTGGAGAGCACAAAATTGGTTGATCTCAATAACATATATTAACTAACTTTAAAGATTACATAAATAGACTTTGAAAAACCTTGCTACAACATATAATGCAAATGTGGAACTAAAAGCCTAACTAACTAAAAAATAAACTACACCCACGTGAACACTAATTCACTTATCTTTCTAACACACATCACTTTCCTATACTTTGATAATTTCTATAAATATTTATAATCAAACTCCATTCAACTATACCATATTTCCATTTGTGATTCGACACATGGATAAAATATATGCATCTGTGCATCCTTATTCCCTCATGACCACAACTTCAATAAATGTCATAGTTTATTAAATATGTTTATTCGTATAATTTTTTAATAGCTTTTATTTTTTTAGTCTTTATTCTCTTTAAGTTTATTTTTTATTTTATTTTAAATTTTATTTATATTTAGTAATTAAATTGGTTTAATGGTCTCTTAAATCGAAATGGTAAATCCACAATTATTACATCAAAACATGATGATTAGGTTGTATCAAAAAGTAATCAAATCACACAAATCTACGTTCAATCATGAATTTCATAACATGACATAAACACATAGTACCACAACACAATCATATGAAATTAATTCTACTTAGGCATAAATTTAAACTAACACACAACTAATATGCATAAACAATTATCTAAATGTAAACATTCATCGAAAAAATACTAACGCTGATAGTTTAAATTATATATTTAATATGTACTATTTAACGTGGTGTATACAAGTTTCTAGCCATTCCTCTGTCATCCTCCAACACCTCCATGTACATCACTTTTTTTGATAATGCTCTCCCTCCATCATGCTCTAAGGGACGAGTCTTTCTTGCATCAAACTCATGACAAATAGGGAGTTAATCCATAACATAGTGACATATATATCATAAAATATTGTTGTAATAACAAATTAACATGATTCTAATGTAAGAATATATCATACAAATAAACTCATAGCAATGCAATCATGTAATAAAAATAATATTCAACTGTCCCATAACAACATATAACTTACAACTTAAATAATAATTAAATCAAATTACCAACTATAAATATCCACAGATAATCAAGAAAATTTGCTTAGCAAGAAATTGGGATGTAACATCCTTCCCCCCTCAAGTTGGCCATCATCCCAATGACACTTATTCAACATAAGTTCTGAATTAAAAACATTATTTAGTAGAAAAATAACATAGTATGAAACATCAAATCAAGCAAATAAATGTGAAAATCGCCTATAAAATTTATCATAGTCATCCTAAGTAGCACCATCATTAGAGTATTAGTCCTACAAGATTTTACACTGTGACATCTTATTACACAAATAAAGTTTACAAGTGTCAATTATTCTGATTGGTTCTACCATGACCACCCCGGGGTCTAGAATCTACAAAGTATTTCAATCCAATATATGCAAGAATTAGCTATATACTTTTAACAATAAAAATCATGGAAGACATTATGTAATGAAACTAACCTTGGTGGTAATACAAGCTTATACACTATAGGATTGACCACTTCTAACACCTTAAAGGGTGTCACATATCTTGATGATAATTTTTCTAACTTTTCAAATTTAATCTTCAATCCTAAGTACATGAAATCATCATAAAATCTAAAAATAAATGACCAAGAAGAGTTTCATAAAGCCTTTCAGCCCCTCTACACACCTCTCTAATCTAGAGAGTGTTTTTCTCATTCCTGAGAAAAGTGTTTAGAGAACTTGACAAGAACAATGTGTATAAGTCAATACCATTGCTACTCTACATAGTTTCTAATAAGTATGACATGTCAATACTGCTGCTACTCCACGTAACTCCTAACAAGTATGATGATGAATAGGAAATAGAAATAATACATTTATAATGTATATAAATTTAAGGAACAAACATTCTTTAGTATACATGTGTGTGGACATACGATTGAATTTGACAAATTTCTCTTATCAAATCCTAGAGTCGACAAGCTCTTCTTATCAAATTCAAACTCAGTTTCTACCAAGTCAATTTGAAACTAACTAAGATCCATTCTCATCTCTTAGTATTCACATTCCTAATTCACTAGTCGTCCCTTAGGTCTTCACAACCTAATGGTCTCCAAAATGTGCACATGGTTCAATGAATCACAAATCCATACTAACAGATCATAGAGTGCAATGATATATGATAAATAATTCAATATGTATCAAAATCCATCACAATAAAAATCATACAAACATTCCATAATTGTATTAAGTCTCCATTAAATGAACATAACTACTATCAAATTCCACAGTTTAACACATCTCTGTTATATTCATAGTTAGGAGGAAATAATGTTAAAATTAACATAACAAACAAAAACCAAGGATCAAACCCTACTTATAACCTTATAAAGAGAATAAGAGAGATAATGCCTCCTTGCTTGCTCAACTAGTTACACAATAAGTTATAAGCTTACCTCAACCCTTTAGACTAACAAGATGTTCCAAACATCTTATTCCATACTCATTCTAGGCGAAAGGTACATAAATGACTCATCAAAACAACATGTTTTAATCAAGATGAGAATAATACAAATATAATCAAGGGTGAATCATAATATAATGATTATAATCAATTTATAAATCTTAATCCAAAACCAATATAAATTTAGGGTTCGCCACTCCATGTGGTCAAAGTTCACAGGTTTAGATAAAGTAGCACTAGAAAGTATGGCTCTAAAAAGCTAAAAGTAGAAGGTAGTGAACTAACATATCAACAATAAAACTGTTAAATACCCTCACATGGTATGAAGAAAACACCGCAACCCAAGTTGTTAAAATCACTACACACTTATTAAACCTGCAAGTGTAGTATCACAACATGTTTCCACAATTGAAAGGAAAAATATTAACCACATAGATGCATCAATCCATTCCATTCCTAAAACTTCTCTATCAATAATAATTAAAAGACACTATCCCATAAACTCTAGGGAATATTGTCGAAATAGTTTTCAATTAAGGGAACACTTAATCAACATCATGAAAATATGAATCCACTCAGTGGGCTTATAATGATGTCAAAGGAGGGTGAGAGAGTAACAACTCACCTCTATGCTAGTTATGTAAGATGACACCTCTTCCCAATATACATAAATATATGACGTGCCAATCCATGATCAAAATCCTAACACATAAGAATCATCAACAAAGATAACTACACTCCACTACAAGGAGAATTCTCACTGCACTAGGTAGTGTCAATCCACAAGCGGTCTTTTAGGATTCCCTCCCCTAGGATTAATATACATAAGGCAAAAAAATCTATATAAAATGTACATATTTTTAAGTGAGAATAACCCCATGCTTTTTGAATACTCACAATACAAAACACAAGTGGCAGACGTGACTTGATTACCAAGTAAAGATGTAATCATTCTTGAGGTGTTTGATCTAAATGATCAAAATAGTGTACTGATCTCTTGTTCATGAATCATGAACTATGTTATTCGCTCGTCTACCCAGACATCGTATACAACCATCACCATCAAGACACTTGATAAACTAACCTTTTAACAACTCTAAGAGGGTACGAGAACTCCTAAAGGTACACACTCAATGTACCACACAACATTTCATAGAATCAACTATCAATCCTCATCACTACATAAAATGGGTAACATATGATTATGTATTATCTTTTCCAAAATTCTCTTCTATTATCATGATGTTCCACACATCAAATGATTTAGCTAAATAGATTCTTAAGTAAAATAGACTAGGAATTATGGATGTCTATTACCTATAATAGTCATCAAGCCATACATGAGGATCTACTAAATCTCACAACTCTAATCATGGTGTATCATGATTCTGCATTGAGGCACTATCAATCAAATATACACTTCAATTAACTAGTGCAATACTACACTTCACTAGGTTATGCATACATGGGTTCAACATGTCCTAACCATGCTTCAACTCTATCACCCAAAACAATTTCATCGAACTTAAGTGGATTCACCTTTTTATAGCTCTAGAAAACTCTACAGCTATCTATGATCTCACATCCTAAGGGTTTTCCTTCTTAATGGGATGCTATTCAGGTTCATCTCGGTCTTCTTCCTCTTCATGGCCATGAAAGTCTAGTTTCAAGACTGAAATTTTATCCATGGTTTCATTCATGGTTGCAAGAATCTGATCCAACTTTATTGCTTTCTCAATGACAAATCAATTAGGATAAAATGGAGGGTCATTGTCATCGACAATCGAAGGATCCTCTCCAAAAATTTTAGTTTTCACCATTATCCTTTTTGGTAAACATAAGGATACAAAAATGCTAATGGACTCATTAGGTCCTAGAGTTTGAGCTATAGCTTTGATACCACATGTAGCATCCCCACTGGGATCTATATAGAATAACATGATTTTTAAAATTTAATCAATGTATTCTTATTATATTACATCATGAGAATCTTATTAGTGATATAGATAAAACACTCAGAGAATGATAACTGTAAAATAAGCATATGACATATTTATGTCACTAATCACTATCATTAGATGAAACAAAACATAACTAAATATAGAAAGTAATTATAGGTGTCCATCCTTGGCTAGTGCAAATATTTAGCCACTATTGTCAATGTACAATAACTAATAATTACATCTTATCAGGGATACTGTTTCAATAATAATAAATATAATACAATGTACAAAATAGAAGATACAAGGTTTCACAGAGCATGAATTCTCTAAATTCTAATATCTATGACAATCTCAAGTGTCATATCTAAATAAATACTATTGTTAGGAGGGAGAGCATCATCCAAATACTTTTTCACACCAACCATGAATCATAGATCCCCCACATAATCTTCCATCAGGGAATGACCCTCCCTTCACAGATGAGTAGATAGTGATGGTTTAGAAATCCAAATAGACAAGCTAGTACCTGTGTGTTGCATGATTTATAATAACATGCAGTGTACCATAAATAACTTTGTTTTAACATGATATAACATAAACATGTAAATCATACATATGAAATAATAATGTTTAACTAAACATTACTTTGGCCAAAGTTTTTTAATAGTGATTGATCTCTAAGATCAATCAATTTCATACACACCATTTGATCATATTACCTTCATTTAGGATTGATGATGTTAATAATCTAGTGAAGTTTATCTCACTACGTACTTAGTACCAACAACGTGAGATTTAATTAATATAAATATAACCAATAGATTCATATAGATTACTTCCTACTAGCAGTCATAAAATACGCTAAACACAAGGATAATCAAAATGCATATATTTAGTCCATTAAAAGTATGAATGAATCTCCATAATATTATTTATCACATAAATAATAAGCAAATAAGTAAATTTATACCAACTGGGTATAACTTATGTTTAGATTTCATACTACTAATTTACATAAGTAGATTCAATATGATACATTCTATTATAAGCACTAATATCACAGTCCATCATTTTATGTACCCACTACTCACTTTCAAACAGTCATAAATAAAAAAATTATAATTCTCATGATAACATAGTCTTTCATTTAAACATCTGGTTATATCTTATGGAGGTGTGCATATTTAGATAGTGTCCTAACCTTCAGGAATCTATGACTTAGTTTTATCAATCAATAGAACTATATGCACACTTCATAAAACACTAATATATGCTATATTTATATATGCACTTATACATATTTATATACCCATAGTAAGTACCAAACACAAGTTCTCAAACCATAATGAAATACTGTATTTAAATGTCCACATTCATTTATAATTCTATACAAGGATTTTATAAGGTTTCAATAATCATTTAATAGAATATATTGATAATCAATTATGAAATATTAATATTCCTGGAATATTAATGAACAAAGTATTATAGCTAATAGACTATTTAAAATCGTATTCTGCTCTTCTTCAATCAAATTGCCATTTATTGGCAACAAACACTCACATAGTTGCATATTACCATACACATTTTATTTAAAATCAACTCCATCGACTTGTTCTATAAAAACTCTTATACTTAAAATACATCACCAGCCTCTACAAGAGTTCGAAAATAAATGCTTCCACCCAATAAATGACTAATTATGAGTTATAGACTTATAACATATTATATCTTCGATGTTCATATTAAAGCTCGATAATCACTACGACTAAATCAAGTGATTATATTATACTAATTATTGAACCACATTTTGCATGTAATCTTCTTTATCAAGATTACATTATATTATCCCAAGAAATAATAGGAAAAATAAACATATCTTAATAAGTCTATAAATCTTCTTTTCCTGAAATATGGATCAATAACATTGTTAACTTTAGACTTGAGCCATATTATATACTAATCTTTTAATATTTTAGGTAAGGTGTTTATGTATAAAAGGAATTCCCTGTTATTTTCATATCCCACTATCTTATATATCTTGATTCATCTGCCTGGTAAAAAAATTGATGAAAGATAGAGAAATAAAGAAAGTAACTTGGATGTAAATGGCACAGGGTTTGATATATACACATATACTTATTGTTGACCATATTTATAAGCTCATTATATATTGTCCATTAATTTTATATATATATATATATATATATATATATATATATAATACATTATTTTTATGACAGTCCAAAATCACATTTTTAGATCTTATAATGATGCACCTTATGTTCTTTCTGAGATCTATGAAGAAACGGGATGATGTTCAAGGGATAATGGAATTCATGCAAAGATTGAGAATTTGTATTTTTAGATTCAAGATATGTATTGAGTGATGTAGCCGAAGAAATATAATTGTTCCATTGCCAACATAGTGAGAAGTTAGCGATTGCATTTGGATTGTTAAACACATATCTTGGCAGAGACAATGTGTTAAGAATTCACTGGCATTTACCAGAATTGAATGTATAATAAACACCATCACTGGTAAAAGAAATGAACAATAGATTGAATGTATGTAGGTGCTTCATTTAGGAGTACGGTCTGCTTGTATTTTATTTTTCCAAGTTGTGGGACTCAACCCCATGCTTATTATAATTCATGTGTACACCATTCATTAAATATATGGTGTTGTCTTCTTTATACTCTTTACTACTTATACACATATAAACATATCAGGTTATTTGTGCTCTATTGATTGTGTTTCATATAAATTTTATTCTGATTCATATTAAAACTTGTGTGGTTGTTTATACAACCAGATCACCATACATATACAACTCGCTAGTACCCATAACCATGTATATAGATTGCCAAATTGTTATTGCTTTGATGACTTTAGTTATAATAGATATAACATGTAATGCAACAAATGCAACATATATCGTTGGTTTTAGATTTTATTTTAAAATTATACATCACAAATCACATAGTTGTATCAGATATAACATTTATAGGACAAATACATGTATAAATGGTACCAGTTCTAATACACAGGTCACTTTAGTTATGTATATCCTAATTATATCGCTAAGTTATTATCACATATACATTATATCCTAATTAATCAGATATCATAATTATATCACCTAATATTAGAACTAATTTATTTTTCTAATATATAATTAGTTCTATAAATGTTATTCGATGTTTTCCCAGTTCATTGACATATGTATCTGTATTAGAACGTACCTATATTTCTTCATATCCATACCTCATATATAATTAAAGTTCGTTACATTCCCATATTTGGCATAACGTGGGACTAAACTTGAGATTTCTCTGATTTTATATATGTTTTAATATATCAATATTTTATTGTTTTTAGAGAATATATATATATATATATATATATATAACTATAACTATATATCACATTATAGCAAGATTTTGATTAGAACCTTGACCAATCCTTACAAGCCTAAGGTACATAGCATTTATCAACAAAAACAAAGCGATCCAATTCATCGAGGGTTCAAACCTCTAGATAAACAGTCATAAAAACTTAAACATAACAGAATCTGAACCTTAATTTCATTAAATTTTACCTTGTATTGGATTCCAAGGTGGTCCTTGATGTAGAATCCAAAAGCGTCTTTGAACAAATACCCTGTGGAGATTTAAAAGTGTGCCCAAGATAACAATACCCTTTTATGCTATGTTCTTCTCTCTTTAAAAGCCTTCCCTTCCTTCTATGCTTTCCCTGTATCCTCCTCTCATTCACTCCTTTTAACTCCTCTTATTCTACATCATGCCTCCTCTTCTCCTATACTGTCTTTTTCTTTTTTGGCCTCTTTGCATGAATATCATTTTCCTCTTTTTATAACTCGCTCTTTTCTTTCTTTCTTTTATTAAAAATGACTTTTTTCTTTTTCTTTTTATTTTTATTTTATTTTCCTAAATATATAATTTTATTAATTATTACTTTATTCATTTTTACTTCCTAATTATTGTTTCTATTCATTTTATTTTCTTTTTATAAAAATCTATTAAAATTGTTAATTATAACACAGTACATTACAATCATTTTATTTTTACTAAGCTAGTATAGGGAAACGATCATCATGACTTACTAATATTACTACTAATGTAAATCGATAATATTCTCTTAAATTAAAATGGTAAATCTATAATCATTACATCAAAACACAATGGTTAGGCTATATGCAGTAGTAACCAATTCACACAAATTTTCGTTCAAACATGAATTCCATAACATGACATATGCACATAGTAGTACAACGCAATCATAAATTTGAACCAACACACAACTAGTATGCATAAACAATTATCTAAATGAAAATATTCATCAAAATATAATAACACTAACAATTTAAACTATGTATTTAATATGTACTATTTAACATGGTGTGTGTACGGTTCTAGTCATTCCTCTATTGTCTTCCAACACCTCCATCTATCTCACCCTCTCCGATGATTCTCTCCCTCTGTCATGCTTTGAGAGATGAGTCTTTCTTGTGTCAAACTCATGATTTAAGTAGGTAGTTAGTCCATAACATCATGACATATATATCATAAAAGACTGTTGTAATAACAAATCAATATGATCATAATGTAAGAATATACCATATAGATAAACTCATAGCAATACAATCATGTAATCAAAACAATATTCAATTTTCTCATAATAGCATATGACTTACAAGTTAAATAATAATCAAATCAAATTACCAACTATAAATATCCATGGATAATCAAGTAAATTTGTTTAGTGAGGAATCAAGATGTAACAATTATCTCTATATGAGTTAAGTATGTATATCGATGACATAGTGTAATAATAACTATATAATTATGATTAGTTTTGTTGAAGCAACATTATATTGGACACTTAAGATATTTGTGTTATACAATGTTCCTTCTCCCTGTAAGAATTAATGGTCCCAAGTAAATGTAAATATAAGTTAATAGTAAATTATAAAATCTTTACCACAAAATCAAGAGCAATAGTTGTATAGGAGGACGATTTCCAACAAAGTTGATAGAATGCATTATTTGATGTCACATGTCATGCTTTTAAGATTTTCAAGTTTTGCTAACATGGTAACCTAGTTTAGGTTTGAATATCATTGGCCTTGCAAATAAGGCGAAGATGAAGAAAGTATTAGCAAAGAATTATTCACGATTTTAAAATGTGTAACTAATATAATGAAATGTTTTTATAGGTCTAAGTAAATAAATATCCACACATTAAAATGTAAGACATTATGAAAATGACTATGCATCCAGGTTATTATGTCACCAGGGTCTAAGGGAAACATCTTGACAATGTAACATTTCAGACATAAGTGCTTCTTTTTTCATGTGTGCACTTAACAAGACACATCTTCCTTTCATGGCTCTATAGTTATTGTTTTACCCATACCTTGTAATTAAGTTGTCCAATATTAATAATATTTATTTGTAATCTATAAATTGTAAATTATAATGACCTCATAAACAAAATGTGTGTAATTAATAAAAGAAATTCAAACTCTAAAAATTTTAATTATTTTAAAATTAAAATAAAGATTAACCACTTTTCAACACATTTTTAAGGTTACACACACAACCAAAACATATTTCTATAATTAACGTATAAAATATGTCATATAATATTCAGGGTAATCCTATATGTAAATGCTTTCATGTCCATGGAAGAAAAATATTACTTTATTATCTATTTAATTGTACCCTTGAATAACATGCTTATAAATGAACATTTATGAGACATGAACATTCGTAAGGTGATTTAAATACATTCAAAATGTTTCACACAAACATTTAGGGCATCTATGTAACTTGATATACTCACTGTTACATGTACCCATCTATATGTGAATAGGTGTCAATAAAATGACCCACACATAAAACAATATTTTGAGGTTTGTTAATAATTTTTTGCCGTACATATTCAATATACACACTATATTATTTAATTGGAAAGCGGCATAAAACATTTAAATAGTTTTTGCAACGTTTAGTTGGAGGTGGACGTGTTAAGAGTATAATATAGTTTATATTCTTATATAAAATTTCATATATTTATATGAGTGATATTGCAAATTACTAGATGATGTCATCGATTTTGGACTTGTTAAATATTTCCCAAAGTTTTTCACCAATCAATATATAGGAAAATAATTTTTTAAACAAATTTTGTTAATAAATTTATAAGTTTGGTCATTTAAACATTATGAATATGTCGGCATGATACAAAATTATGTTTGGTTCAAATTATAACATTTTAATTTTTATTTTTAAAAAAAAAATAAAAATTATAGTATTTTATTATAGCAAGAATTAATAATCCTCATTTAATACATACTTAATTTTTTTTTTAAAAGTATTTAAAAACTTTTGGAAACATGAAAATATAAAAAGATAAAAGAAATTTATTTTGTTATGCAAAACTTGAGCGTTTGGCACATCCATATAAAGATGTCAATGTCAAATAGAAAATTATGGTTGCAGAACTAAGAAGTAACTCAATTGAGTTTTAAATTAAAATTAGTAGATAGACACTCCTAAAAACACCTTGAGAACAAAAATCCATAAGTTGTGTAACGTAAATGAAATTCAGGTTGAAGTTCATTTCTTCTTAATATGCCCACTATATATAGAGCTATAATGTATGCTTACGTTGAGATTTGCAATAAGACAACTAAAGAGAGTGAGCAATAATTTGATTTTAACACTGAATGACCATTGAATCAATTGTCGACATACATAAACATGGGTTGATTTTCCAAGTTTCATTTTAACAATTGAGGTGTTAAAAATAATCTCTCTCAATTTTATTTGGGTTTGGATTTAATTATATATTATTTTGACATGTTTCTAATTTTGTATTTCTTCTTCAAGGCACTTTGAGTGGGAAGAATTCAAGGATTGTTATTGCATTTCAGCTTGGAAGACTCCAAATATTTCAAAGGTTGGCATTGGTCAACAAAGACAACTATAGATCACTCCATGCATGGAGAATCGAAAGAGAAATTATATTTTATATACAATTTGTTGGGTCTTAAAGGCCAATTTGATTCAATGAATTTTAAAAATCTTTATCGTCATCATCAACATCATATGAATGGTTTATTTTCAAATTTAAAAGTTAATATAAATTATATAAATGACTCATTATCAAATTAAAAACCAACCAATGTTGTTAAAAATCAAAATGCGCTATCATATTAGAGTTAAATAAGATTGTTCTCTACCCCTTGTACTCTTCGAAATATATGGAGAGAGTAAAAAAATAATACGTTTGTATATTGGAATCAAAGTTATCATCTCTCTTATAAGAGAGAGAATTAACTAGGACAAATTTTTAAGATTGGGCCATTGTATTATATTTATATGGTGATGATGTTGATTTACTTGCTTAACTCTTTATAGAATTAGAAAAATAACTAAGGATCTTTCAATCATTTTGTATTAGATGTAACTTGGCTAGGTTATATTTTATGTCATTTCCTAACAATTGTGTTTAACCCATTTAAACCTAAAAAAGTTGGAAAAAAGATTTGGATAAATCGTTGAAGTGTAAAGGTGACATTTATGATGTTGTGACATAGATAACACATCTATGAGGTTCACATGATATTGACAAACTTGAACAATATTAAATTAAAAAACCAAACCAATTTTTTTATAAACTTTTAGAATAATGAAAAAATCAAAGTCAATTATACTTTAGTGAGGGTATATTTCATATCATTTCTAAATAATTATAATTAATCCATTAATGATTAAAAAAAGTTAGCAAAAATATGTGGTAAAATCATTAAAACTTAAGATGACATCTATAATGTTGTGACATTGATGAAGTTTACAATCTTGAACCAAACATGCTGAAACTAAAATTCCTAACTTTTAAAATAATGAAATAATCAAAATCAATTCTTACTTGATTAAATTAAATTTTGTGTTCTTGTTCAAAACTTATGTTTAACTCCTCTACTATTGAAATATTAATTAAAAAATTTAAACAAATCATTGAAACATAAAAATAATATCTATAATATTATGACATTTACAAACTAGAACACATTTATGACTTAATGAGATTGACAATCAGAACATCTGAACTAAAATTCAATAATGAAAGAATCAAAATCAATAAAAAATAATTATTATAAGACTAATAGTTACAAACTATAATTAAGGTTAGTTGGTCTTAACTAAACTTACATAATTAGAGTAACTCGTACAAGATTGCTACAACTATAATGTTATTTTTCAAACCGGCTAGTTTTGTTTCTTTATGATATGTATATTAGGCCCCACGGTCACTAAATATTATAGTTTCTTAATCATTCAAGGTATGACTTTATATTAATCAAGGTATGACTTTATCATAATATAGCGGCTTTACCAATGATATTTTAACACTTTCCAAGCGACGAGTAATAATATTATATATGATCTTTTGACTCAGGTGGTGGCATTATAATTGTGCATCTTAATTTACAACCTCCAAAGATTTTTACATTAGTTGCTGACATGACAACATGCCATCCTCACTCATTATACTAAAAATTATATTTATAATAAAATTATTATTGTATTAAATGTGTTTATATATATTTAAGTATAGGTTAATAAAGTGATTTTTTTAAGTAGCTAACCTCTAACTTTTGTTGAGTTATTGGAGAAATGTGGCTTGCAATGTATTTCGTGTGCCTTCTTCTTCTTCATTGTGTAATAAGGTTTAAAGGGGAAGGGGCCATCATTGTAGCGATTCTTGTCGACACTCTTGTAATCGTGCAAGATGATCACCACCTTAAAGGCTATTGCTTCCTAAGACTTGGTGTAGCGGGTGGCTTTGCCACCTCACTATGATAAGTTCTCGTAGTTGAACTTAAACCATTTTTCTCTATAAGGAACAAGACACTCAACATGTTGATGCTCAATTGGAAACAAAGGTTGTGAATTCAAATAACAATACAAATACTAGTTAAAATTCCATACTTAAAGGTGATAACCCATCTCACTTTGAGCAGGGTGTTAACCCAGATGAGCAATATTTACGTGCCTCTTAATTTAATAATCCGTTTATACCAATTAGTTATGTTTGATGATTGTTATATAAAACCATTTTAATGTTATTTTTGATTGGTGAGCTATATTAGATATACTTAAGTTCGTCTAGATACCTTTGAGTAAACTTAATTATAAATAACTTGTATTATTTAAAAGAAGGTTATAAATTTAAATTTCATAAAAATAGGATACATACACCTCATATTTGATACATAGTTGTCTACATTTTATATATTAAAAATAGGAGATAATTTCATATACTATAAACTACATTACAAACTTAAAATAAAACATACACCTCGTACACATAATAATTAACCTAATCTAACAACTTTTTGAAAGACATGATGCCCATCTTTTAATAATGTGCAATGTTTAATCCTCAAATATACAAATGATTAAATACGTAGTTTTCTTCTTATCATCATCTTAAAATTTGTGCTTCACATAAATCCTAAAGTAGCCTTTAAAAAGCGAAAGAAATCATATCAAAGAGGAATGGGCCAAACTTTTTTTCACACTAAAATAAACTAAAAATTGTATGTAGTGCGATATTGACACACCATCATTGTTTGTAAAGTTAAATGTATCTAATTTTTCTAGGGGTAGGGGTATGATGTTGTAAATATCTCTAGGTCGACCAGGTCAACCTAGCATAGTGTACAGGGGTTGAGAAAGATGCTAGGTCAATAGGATCGACCTAGTGCAGTGAATAGGAATTAAAATAAAGAGCTGATAATAAGTTTGTAAAATGAAACAAGATAGTTTGCAGCTAATCTAAGAAAGTAAATGTTGAATAGTAAATAGATAGTCAATTGAATTGATGTTAGCCAATCCAATTGATGCACACAATACAAAGCCTTGCACCAATGTTGGCTAATGCCAGTTCTTGCACACATAATTTGAGCAAAGAGCAAGCAAATAACTTGGAAAGTAAAGCTAGCTAATTGGTCAACCTAGAATGTTAATTAGATTATTAAAAATGATTTTAAATGATAGGGAGTTGGCTATAATCAAGGTAATAGATAGTAATTTATGGATGGTTTTAGGTGAGTTTAGGATGAAAGGGATTATAGTGGCAATGATATAGGCTTAGTATTGGGGCCTACCCCCTCACTTCACACACCGCATTGATAAGGGTGTTGGGTGATTAGCTAGAATATACCATTAACCATGCTTTATACTTGACCAAAACATCAAGTCAACTTCCCCCTTCGTGATGAAATCTAAGTAGATTGGCTTGGGTAGTCAAATGTTAAAATGCTTTTTGATGTTATCTGATTTGGTCGTGTGTGCATAAAATAGAAATAGTAAAACTAAGTAATTAATTAAAAACCTCTTAATTAGACTATGTAAACTATTCTAAGCATGAAAATAACTGAAAGAAAAGATGTGATTAACATACAGGGTGAATTCCAACTTTGAAACAAGGTCTAGTGAAAACACTATATGCACAACATACAGAACTAAGTTGATAAGGTCGAGCTAGTACTACTGAAGACAGGATCTGAAAAACCTACTAGGTCAACCAGGTCGACCTAGTTATTTTAGACAGCACACAAAACACATAACTAGGTCGACCAGGTCGATCTAGTTGGCCATGCAGGGATAGTTTTGAAGACTGCAAACTTGTAAGGAAAGTATAAAATAGAAAGAGATAAAGAATAAAAGATTGACCTTAATGGTTCAAAGATGGAAATGAAGGAGATTATTGATCAAGAACCTTAGATAAAACTGATACAATCTACAGAACTGGGTCGAGCTGATCGACCAAGCACTATAGAAACTTACTAAAAATGTGATAGAAATGTACTAGGTCGACCTGGGCGACCTAATTGACTGAACTAGAAGTTTGAAAATGCACTAGGTTGAGTTGGTCAACCTAATAGGCTAATCTAGAAATCTAGAAAATTGGAACCTATACTAGGTTGAGCTGATTGATTAGGTTATACAAGAACCTATTGTAAAGTGGTTGAACATGTGCTAGGTTGACCTAATAGGTTGGACTGGAAATCTAAAAAGTACTAAAAACCTTTATTGGGTCAAGCTGATCGATCCACTTGCCTATTTTTGCACATAGAGAAAAATAATTGGGTCAACAAAATTGAACCAATATGCCAAAATATATGATAAAAATGATGACAAAAAGAATGAAATAAAGGAATTAAAAGTGAACAAATCTTATAAGGGTTTGTTTCACGTTGGGTTCACTAGAATGTATGCAATCAGAATTGCATGATTTATATGAATCAATCCTAAATCGGATAACATAGAGCACACCTACACTTATGATTGGGTATACACTTGTTAAGCATGAGCATGACCAATATGGGGATCCACTAGACCTGATTCGGAGATCACTTGTATCACTTGTCACAATATATCATGCTAGGAAGGGTTCTAAAGCCTACAGTTTAACACAATCACACAATAACCCTATAAGAGTCTTATGATTTGATATTTCACTTATACTAACAAACCAAAAAGTAAAATATTCTAATAATAAGAATAAAATAAATAAACAACAACTAAACTAAACATGTATATGAGACATAAACTCATGTCAATGTATACAAAATCCTAATACATGGGAGAGAAGAATACATATTGCATTATCTATCTACTCTTAGAAAGGAGAAATAAAGTTAGGAATACTTGCCTTTGAAGATGAACTTGTCGAGTCTCAATCTCTTCCTTAGCCTAGGTGATTTGCAAGAGATTGTTATAGCTTGTAAGAATAACCAAGATAAATCAACTCTAGGCTATATGACCTACCTAAACATCCAAAATACTTCTCCACAAGACAATAATAGAGCTCCAAAGAAAGTATTGAACCCTAAATCTTTATTCCTCAAGTAGAATGGTCAATAAACAGATGTTCATTCGTACTTCTTTGCTTAATTCAACTCTCTTATGAAATGGTGGTAAATGACCTTGTATATATAGGTAGATCTTACCTAAATGTTTTGGACATATCGGTTGTACTAGGTTGATCAGGTCGACCTAGCACATTCTTGGTCTAACTCATTAGGTCTGTGATAGGTCAGCTGAGAGGCTAATAATCAAAACGGTTAAAGTGACCTCAAAACACACTAGGTCGACCAGGTCGACCTAGTTTGTTGAATAGGTCAAAAGGGTAACAAAGTAAGAAATGAAGGAATAAAGCATAACAATGAATGGAATGGATATGAAAGAGAAGAATAAGCCTAGGGTTTAAGGTTTTAGGAGATAAGTATGTAGATGACAAGTGGAAAAAGGAACAACAATCTTACAAAGCACCAATGGTCTGCCCACCCTTTTCCTGGTGCACCCCTTAAGGCATGCACTTAGAGAGATTGAGACTCGACAAGTTCCTGTACGATACAAGGTGTCAGAAATCAATAAAAGTTCAAAAATATTATGTGTATACAGCTTCTTTCGTGAGTGGTGGAATATGAAGTTGTGTGCTCCTTCATATGACAATGTGTTGTGATAATAAAATTATAATATTTTATGTTTATATTATTACTCGATTATTGTATAAATAGATTATTATTTTATTATATATATTATTATATTATATTAAATAGAATATAAAATATTATGTATTATATATTAATATATACTATTAATTTATATAATACTATTAATATTATTATACATATTATAATATACTAATAGTAAATATATTTTATATTTATACTTAATAATTAATAGTATACATAAAGTATAATGGATATCATATAATATTAATTAATATAATATATAATAATATAAATACCTATAAATAATATTATTTTTGTCGATAAACCTTCTTTAGTAAGAGTAGTGCCTCGACCAGCGACAACTTGTAGAAGATATTCAAAGCAGATATCTAATTCTTCACATTATTGGCAGAGGCTGCACCATATTCTTGCCCAACTAGTATGTACATAGAGAACACAAAACACGTCAAGGCTGACATAAGATGCAATAAAAACAACAACTTGCTCACATTCATTGATATAGACAACCACCATGTATAAGGCAACATTTAAATGTTTGAGGAGGACCATGTTATTTTTAAAATACATTAACATCCTCTGATCTCTTTGTAGATAACCCTTGATTAGTTTTCTCTTCTCCCTCGGCTATTTTGGAAGCCAAAAATGGTATCTAAATTTTATTGAGAAAGGATCCATAATATTCACTCCAATGTACTTCTTCACCCTCTCATTTGTTGCAGTTTTGTTGAAGGCAAAGTGCAAAAAATTACACTTGGTTGCTCCCATTGTTATTTCTATCTCATAATGTGTGAATGAACGGAGTACATCTTCCTGCTCTACATTAGTTTTACCACCTCATCTTGTGATGGCAATTTATCTCCTATCAATCTATTACTCATTCCTATTTTATTTTTAGCATATATATAGGTAATAAATTCAACATGTCCTTTTGACAATCTTGACATCATAAACATTTTTACCAGTTCAATTTTATGAATATCTAGAGATGAATCAAAAGAGAATATACCCTATGTGCTCCTCAGTATAATGTTTCCACCGTAAATAAATAAAATTTTGTGCATTTATATGAATGACATTGTAAAGTACTAGATGGTGTCATTTATTTTGAACTCGTTTAAAACATCACCAAATCTTTCCACCAATCAATGCATAGGAAAATGATTTTTTAAATAGGTTTTCTTAAGATATTAGCAAGTTTGATCATTTAAATATAGTGAATATGTCGATATAAAAAAAATGTTGATTGGTTCAAATTACAACATTTAATTGTTATTTGGAAAAAAATGATTCCTATAGTATCCTTCCATGGCAAGAACTAATGACCCTCATATAATAGACCCAATTTTTTATTTTTTATTTTAAGTATTTGAAAACCTTTGCAAATACGAAAATATCAAATATTCAATTTTTTTATCTTGTTATGCATCAATCCTAAAATTGAGTATCTGATATATCCATATAAAGATGTCAACTTTAAAAATAAATTATGATTACAAAACTAAGAAATTACTCATGTGAGCTTCTTAGTGAAATTGGTAGATAGACAATCTAGAAAATGCCTTAAGAAAAAAAATCTATAAGCTGAGTAACTCAAATTAAATTAAGGATGAAGCTTATTTTCCCCTAATATGTCCATTGTATATAATGCTATAATGCATGTTTACATTTATATCCACAATAACAAACAAACAAATAAAAAAAAACGCATTGATTTTGACCATTGAATCAATTGTCCACATAAGTTAACTTAGGTTGATTTTCCTAATTTTCTTTTGGCAATTGGGGTATTTAAAATAATCTAGATCTCAATTTTATTTGGGTTTGAGTTTAGTTATGTATTATTTTTACACGCTTATAATTTTTTATTTCTTCTTCAAGGCACTTTAAGTTGGAAGATTAAAGGATTGTTATTGCAATTCAGTTGGAAAGAGTCTAAAGATTTCAAAAGTTGACATTAACAAAGACAATTATAAATCACTCTTTGCATGAAAAATTGAAATATAAATTACATTTTCTATACAATTTATTGGATCCTAAAGACCGATTTGATATAATAAATATTAGAAGTCTTTATCGTTATTAACAACATCATATGAATGATATATTTCCAAATTTAAAACTAACTACAAATTATATAAACAAGTCACATTACCAAATTAAAAACCAACCAAGCTTTTTAAGAATCTAAATGCATTATTATATTGGAGTTAAATAAGATTGTTTTCTACTCCTTATAGTCTTCAGAATATATAAAGTAAGAAAATTATACATTTGTATATTGAATTAAAACAAAGTTGTGATCTCTATTTTAGAAGAGAGTGGATTAATTGGGACAAATATTTAAGATTGGGCCATTATATTACATTTATATGTTAACGATGTTGATTTACTTGCTTAACTCTTTATATAATTAAAAAAATAATCAAGGTTCCTTTGTCATTCTACATCGGATGTAACTTGGCCAAAGTATATTTCATGTCATTTCTCAACAATTTATTTAACCCATTTAAATATAAAAAAAGTTGAAAAAAAGATGTGGACATATCGTTGAAGCTTAAAGGTGACATTTATGATGTTGTGACATAGACAACACATCTATGATGTTCATATGATATTGATGGACCTGAAAAATATTAAATGAAATATCCAAACTAAAATTATTATAAATCTTTAGAATAATAGCAGAATCAAAGTCAATTGTAGCTTGGTCAAGTTACATTTCATGTCATTTCTCAATAATCATGTTTAATCCATTAATGACTAAAAAAGGGTGGTAAAAATATGTGGATAAATTGTTAAAGCTTAAGGTGACATCTATGATGTTGTGGCATTGATGAAGTTAAGCATATCTATAGTATGGTAACATTAATAGAGTTACCAATCTTGAATTAAACATGTCAAAACTAAAATTCTTAAAATTTAGAATAATGAAATAATCAAAGTTAATTCTTGCTTTTTTTTAAAACTAAAAAAAGTTAATAATTGCATCAACAACGAAAATTGTAAATCAAAATGAATAATTTTTTTTTATACAGAGCAGAAGCCATTATATTTTAACATGACACTTGCATGTATGTTTTTAACCTTTTGAATTTACTTTTCAACTTTTTGCTAGTTGTTGTGCTAGATCAGTGTCACTCTGAAGAACCCTAGAAAGAATATGAAATTGAAAATAATAATTTGAATAGTAATTACAAACAAAATATACAAATTATTAAATCCAATAATACATCTATTCTTCCAAAAATATTTATTAATTAATTAAAATAATTTTTTATTTTTTTCTTCAACAATTATTTTTTACTCATATACAACTAAAACGTTAACAAAAAAACCCTCACAAATCACCAAAAATATAAAGATAACATTTATATACATCTATCACATTGTGACAGACAAAATCACAACAATCTAAAATCAAACATTTGAACTAAAATTCAATAATGAGAGAATCCAAGTCATGAAAAAATGATTATTATAAGACTAATCATTTGTAAACTATAACTAAGGTTAGTTGTTCTTAACTAAAGTAATTAATTAAACTAACTTCTACAACTATAATGTTAGTTGTTTTGTTTCTTTATGAGATGTATATATATATTAGGCCCCACGGTCACTGAATATTATAATTTCTTCAAAATAGATTTACACATTATCTTTAGTTTAGTTTACATTTCTTTTAGGAAGCAAAATGATTAATTAAGGTACAACGGCTTTACCAATGATATTTAACACTAATGAGTAATAATTTGAGCACCAAATAGTTGTTATTTATCATAATATAAGGCTTTGTTTTTATATCATATATATATATTTTTAAATTGAATAAATATATTATAAAAATTATTAAGTTACAATTTTTATATATAATAGTTTTTTGGATTTAGGGGAGAGGGATAAGTTTGTGCATCTTAATTTTATGGGTACGTAAAATTATGTAGGTATTTTATTGGTACATATATATATTCAATGTATATAAAATATAACCTTATGATATCATCATTTTTGTTTGATATGTTTAAGTGAAGAGAAAATCTAATTTTGAATTGATTTATTAAAAAAAGAAGAGGAATTGTTAGTTGTAAATAGTTAACCAATTATTGAACATCTTATGTGACATGTTGTGATTAGATGTTACAAACTATTATCAGGGACATGTTGTACTACAATATGATGTGATGCCTGTACAATAACTATTAATCCCTTTTTATTTTAAAATTGGTTCTTTCATACACATGTCCTATCATAATTATTGGGCTGCATCCAATAATTTGTCACTCTCCCATGTACACATATCTACATTTATGTTTTAAAGTAACAAATTACAACAATTTGAATAAATATACATTTATATTACAATTTTCTTTTACTACACAACTCCAATTAAAAGATCATTTCTGTCAAATTCACCCAACAATTGCCCTGAGCCTTTTCATATCAAGAGTTTCCAAAGATTTTTACCTTAATCGCTGACATAACAGCATGTCCTCCTCACTCATTAGACTAGAAATATTTATAATAAAGTTATTGTTGTATTAAATGTATTGATATCGATTTAAGTATAAATTACTAAAGTGGTTTTTAGAAGTAACTCACCTTTAACATTTGTTGAGCTATTGGGGACATGTGTGTACCTTTTTATACTTCATTGTGTAATAAGGTTTAATGGGGAAGGGGCCACCATTGTAGCCACTCTTGTCGACACTGTTGTAATCATAAAAGACAGTTGTTGCCTCGAAGGTTAATGCCTCCTTCGATTCAGTGTAGTGGGTGGCTTTGCCACCTCACCATGATAAGTTTTTGTAATTGAACTTAACCTTTTTCCTCTATAAACAACAAGACACTCCACATATTGATGTTCAAGTGGAAATGAAGGTTGTGCATTCACACTTAACAATACAAATACTAGTTAAGATCTCACCCTGAAGGTGATAACCTATTCGACTCTACGCAGAATGTCAAACTAGATGAGCAAGATCTGCATGCCTCTTAATTTAGTTGTCTTTTTATAATGATTAACTATATTTGATGACTAATATATAAAATCATTTTAATATTATTATTTATTGGTGAGTTATATTATGTACATTTAAGTTGGCTCAGGTATTTCAGAATTAATTTAACAGTATAGAACTTATATCTTTAATAAAAAATTCATATGTTTGAATTCTACAAAAATAAAATATATATACTTCATATTTAAAATATAATAATGTACATTTTATATACTATAAATATAAAATAGTTTTATATACTATAAATTATGTTACAAATTTAAAATAAAATGTACATCTTACACACATAATAATTAATTTAATTTAAGAACTTGTATATATATTTTTTATATCATATTTTGTAATAAATTATAATTTTTAATCTTCAAATATATAATGATTATCTACATAATTTTTTTCTTATCATTATCTTAAAATTTATGATTCACATAAATCCTAAAATGGCCTTTTAAAAAGTGAAAGAAATCACATCAAAGTGATATGGGCCAAACCTTTTTCCAATCACTAAAATAAAATAATAATAATATATTTGACATCTACACACACATTAAGAATATATTTGATCCTCTTTAATGTTTGTAAAGTTAAATGTATTTAATCTGCTTTGTAATTAGATATAACGATACAAACATAAGTAGTTGAGAGAGACTCTCTTTATGATTTTCTTGAGCATAAAACAAACTTAAAAAGTGCATGAACTAAATAAATAAAAAATATAATAAAATTCTCATACCCAAACTCATGAAAAAATGGCATATTAACTCAACACCTCACATAATAATAAAAAGATAAGGGTATGATATAATAAACGCATTAAAAACACACATAAACAATGTTAAAATTGAAAGGTATTTTTTTAACTAGTTTGTCACATCCTAATATTAGGAAGTTAGTAAGCATTCTATTTGTTTATTAGTCTCTTTCAAAACATATTAAAGATTTAGGATTTATACACCTTATTGTATGAATTTAAAAAAAATTGGAAAAAAATTGTTTAAGAGTTTGTAATTTATAGGATTGGTAGAATGTTATATAATTTTATTATTTTTTAATTATTAGTAAATATTTTTTCAAAATTTAGAGTTATAAATCAGAATATTTTTGACTGGAGCTATCAACCAATTTGAAATATAAATGTGAGGCTCAGATCTCTCTTACAATCATTACAACGGTCATAAATGATCCTATAAACATCATCATGGTCATAACAGGTCCCATAAACATTTCCATCGACCACAACCAACCTAACATGCCATCGAGATTTGAACCTAGATGTGGTTGGATACATCTAAACCATTTTAACCAATTCACCCACATCTCATTGGTTGTTGATTAGAATATATTATTAAGAATATGAATTTATTATATGTTTCAGTATTTAATTAAATCTTGATATTGTTATTGGATATATTTATTTTTCTAATAATATTTGCTTAAATGTGTTATGATTCAAAAATTATATAAGATTTGGATTAGTGTATATATAATTTTTTAATAATATTTGTTTAAATGTGTTACAATTTAAAAATTATAGAAGTTATTTGATCATGACAGTTAGACAAATTTAAACTCTAATCTTTACCGAAGGCCTTTTGGATTTGGACAAATCAAGTTTAATTTTGATGGGACCTCAAAAGGCAACCCAGGTTCATTGGTTGTGGTGGGATTTTTAGAAATCATGAGGGCCATCCTCTCCTTTTCTCCAATGATATTGGCTCAAAAACTAATGTCACAAAAGCTCACGCTTAGTTAAAAGGCATTCAATTTTCTCTCTCTCATGGATAGTTGAACTTAGTTGTGGAAGGCGATTCATAATTAAATATTACATTGCTATAAATTTAGGAGTCATTAAGACTTGAAAAAATCAGTTCATCCTAAATGAAATCAATCATCTAAGAGGTTTGTTTGAGCATTTGGAGTTTCTTCACACAAAGAGAAGAGGTAATTTAGTTGCAGACTAGGTGGCAAACAAAGGGGTTTTCCTCAAGGAAAATCAGAAGGGTAAGCCTATGCTTGTGGGATCCACCTTTTCCCAATGACTTGCAATGCCTAGTTCTCAAGGATGCAAGGAGTGGGGGATATAAGTCCTAGTCTCTTCACCATTGTCATCCATCTTACTTGTCCTAATGATTATGCTTTTATAGTAGAGTGTGCCTTGTGTCATGTGGAGGATTCACTTGTGCCAATGGATTTTGGTGTTTATGATTCAACTTGAAGCTTATCAAATCCTCATTTGGTTGATTTGAAGGTGTTGGGTTCTCGACGGTCTCTGTTTGCTTCTTGGTTTCTAAGTCCTTTTCTTGACGCTATGCAGTCAAGAACCATGGATAAAATCAAAGGCATTATAAGATAGGTTTCTTCTTATCCCAAGATTCATGCTAAGAAGGCTACATATTTTTCAAAATAGCTAACAAAGGAAGTTGTTGTAGGTCATTTCGCATAGAACATTGATAAAGAAATTAAAAAAATCCTTTGATGAGGATTAGATTGAAAAAGATGTGGAGAGCAACGACATAGATGAATGAGGTCAATAACCAAGATATATCAAAGGTCTTACAATCTCTGATGGTTGACCTCAAGTAGTAAGTGGGAAAACACAATGTCTTTGATCCAACACAGGGTATTAGTGGTGCAAATATCCTATTGAATGTTGCATGCTCATATGTTTCCAAAGAGGGAAATCATGCCAATGTAGTTCTCCCACCTAGAGTGATTTTTAAATCATTCTCTTTTGATTATATGCATACAATAAAAAAATGGTGTTTATACTTAATAATGATAACTCTTAACTTGCTTTAGAAGGCGCTTGACTTAGCTTAATGCATTGACATATTGGTGACCTAGGTTCAAATCTCACTAGTGATCAGGTTACCCACAATAGGGGACAAAATTGACATATTAGCATAATGGAGATACGAGTCCATTGGCACCCTGCTTACATTCCAGATTAGGTGTGGGCCCACCAACCCCATAATTAACATGTATAAATAATAATAATATTATTATATATTTTTATTACACATATTATTAATGGTATATACTATTTTATATATAATAATAAACAAGCAATAGTAATTTATATATTACAATAATATTTAAAAATATATATGGTTATAAAAATATAATATAATTATCTATATGATACATTATATACTATTTTAATAAATATAGAATCTAAAACTTCAATGTCTTATCCCCACGTTAGTGATATTATAGTGATGATTTGAGACACACATCGAATGTGGAGCCTTATCATAATAAAATAGGCTTTCATGACATTTTCATGCACCCTTGATAATAAAAAATAGCCATTCAAAGACGCCAACATAGGGGGTTGTAAGTTGCATACCCCTCTGTAATAGGTGTGGGGCATGTAAATCCACCCGTTATCTTAAATCTAGGTTTGGTGTACAATATGGGCCCTCCATTATACAATATCCCATTAAATACCCTATCATTGACCCTCACCATCACCACTTATCTCACCTTGAAATATTTTACCACTTGCATGTCTTGTTGGCTTTGCCCTTCCCAATGATGTGGCGGGAAAATACTATTCATGCTACATTATTCATGAGTACTATTCATGATGATGTGGCATGTGATGATTTAGGATGGTGATGAGGCTTCTCGATGATGTAGAGGCATTAGTCACATTGGTGAGGTGTCAAGAACACTATTCCTGATTACTACTATTTGCCACTATTCCTAATTGGCACTATTCCTAATTGACACTATCCATTATTGACACTATTCACTATTCATGATTGGGTTAGGTGGCAAGGGGTGCTACTTTCATGAGAAGATAAGAAACAATGGTCAAAAGGAGGATCAATCAACCTTTGGAGTTTTGTGATGATGAGGAGACAAGGTGCACTATTCTAAATTGGAATCTCCTTTAGCTTTTGACTTGTCATGTGAAGACCATGTGAAGTTAGTGCATTTTTCTTGGTGGAGCCTTTGTCTTTTTTCCATCATTCATCCCATGACGAATGTGGTGTGGGTTTCTTGAATATTTCATGTGTTCTTGGTGGGAGATTCCCCCATGTGATGGGTTGGTGCCATCTTGGGCCCCCTTTGTTGTTTCCTCAATATAAATTTGATAAATGCTTGTATTCTTGCTTGGTTAGTTAGGCTATAGTTAGAAGGCTTAAGCCTAGTGAGAAGCTTGGGTATCATGTTTGGTGATGAGACCAAGTTAGTAATGTGGGTTGGGAAGTAAGCTTGTTTAAGTTTGTGAATGCTATGCTTTATTGTTATGGCCTTTGAGTTTGTAATGCTTTGTTGAGAAAGTTATGTATTTGTGAGAGAAGATTAATGAAGATTTATTGAATTTGTGAATTGAATGCTTGTGAAAAAATTTATGTGAGAAGAGTGAGCTGTGGTTTTAGGCCACATCAAGTGGTATCAAAGCAAGTTCTTATTCCTTGGGTAGAGAGAGTGTGAGAAAGTTTAGTGTAGGCATGAGAGAAGCCTTACAAGAATTGAATATGTGAGTGTTATTATTTATTTTATAGGTATGAAGGTGAAGACTGCAAATAAGAGTGGAAGTATTCCACAAAAAGAAGAATAGATGAAGAAATTTAAGACCTAGATAGGTTGTTGGAATTGGTGATTAAAAGATATGAAGACTATGGGAATGTTGAAGAAGAGGATTTAGTGTGGGAGATGATAGACTCCCTGAAAGCAAAGGTGGTTGCATCGAAGAGAGAGATAGGCACATGGGAGGATCAAGAGTGTGACCATGAAAAGTTACAGATGGAGGAGGATAAAATGAGTGAGAAGAAGAAGGTTGTCATGGAGGACAAGAGAGTGAAGTTCTTATGTGAAGAGAACAAATCTGATTTTAAAATCAGTAAAGGGGAATAAACTTGTGAGCAGCCAATTGTTGAAGGAATCCTTGTAAAGGATGATGGAAATTTGAGAGAAGAAGGTTGCAGTTTTGAAGATTTGTAGAGAGATGAAGAAATACTCATACAAGAGGATATGGAGGAGATTTATGTTGAATAAGAAGTTGAAGACATCCATGTGAAGGTGGAGTATTGTCCACCAAATGAAGGAGACCTATTATGTGAATATAGGGAAGATGTTACAGATTCTCATGAGTGGGATAATTATGAATATTTGGTTTGTGATGGCAATGAGTTTGCCAATTTTCAGTTGGAAGTGATGGATGTGCAAGCTAGTGCACATGAGGAGAGTGTGGAGGGAGAAGGCGTCTGAGAAGAGATGCATGTGTAAGAAGATGGTGAGAAGATTATGAGCATTGGAGAAGAGTTTTACATCATGCCTTTGGAGCATGGAGAAGTTATTGTTGAGGGATTTTGTTTTCCTTGATGTAGATGCACGTGATGAGATTGTAGATAATGTTATTGCAGCACTGAGAGAGGAGATTCCAATGGATATGTTTTGTGGTGTGGATAATCCAATAGGTGGTTAGATGGTGGAAGAAGTAAGCCAAATGGGCTTTAAGTAGAGGTGGATGGTTAGTGGTGGGCTAGAGCTCATATGGGATGATGAGATGTGTGCTAGAGCATCTTGGTGGAGGAGATTGGTTTGTGGTGGGTGTGATCACACGAGTGTCTAAGATTGTGGGATTTAGACCACATCTAAATCTATTAGAATATGGATATATTTTTGGAGGAGGACGATGATTTGTGGTCCTGCGAGGGCTATTTTGAGATTAGTACATAGATGCTGGAAGAAGATAAGGAAAAAGGGATATTCTCCAAGTACACTAGTGTATTGGAAGGGGATGCCATGGTCATTATGCCTGGTGATTGAAAGGGTAGTTCTACCACTCACCCCATCTATGTGATCAAGAGATCACATTATTTACCTTAGATGTCTGATGCAGGAGCATGCAAAGGATTGGGTAATCTTGCATCACACAAAAATAGAGTGATGTGCTTTTACAAATTTTTTTAGAATAATTGGCAAGGATACAATAAGGACAACTCATAGGAGCTGAGTTGCTTTCAACCAGAGGAGAATGATGTGGCAGGAAAATACTATTCATTCTACACTATTCATGATGATGCAAGATGGTGATGAGTCTTCTTGATGATGTGGAGGCCCTAGTCACATCTATGAGGTGTTAAGGACATTATTATTGATTGCTACTATTTGGCATGACTGACACTATTCATGATTGGGTTAGGTGGCATGGGGTGCCATTTTCATGAGAAGACAAGAAATAATGGTCAAAAGGAGGATCAATCAACCTTTGGAGGTTTGTGTTGATGGGGAGACAAGATGCACTATTCTAAATTAGAATTTCCTTTAGCTTTTGACTTATCATGTGTAGACCATGTGAAGTTGGCACATTTTTATTAGTGGAGCCTTTGTCTTTTGCCATCATTCATCCCATGAGGAGTGTGGTGTGGGTTTCTTGAATATTTCATGTGTTCTTGGTGGGAGATTCCCCCATGTGATGGGTTGGCGCTATCTTGGGACCCCTTTGTTATTTTGCTCAATGAAAATTTTATAAATGTGTGTATTCTTGCTTGGTTAGTTAGGCTAGAGATATAAGGTTTAAGCTTAATGAGAAGTTTGGGTAGCCTCCTTGGTGATGAGACCAAGTTAGTAATGTGGGTTGGGAAGCAAGCTTGTTTAAGCTTGTGAATGTCATGCTTGTTGGCAAGGCCTTTGAGTTTGTAATGCTTTGTTGAGAAAGCTATGTATTTGTGAGAGAAGATTAATGAAGATTTATTGAATTTATGAATTCTATTCATGTGCTTATGAGAATTTTTGTGTGAGAAGAGTGGGATATGGTTTTATGCCACATCACCCAACTACTTCATCTTTACTAAAGATCATTGTGAAACAAAATGTCTCCTCCTTGCACAACACATTACCACACTGTATGAATAAACACACAACCTCATTGTCAACTATCACCTTCAATAGAAATATAAAAGTATTGGTGCTTAACCCTTAGTACACAAAATCAAAGATGGTTAGTGGTCATACTGATTGACACTTCCTCTATTTACAAAATTTGCTTTATCAAAATAAAATATTACATCCATTCTAGTGTAACTTTCACCTTTGTGACAACTATTGATTACTCTTCTATTGGACTAACGTTGAACACCTTGGGCCTTTGAAAGGGAGGCTACAAGTTTAATTTTTTTACCTACCTTTAATCAAAAGACAAAAGACTTATTTAGCATCCAAGCAATTTGGAAACATATAATAATTTATAATCTACCTTTGTCTTATAATACTTATCAATGTAGGATTAACCCAATTACAACATAATTATAAATATTTTTAGTATTGATATTAATCATATACTAAATTGGAACCTTTGATATTTGAAAAAAGAGAGAGTAAGAGTTAGAAGGTATTCTCTCTTTTCCATTTAATATTTTTTTTGAAATATGTAATGTTTTATAATTCACCTTTATCTCACAATACTTACTAATGTAAGATTAACCCAATTACAACCTAATTATAAATATTTTTGGTATTAATTTTAATAATAAACAAAACTAAAGTGTTTAATACTTGAAAAAAAAGAATAGAGTTGGAAGGTCTTTTTCATTTGGAAAACCATATCAAGATATTGAACTTTGGTGTTTGAATTAATAAAACGCTAGTGATACTCTATAGTTGTGAAGATTGGAGTTGAAATCACATATTAGAAAACGTGGAACAAAATTGACCAAATGCAAAAATAAATCATTATAGATAGCTTCAAAATTTAAAAATGCTAGTGATACTCTATAGTTGTGAAGTTTGGGTTGAAATCATATCCTAGAAAACTTGGAGCAAAAACGAGCAAATCTAAACACAATTGATTATATATAACTTTAAAATTAAATGTAATACACCTTACCCTTTACTCTTTATGGACGTTGGCATTTTTCCCCCATTGAAAGTGAAGTCTTAAAATGATATATATTATGCAAGCACAAGTTAGCAAAAATAAAACAAGATGGTCTCCTTATCATTACTCGACAAAATTGTGTTTAACACATCTTGGTCTAAAAAGAGGTTAAAAAAAATTATTTGATAAATGGTTAAATTTTTGGATATCTACAATAAATCCATGGCAACATAGTGGCTAATTCTTGCAACGATTGCCACAAATATTTTTTGTGAACTAGATGAGTTGGCATGCCATTTATTATTAGTGCAAATTGTTTTAAGAACGAAAAAAGACATAATAGAAATAAATAGTTAATGAGTGCATCTCGCTAATTGAAACGAAAAATGTGAGGTTTTTAAGAGAATTGTAATAAGATAGAGAAGAAGCAAAATAAAAATTTTAAAGCATAATTTAGATGTAAGTTTAGATCAAAACAAGATATAGGTATTGTAAAGTCAAGTGTTAAATTGTATAGTTATGAATAATTATCGCTAGATGAGTTGAGTATTTAGATCGATGATTTAGTGTAATAATAGCTATACAGTTGTGTTTAGTTTTGTTGAAACAACATTATATTAGACACTTAAGATATTTATGATACATATTGTTCCTTCTCTCTGTAAGAATTAATGGTTCCAAGTAAACACAAATACAAGTTAATAGCAAAATATAGAATCTTTGTCACAAAATCAAAAGTAATCACTGCATAAGAGGTCGATTTCCAACAAAGTTGATAGAATGAATTATTTGATGTCACGTGTCATGCTTTTAGGATTTTCAAGTTTAGTTGACATGGTAACCTAGTTTAGGTTTGAATATCATTAACCATGCAAATAAGGTGAAGACAAAGAAAGTATTAGTAGAGAATTATTCACGATTTTAAAATGTGTAACTAATGTATTGAGATGTTATTATAAGTCTAAATAAATAAATATCCACATATTACAATGTAAAACATTATGAAAATAACTATGCATCCATGTTATTATGTCACTGGGGCCTAAGGGCAACATCTTAATAATGTAACATTTCATATGTAAGTACTTCCTTTTCATATGTACACTTAACAAGGTGTATGTCCCTTTCACATTCTATAGTTATTGTCTTAACCAAACTTTGTAATTAAGTTGTCCAATATTAATAATATTTATTTATAATCTGTAAATTATAAATTATAATACCCTCCAAAATAAAATATATATAATTAATAAAAATAATTCGAAATCTAAAACTCTTAATTATTTGAAAATTAAAAAAAAAAAAAAAAAAAAACCACTTTTTAACACATTTTCAAGGCCATATATGCGCTACCAAAACATATTTCTATAACAAGCACACAAAACATATGCCATATAATAATCAGGGTAATCCTATATGTAAGTGCTTTCATGTCCAAGGAAGAAAAAATATTATTTTATTATCTATTTAATTGTACCCTTGAAGAGCATGCTTAGAAATGAACATTTCTCAAACATGAACGTACACCTGGTAATTTGAATGCATTGAGTGCTTCATGTAAACATTTGGGGCATCTATGTAACTTGAAATACTCAATGTTACCATGTGCCCACCTGCATGTGAATGGGTGTCAATAAAATGATATTTTGAGGTTTGTTAATATATTTTTTTTGCCATACATATTCAATATATACACTGTACAAATTAATTGGAAAGTGGTATAAAACATTGAAATAGTTTTTGTCACATTTAATTTGGAGGTGGATGTGTGAAGAATATAATATTTATATGAGTGATATTCTAAAGTATTAGATGATGTCAGTGATTTTGAATTTGTTAAAAATAAATTAAATTTTTTCACCAACTAATATATAGAAAAATGTTTTTTTAAATAAGTTTTGTTAATTTTTTTTAAAATTTAGTCATTTAAATATTATGAATATATCAATATAATATAAAATGATGTTTGGTTTCAATTATAACATTTTGATTTTTATTTAGAAAAAAATGATTTTTATAGTACCTTACAATGGTAGAAACTAATAACCCTTATTTAATGTAGACTTAAAATTTTTTTTTTTTTAAACAAGGGTTTAAATTTTTTTGGAAACATGAAATTATCAAAAGATAAAAGAAATTTATTTTGCTATGTAAAACTTGAGCATTTGGCAGATCTATATAAAGATTTCAACTTTAAAAAGAAAATTATGGTTGCAGAACTAAGAAGTAACTCACCTAAACTTTATAGTGAAATTGATAGATAGACACCCCCAAAAACACCTTGGGAAAAAAAATCCATAAATTATGTAACTCAAATAAAATTATGGATGAAGCTCATTTTCTCCTAATATATCCATTATATATAAAGATATAATGTATGTTTACGTTGATATTTATTGTAAGCAATGATTTGATTTTGACACTAAATAACCATTGATTCAATTGTTGACATAAGTAAACATGGATTGATTTTCCAAGTTTTATTTTAACAATTGGGGTGTTAAAAATAATCTCTCTCAAATTTATTTGGGTTTCGATTTAATTATGTATTATTTTGACTTACATGTTTCTAATTTTTTATTTCTTCTTTAAGGCACTTCAAGTGGGAAGAATTCAAGGATTGCTATTGCATTTTAGTTTGGAAGACTCCAAATATTTCAAAGATTCGTATCAACAAAGACAACTATAGATAACTCCTTACATGGAGGATCGAAAGAGAAATTTTATTTTCTATATAATTTGTTGGGTCCGAAAGACCAATTTGATATAATGAATAGTAGAAATCATTATCGTAATCATCAACATCATATGAATGGTTTGTTTTCAAAGTTAAGACTAACTATAAATTATATAAATAAATCGTTACTAAATTAAAAACCAACCAAGATTGTTAAGAATCTAAATGCACTATTATATTAGAGTTAAATAAGATTGTTCTCTACCCCTTATACTCTTCAGAATATATGGAGAGAGTAGAAAAATAATACATTTGTATATTGGAGTCAAACAAAGTTGTCATCTCTCTCTTAAAAGAGAGAGAATTAGTTGGGACAAATCTTTAAGATTGGGCCATTGTATTATATGTATATGGTTATGATGTTGATTTACTTGCTTAAATTTTTATAGAATTAGAAAAATAATTAAAAGTTCTTCGACCATTCTATATCAAATGTAACTTGGCTAGGTTATATTTCATGTCATTTCTCAACAATTGTGTTTAACCTATTTAAACTTTAAAAAGGTTGGAAAAAAGATGTGGACAACTTATTGAAGTTTAAAAGTGGCATTTAAGATGTGATATAGACAATACATATGTGATGTTCACATGACATTGACGAACTTGAACCATATTAAATTAAACAATCAAACTAAAATTTTTATAAACCTTTTGACTAATGAAAGAATCAAAATCAATTATAACTTGGTCGGGGTACATTTCATGTCATTTCTCAATAATCATGTTTAATCATTAATAACTAAAAAAGGTTAGCAAAAATATATGGATAAATCGTTGAAACTTAAGATAACATCTATGATGTTGTGACATTAATGAAATTAAATGTATATCTATGACATGGTAACATTAATGGAGTTTACAATCTTGAATTAAACATGTCTAAACTAAAATTCCTAACCTTCAAAATAATAAAACAATCAAAATTAATTCTTATTTAATTAAAGTAAGTTTTATATTTTTGTTCACCAATTATGTTTAACTCATCTACGATTAAAATATTAATAAAAAAAATTTAGACAAATCATTGAAACATTAAAATAATATCTAAAATATTGTGACATTGACAAACTGGAACACATCTATGACGTAGTGAAATTGACAATCACAACATCTGAACTAAAATTCAATAATGAAATAATCAAAGTCAAGAAAAAATGATTATCATAAAACTAATCAAGTGCAAACTATAATTAAGGTTAGTTGGTCTTAACTAATTGTACAAGATGCTACAACTATTAACTAAGGTATGACTTCATCATAATACAACGGCTTTACCAATGATATTTTACACTTTCCACGTAATGAGTAATAATTTGACCACAAAATAGTTGTTATTTATCATAACATAAGACCTTGTTTTTATATTATAAAAATTAATAAGTTATAATCTTTTGATTTAGGTAGTGGGATTAGTAGTTATGCACTTTAATTTTATGGGTGTATAGAATTATGTAGGTGCTTCATTAGTATATATAATTTATTTAATTATATAAAATTTGATTTTATTATATTATCGTTTTTGTTTAGAATGTTTAATTAAAAGGAAAATCAAAATTTTTAATTGATTTATTAAAAAAGATTATTAATTGTGAATAGTTGATCAATTATTGGTTAATGTGACATGTTGTGATTAGATGTTACAAATTATTATTAAGTGCGTGTTGTAGTACAATGTGATACTTCGACAATTTTTTATTTGATAAGGTAAAATGCTTTTGATCGGAGTTAAGCGAAAATACAAATGTGATTAGAAGCAAGCAATAATTGTAAGACTAATAAGGCCCCTCTCACAAGGGTCCAACAAGTCAAACTTCTGCTAAGAGTCAATGCAAGAACCAAACACAGACCTAGACCCTTTAGCCAATCCATTGCAGAAAACCTAGAAAGGATAGAACAAAAGTGAAAGCCATCCAAAAAGAGTCTGAAAAGGACGTCACTGGCCTACAACTGGGTCAATAGCCTCAACCATAAGCTAGACCCTATTTTCTCTCATGCCTTGAGAGAAGGTCTTTCGTCATCTATTGGGAGTCGTTGCACACCAAGTCTTCCACCTCCAATCTCAATAACTCTACCTCAAAGCATCTTCCTTTTTCTTCGTAGTGGAGTTGGCATCAGATTTGGGTTTACCAAGCCATAAAGGGGGAACACAACGATCGTAGCAAGATCAGACGGAGGGGGGAAAGGGCAATGGAGGAGGGGCAAGTTGCAAAGGGAGAGCAAGTGAAGCGAGGGAGGGCTCCATGGATAAGGATGGAGAGGGGGAAGGCAAAACCTGGTAAGAAAGCTCAAGAGAACACTACATGGAAACTTAGTTGGGGGAGCCCCCTTTCTTCATCCACACCTGTTGAGAGGGGGTAGGGAGGTGAACGAATAGTTGAAGAAGACCTTGCCGCCTTGTGGCCTAAAATATTGCACCGAAAGCAAAAAAATAAAAGGCCTTCATAGCTGGGATATTGAGTCCATCTACCCCTGGAAGAAGACAACACCACCAAATGGAAGAGGGGCTTGGAAATGTCCATGAGAGCGCAATATCACACAAATATACCATTCAACGAATTCCCACCCATTTTAATGAAAGATCCCACTTTGTTGACCAACTGCCTTAGTAGCTCCTCCTTCTGCATGATAAGTGGCAGGTGGTATAGTCTGATCTAGAGGGATGCTAAAGAGATCTTAACTTCTGTCAGGTCAAAAAAGGAGACCATAAGAATAAGGAAAATCTAGAGCTTTGGAAGAACCACGACCCTAAAGACCAGACAAAATTTTGATTCGAAGAGCTTTGAAAGGTAACTAGGAAGAAACCAAACCTGATTAGAGAGAAGGAAGGGACAACCAAACCCCTCCAAGAAGACTACGATGCTTCGATAATAAGTATTAGTCCCGTTTTTAATTTTAAAATTATCCCTCTTAGACACATGTCCTATCACAACTATTAGACCACATCTAATAATTGGTCCCTCTCCTTTGTATAAATATCAACATCTTTATTTTTAAGTAATGCATTACAATAATTTGAATAAGCATAGACTTATATTGTAATTTCCTTTGACTACACTGCTACGATTAAGGGGTCCTTTCTATCAAATTCACCCAACAATTGAACCTTTCCCTCTTCATATCAAGAGTCTCTAAAGATTTTACCTTAGTCGTTGGCATGACAACCTATCATCCTCACTCATTATACTACAAATATTTATATTAAAGTTGTTATTGTATTAATTGTGTTTATATAGATTTAAGTATAAGTTAATAAAGTGATTTTTTGAAGTAACTCACCTTTAAGTTTTGTTGAATTATTGGAGAAATGTGCCTTGCACTATATTTTGTGTGCCTTCTTCTTCTTCATTGTGTAACAAGCCTTAATGGGAAAGGCCCACCATTATAGCAACTCTTGTTGATACTCTTGCAATCGTGCAAGATGATCACCACCTCAAAGGCTATTACTTCCTTCGACTGGGTGTAGTGGGTGGCTTTGCCACCTTGCCATGATAAGTTCTCATAATTGAACTTAACATTTTTCTCTATAAGGAACAAGACACAACATGTTAATGCTCAATTGGACACAAAGGTTATGTTCATTCAAATAACAATGTAAATGCTAGTTAAGATTCTGTACTTGAAGATGATAACCTATCTGACTTTGATCAAGGTGTCAACCCGAATGAACAAGATCTGTGTGCCTCTTAATTTGATAGTCCTTTTGTAATGATTACTTATATTTGATCACTGTTATATGAAACCATTTTAATGTTATTATTGATTAGTGAGTTATATTAGGTACACTTAAATTCTTCTAAATAACTCTGAATTAATTTAATGCCAAAGAACTTATATTTTTCAAAAGAAGATTATAAATTTAAATTCTATAAAAATAAAATACATACACTTTATATTTAACACATAATTATATACACTTTATATATTAAAAATATGAAATAATCTTATATACTATAAACTACATTATAAACTTAAAATAAAATATACATCTCATATATATAATTGACTTGATCTAACATTTTTTTAAAAAGATACATGATTTTTTATACCCATTTTTTTCAATAATGTGCATGTTTAATCCTCGAATATACAAATGATTGTATACATAGTTTTCTTCTAATCATTATCTTAAAACTTGTGCTTCCTATAAATCCTAAAGTGGCCTTTAAAAGGTAGAAGAAATCATATCAAAACTGAATGGGCCAAACTTTTTTCCACACTAAAATAAACTAATAATTGTATGTAGTGCGATATTGACATGTACACTAACATTAAGAATATATTTGATCACCATCATTCTATGTAAAGTTAAAAGTATCCAATCTACTTTGTAATTGCATGTAGGGGTATAAACACTAAGGACTAGAAGACAAAATTAAAAAATGGCATATCAACACCTTCCATAATGATAAAAAGATATGGGTAGGGTATAAAAAACACACTATCAAAATAAAAAATGCCAAAAATTGAAAGATTTGTTTCAGCTAGTCTGTCACATCATTAATGTGAAGAAGTTAGTAAACAATGTATTTTGTTTATTAGTCTCTTTCAAAATATATTAAAGATTTTAGGATTTTTATAGTCCATTGTATGAGTTTTTGGAAAAATTGTGTAAGATTTTTTATTTTATGAATTAGTTGAAAGTTGTGCCCTTTTTAAATAGTGATTGATGTGTATGATATGGTAAATATATATTGATTAACATATATTGTTATGAATATGAATTTATTTTATATTTTAATTATTTTATTAAATTAATATTGTTAGTGTATATTAATAATATTTGTTTAAATATATTATGATTTCAAAATTAAATAAGATTGGATTAGGGTATATATCATTTTCTAATAATATTTGTTAAAATATATTACAATTTAAAAATTATATAAAATTTATATTGGTGTATGTATCTTTTTTTAATAATATTTGTTTAAGTATGTTATGATTCAAAAAAATTATAAGATTTGGAAGATTGATTTTAAATATAGAATATGCTTTCAATGAAACAATTTTTTTTTTGTGTGTGCTTCAATAGGTAGCATTTACATGGAATCACTGAATTACATAGAATGTCAGTATCTCAGCTTATATTTCAAAAATAAACATATAGCGGATTACAATGATGAGTAAGTGTACATCTAAATCAGTGAGCTCCTTTGGCTAAGCAACCACAAATAAGGGGCATCCACATCATCAAAGTCACTTAGGGCATGACCCTGGCCTCAACCACTTGACTCTCTATGTCGAGTACCTAGAGGGATTTGCACACTAGTAGATGGATATAAGAAACCATCATCCTCACCAATCGGCCTACAACCCTTTTGATAATGGAATAAAATTTTATTATGACTCCTTTTTAGAATTGTACAATAATATACTTTATCTTAGACCTTTTCATCTTTATTCAATTTCATTTTAAAACTATTGAGAAAATATCTAAGGGATTCACATGCCCAAACTGCTATTTAGTATCAAAATTTATTTATTAACAAATTAGATGGTATGGATTATTGTTGAATTTAATTCTTCGTACCGAAATGAATCAAAGCTCTAAATGTCCTTGGTGTCACTTTGCCTTCCAATTTGATTTTTAACTCTCTTAATATAACTACTAATGTTGTTGTTGGCTTTGAGACATTGCAATAAGATATTAAGCAATGTTGTTAGAAATCAAAACATTTGTTGTGTAGTTGGATTGTATAAATGGAAAGGTTAGAAATTAGTTTTTCTATAAAATTATATTTGTTCAATGTCAATATTATCATTTTGATCCCACGAGTATATATAATTATTTTATTTGATTTTGGATTTAGTGGTCTAAATAAGATAATTTTTTTGAATAAATTAGATTGCATAAGATACGTCTAAATTATACATATTTGAATGTAAAATGCACAGTAAGATTGATTTATTACACTTATGATAAATATAAATGACCAAGAGGATAGGGTATTTACCTTGTTTTTGTTATGTTATATTATTTGATAATGTATAGTGGTCTACATTTCCCTAAAATAGATTTGTGTTTGCTCGGATTAGATTGTTAGAATTTACCGAAATGAATCTTGTAATGCCCAGATGCTTGTGGTAACCAGATGTGTCTACTGATGGAAAAAATTATTCTTTGTGTTTCTGTTGGTCTATTCCACCACAAAGTGATGCGCCTCCCTATCAAGAATATTCATGTGCAATTTTAGAGGCTCAGTCATATGCATAGACCCACATTTTTCTCCCTTCACCTTGAAACCCTAGTTCCACTTTTGACAATTTGCTTGTAAAAAAGGGTTATATGGAATGGGTTGGACAACCTCAACCACCCTCGCTAAGTGTCTAAGCATTTCTTATGTTTTAATACTATGAAGTGGGCTGAAACTGCACATAGTTCTCCTACCTAACTATGTGTGTTCAATAGTGGTATATTAGTACACAATGTAACTTATGTGGCTTTCGACACTTGACAACTTATGATTTTAACTTTACAATAGTATTCAAACTTGGCTTAATGATTGTTCCTTTTAGGATTTTTTACACTTAGATAATTTAGGGTAGTGCCTCAAGGATGTGCAAGTATATTCCTCAATGTACAAGTAGATTTCTAGGTGAATGTTAGATGTTTTTTAGATATAAATAAGTGTAGGCTTGATGTGTATATATAAGAGACTCTTTGGGTAATTTCCCTTTGAATCGATGTGTGAAACATGTGGGCCGACCCAAATGAATGGTTTGAATTTGAAAACTAGCCATTAAGATAGATACGGGAGACCTCCAATGAAATTAGATGATCTCGATGACCGATATCATCTAACTATTATCAAAACTATCCAGGATGGAGAAGATAATGATTTAGAGGATGACATTAGTCTAATAAGGATGATATAACATTTAGGTGTAACTTAGGGAAATCATATATTTGTACGATATAAAATTGGGAAGTCCAAACTCATAAGTAGATGAATAAATTAAGAGAGAATGTTAACAAGAGTCATATATGTATGTATAAATCATGTATGTTAAGGATTGGTCAAATCTAACTTTGTCAAGTATCTAATATCAAATTTATGTGTTTAAAATTACATGAGTTCTTATATTAATTTTTTCTCCACATTGTCAACTTCATTTTATAGGATGAATGCAAACCAAGTAGCATTTCTCACTTATCATTTTTCATCCTATAGTCATACACACTACTAAATAAGCAAACAATATCAAGTAGCATTTCTAACTTATCATTTTATTGGTTGACTATTTGGATAATAGGGGTGTTATGTCTCCATTCTTTAATATTTGCTCTAAAGTAGATATTTTTCCTAATGAAGTCAAAGCTATTGTGGATAGAAAGAGACTCATTGATTTTCATTAATATTATGATGATTATTCATGATGATTGTGATGTTTGGTATGTCTATATGGGTGGGTATAAGGCGTATGGTAAAATTAATGTTAAGAATTTTTTATGCAGATCTCAACTCAACCTATAATTCTACTTTTACTTGCTTGCAAACTTTTCATTCCTTCTTCACCCATATTAGGCCTATCTTGCACAAATGGGCCAAAACTAAAATTCCTGCTCATTATAAGTTCCATGACATTTAAAAAATTATAACACATTATTTTAAACCATATGAATCCACTTTTGTCACTCATCACCATGCATGCCATTCAATATTCCACTTCTTGTCTTTTAAGCCTACTAGCCCTACTCTTGAGTAAATCTCCTTGTTGGGAGCATTTGAAAAACTATCTTAAGAAAAAAATACATTTTCAAGGACCCTTTTGGGTCATACAACTCTTTCATATTTCTCTTGGCCCACTCCCAAGACACAATACACTTCCTTCTTTAGACCACCCCTCAATTAACCCTCTAAATAGACAAACCTCCTTAGTCTGAGTAATGTACGGTCAACCAAGGCAAAATATTGACCTTTTTGGATACCCTTTTTCCTCATTAATCTTAATCAGTCATTTTTTACCCTAATTATTTAGAAAAATATGTTATTTCTTCACTACCCGTACTCTTTTAGGCCTTCCCTAGACTTAACACTAGCACACAACCCTAATTCCATACTTCTCCATACCTGACAACTCTGATTCTTTCTTCATTTCCAAGAACACTTAAAAACTATTTAGATTACCAATTTTTATACTTTTCCAAGGGTTCAATCTCTCACAAATGGCAAAACCCTAATTCTAGGGTTATACAAGCCTACACATGGCTGAGGGCTCATAAAAATCAATATCTAGAGATATATAAGGTTTGAAATGCTCAAATAAACTTCCTCAAGTTTGTTTTGATTTCTCTCAACTTTAAAGATAAGAGAGACACCTCCTTTGGCTTTGTTTACTCTCTTAAGTATTGGAATACATGTTCTTATTGCCCTTTTCAAGACGGAGACAATAGGGTTTGTGCACTAATTACTCTCAATGACACTTTGTAAAGGTTTTAAAATATCCATCCACCTTCATTACACCTTTATTACTTCATACCAACTATTTTAATCATATCATACACCCTTTGTTCAAGAAAAGTCCTTTTTCTCCACTTGACCATGCACATTCAGGCTACTTACAAGCCTGTGACAGTAACTCTGTTGTTTATTCATGTGTTAAAGTCTCATAGTGGTTTTTTAAGGATTTCAAGACCTCCTTTACTGAGGATACCAACTATTCAAATCACACTTTCAATGATCCTCCCTGATAAAGACACATAAATAAATCTTATCTCTTTATGCCACATTGATGAGCTTAGAATATGGCTCATTATTGACATGTTATTTCCGTCAATTCATCTCTCTAAGGTTATTATCTTATGCAAATTATAGATTGTTAGATAGCTATTACATAGAAAGTAGATACTTGTCTTGTTTATATTGAACTAAAGACTAAACCATTACTTTATCATTAATGTCTAATACATAGCATATTTTAGTGATTTTTGTTATGAAGAATGCTTAGGAAGAAGACACAGGCAATGTATAGTGAAAGTTCAATTTTGATCTCCATCTAGCAGAACTATGAACTCACACAGAATGAATCTATGGACTCTGCAGGCTTGTTTCTACAGACTTCGCAGACTTATTTCTATGGACTCTACAGGCTTATTTCTACAGACTCCGCAGGCTCGTTCCTACCGACTCTGTAGGGTTAATTTTGTAGATTATGTAAAGATAAAGCTACAAATGGGGAAGTTGGTGGTTAGATAAGATGAGAGAGAATCATTCTAGTTGGAGTCAAATGAGGAAAATACTCCCCTGTTACTTTATAAGATTTGCTTTTGATAAATTTGTATATATTTAGATCTTAGGACTATTATAGGATAATATATATATTTCATCAGAATAATTGGATCTCTTGGAAATCCAATCTCTTATTTTTGGATGAGTGGATCGACCAAGGAATCTTATCTCTTTGCATCCTATTTTTAGTTGATTATATTAGTATAAATGTAAGACTTTTTTTATTAAAGATAGTAGATGAAAGATACGTACAAACATATTACAGGTTTTAGACAGATTGTAATCATTTCAGTTTTATGAATTATCACTTCAATTTTCAGCATTGATTAATCTTTGTTCCTGAGTCTGAGAGGAGAAAGGGCCCACTCTCCTTGGAACTAGGAACTCTATACGATATTTATGTTATGTTATATTAACTCTTTGTTATAACTAATTAGAATCTTGCTAATGTTTGCATCCATTCATAAAACATCAAAACAAATTCACAGTTTAAAAGGCATTTCCTTATTCCAAAGTCATTTCCATTCTAAGTAAAGTGTGTTTTATTTTACAGCAAACATGTGAAACAAATTTCCTTTTTAAGTTAAACATCTTCATTTCCACGCAAGTGTAAATAGGAGTGTGATTTTACTTTCAAGCAAAAGAGTGGATTCATTTGATTAAATAGTTACATCTTTTCCTTTTCAATAAAAGAGTGAATCAAGTAGTTTAGGACACATTTCTTTCATTAGTCAAAGTTAGAATAGGACCATCAAACACCCCCACAAGAAAACTTCTAGATCTACCATCCTACACCTTACTGCAGACATCTTTGGACACTAGCCTTGGTTGATAAGACATCAATTGAACATTGATTAAATGAGGAGTTGAACGACACTTGTCACACATGATAGTTAATTCAAGTAGGGTATAGACAGAGTTTATAACACCTAAGATTTAAATTGGTTATTGAATCTAACACTTCAATATGGGTCATCCTAAAGACCTCTCTAGACGCCATGACCATGCTCATGCATTTCAAGACATTGGACTTCTTAATTCCTATTACCAAATATTGATTGGAAATTCTGCCTCCTCTTCTATGCAATGTACAAGTTTCTCCATTACTGATATGTTTTCCATTAGTTATTAATTATAATATGTCACTAAAGATAATGTTAAATGTTATATAAACTAATATAGGATCAATATTAATTATCAAACCTTATTGTTGTCTCAATAACCTCCAAGCATAAATGAACTATTTTCACAAGACTATCATACAACTTTTCAAGTCCCTGTTCTACAATGTTTACAAAGATATCCACATCTATAATCGTAAATATTATTCAAATCATATCAAGACCAAGAACACAACAATATCTTAAGGATAAATGTATCTACAACAAAAACAACTTTTCTTTAACTCAGCTTATCAAACTTGATTACAAAATATAGTCCATATCAATCTTTCTTGAGAGGTGAGTCAGTCTGTCCTCATGGATCCCTATTTTGTATTCTTGCAGCATTCTCACCTCCTCTGCCATATACTACAAACCACACCACACACTATATCCTTTCTACATATGATATATATTCATAAAACATACGTTGTAATTGTTTCTTGATCAAGAGCTTCTAACAATCTCTAGATCCACGTAGGGTGGTGGATTGCCACCTCATACCTTCACTTGACATATATATTCATATCCATATTAAAGGACCTTAATGAGACCATAAAGGTATATTACAATTTTATTTATCAATTACATATCTTCATTACTCATGTAGACCACCTAGAACACTTTGAAATTTTGAAAATCCCTTTTGGTGAGAAAATTAACTTTAAATTTAAATTTAAATATCACACACAAACATGACTCTTAAGACACTTCGTAGACCATATTTGAGAACTCATAATATGCCCCTGCATCATACTCCCAAGGGGAGAAAAAAAAATTGACACCCACATTCTTCTTCATTCAAACTCTCATATAAGTGTGTGTGTTCTTGACTGCCACACTTGTACCTTGTCTTGCCTCTTGTTATCTTTCTCCATGCTATACCTATAAGATATAATAGATCATTAAATAAAACATATTATTTTTTATGCCCTTGAGGCATTATCTAACTCTCCTCTTTGCTTTCTTGTTTATCTTTCTCCCAAGCACCTTCATGTGCTCTGTATGCTTCACTCTTCTTCTTTGCATCAACCATCAATGCTCTTTGCTCTGCTCCTTGCATGTGTTCTCCTTCATCTATAACCTGTATTTCAACCTCAATAGCTGCAACTTCTTATTTTAAAGTGTCTCTTTGTACTTGACCTCTTCTTACCTTCATTAATGCCCTTATCTTGGACACCACTGCTACATTCCATAAGTTTATGTTCTCTTTTGTAACCTCCTTAACCATTTCTCTATACATTTGATGAGGATCAAAGCCACATTATTTCTTCAAAGACTCATACAAACTTGAATATACCACATACCTTTCCTTACGTTGTTGTCTCATTTATCCTTTGGATTCACTTGAATCCTCTTAAGTGAGGATCTCTTCCTTCTTCACGCTAGCTTGCTTCCAAAATGGTTGACCTACTTGTTCTTGTTCCATCAACATGACTCTACCTTGAGTCTCTTCTTCATCATGACTTATTTTGATCACCACTTTGTCATATGCTTCCTCTTTTTATTCCTTGATCATATGAATGGGCTCAATTATCTCATTCTTCTCTTCATCTCTCAAACCTGCATTCACACATACCAATATGTCATTATATTTCAAAACATGAGGCTTGATTGCCTCCTTGTCCTTCATATTTTGTCTTCTCCTCTTCTCCACTAATTGCTTGATTGGCCACTTGAGTGGTTTCTTTCTCATGGCCCATCCAAGATGTGGGTTCACAATCTCTTTCAGTTGCTCTATCTTGGTCAGTATCTCATCCATTTGTTGCCTCATCTTTGCCATCTCTTTCTCAATCTCAATCTTCTTCTTGGTGTCTTCATGCACCATATTCTCTTTGTGGTGGCTCTTCTCAACCTTGCCATTTTTCCTCTTTTCTCTTTCTCTCCTCATGTCAACTAATATGCCTATCAATTATTTCACCTCTTCTGGACCTATTCTCCTTTCTAACAAGCCTTCTCTTACTTGCCACATCATGACCTCACTTGGGTCTCTCTTGTCCTACCTATAGAACTATCTCAAGCTCACATATGATCTTATTTCTTGGATTAAGGGCTATTCCACCTATCTTCTCACTTTCTTTCAACTATTTCTACCTCTCACATACCTGTAGCCCTGTCATTTTATCCCTGCATTCTTCATTAGCTTCTTCACAATAACGTCTTCTCAAAACAACACTCAACATGTACTCAACACTATGTATTCACAAAATAGCATATTCAAAATCAAAAATCATTGCTTACCTCAAAATACTCTTGATTTGATACCAAATGATGCAAATTTCAACTCAACCTGCACTTCTACTTTCACTTGCTTGCAAACTTTCTATTCCTTCTTCACCCACATTAGGCCTATCTTGCACAAATGGGCCAAAACTCAAATTCTTGCTTATCACAAGTTCCATGACATTTACGACATTCTAACACATTATTTCAAACCATCTCAATCCACTTTTATCACTCATCACCATGCATGTCATTTAATATTCCTCTTCTTGTCTTCTAAGCCTACTAGCCTTATTCCCGAGTAAATCTCCTTGTTGGGAGCATTTGACAAACTGTCTTAACAAAAAAAATACATTTTCAAGGACCCTTTTGGTTTGTACAACTCTTTCATCCTTCTCCTAACACCACTTCTAAGACACAATACACTTCCTTCTTTAAACCACCCCTTAATTAGCCCTTCAAATGGATAAACCCCCTTAGTTTGAGTAATGTACAATCAACCAAGGCAAAATATTGACCTTTTTGGATACCTGTTTTCCTCATTCATCTTAATTAATCATTTCTTACCCTACTTCTTTAGAAAAATATGTTATTTCTTCACTACCCTTACTCTTTTAGGCCTTCCTTAGACCTAACACTAGCATACAACCCTAATTCTATACTTATCCATACCTGAAAACTATGCTTCTTTCTTCATTTCTAAGAACACTTCAAACTTAGTCAAATTATTAATTTTCAGACTTTTCCAAGGGTTCAATCTCTCACAAATGGCAAAACCCTAATTCTAGGGTTGCACTAGCTTGCATAGGGTCAAGGGCTCATAAAATAAATATCTAGAGATATATAAGGTTTAAAACATTAAAATAAACTTCCTTAAGTATTTTTTAACCTCTCTCCACTTTTTACATAAGAGAGACACCTCCTTTGTCTTTGTTTACTCTCCTTAGTATTGGAAAACAGGTTCATTTTGCCCTTTTCAAGATCGAGACAATCGGGTTTGTGCACTAATGACTCTGAATGACACTTTGTAAAGGTTTTAAAACCTCCATCCACCTTCATTACACATGTGTTACTTCATATCAACTATTATAATCATAGCATAAACCCTTTGTTCAAGAAAAGTCCTTCTCCACTTGACCATGCACATTCAGGCTACTTACAGGCCTGTGACAACAACCAGGTTGTTTATTCATGTGTTAAATTATCACAATGGTTTGTTTAAGGGTATCAAGACATCCTTTATTAAGGATACCAACTATTCAAATCACACCTTCAATGATCCTCCCTATTAAAGACAAGGAAAATAAATCTTATCTCTTTATGCCACATGACAGTTCATTCAAGCAGGGTATAAAGAGACTTTATAACACTTGACATTTCAATTGGTTATTGAATCTAACACTTCAATCTGGGTCATCCTAAATACATCTCTAGAATCCATGACCATGCTCATGCATTTTAAGACATTGGACTTATTAATGCCTATTACTAAATATTGATTGGAAAATTTGCCTCCTTTATGCAATGTACAGGTTTCTCCATTACTGAGATGTTTTCCATTAGTTATTCATAATAATATGTCACTAAATACAATCTCAAAGGTTATATAAACCAATACAGGATCAAGGTTAATTATCAAACCTGTCAGGATCTAGGAAGCACAATTGATTACCATGTACAAGCAACTAAATGCGGAATTTAACCAGAATTAATAAGTAACTAGAAATCAGAAACAACACAGAATATGAGAGACAATACCCAATTGTATTAATACTCTTCCAGAAGGAAATACAACAAAGAAGATGCCATAGTCTTCTTCCTTACACTCCTCTAGGGCTCCCACACCTCTAGGGCATAAACAGTAAATCTCTTCAAGAGCTTACTCTCTCAACTATGGTCACAACAAACAACTCAAGCACAGAGCTGTTGTTCACCTCCAACCAGTCAATATCACTACTGGTAGTACCAATCAAGTATACACACATACTCCAAGTATGCAATGTACTCCAAGTAGATCTCCCTTGATCTTGCTACCTGTTGTGTTGCTGATCTCCTTGATCTTGCACACCTACAAATCACCCTAGTTTTGCACACCTGCAAACCTAGATCTCGCACACACACACACACTTGCAGATCAACTGGCCTTACTTACCACATGTAAATCTCCTACCTAATATTGCACACCTACAGATCAACCTGATCTTACATACTCAGAAGAACCCTTGTCCTTACCTCACCAAGTCCTTATGATTCTCCATACCAGCACCCCTGTGGATCTTCTATCAGACCTTGCTCTCCTGCAGATCTACCTGATCATACACACTTGGCACTATGGCACTATGAGGAGACAAACTTGCTCTCTCTATCTAGCACCCGAGGAATCCATGCTTTGATCCCTCACACTTTACAATACAGCCCATGAGTCTCTTATATAGATCCCATACAAATAATAATTAGACATCCAATTACAATAATTAGATCCGTAGCTCCAAGACTAAAATTAACCTTTAACATGCAAACAACTATTTCGTTAACAAACTATTCGTGAAACTCACAGTTTGGAATTGTACAGGCGACTGACATCGGTCCCTGTCTGCCTAGAGATGACCGACGTTGGCCGATCTCTGACCGATATCGGTTGCTCTTCTCACTGTATATGACCGATGTCAGTTGATCAGACTGAGGTCAGTTGCTCTGCAACTCAGCAACCTCTCAACAACCTCCTCCATGTCTGTATCAGTGAAGCTTTTAGCTCCACAACCTAACAATCTCCCACTTGGAGATAAACAACTACACTGTACCTATACCTGTACACCGTCTAATTTGTTTCCTGGCTTGTATCCCTCTTCAAGCTCAATCTTGAAGACCAACCACCACACATCCTGTGGTGCAACTCCTGTCATCCAAGTAACTTGCCATATCCAAAGTGCCTGACCCTGCATAGCATGAATCCCTACTACTGGTCCCTCTCAGATACCTGAGAACCCACTGAACTACTTTCCAGTGCTTCCTTCCTGGATTGACCACAAAACTATTGACAACTCCCACTACTGGGGCAATATCAGGGAGTACACATGTACTCAACCTCATCATGTGATTGGGGACCCTATTCTGTGAATTGTCCATCCATAGGTGTGCTGCCCGGTTCTGCATCCTGCACTACCTTCACACAATCATCCTGTGACAACATCAACTTGTGATCTTCCCTGTCTTTAGGATTACTCATGCCAAAGAATTTCGCTGCTCCCAAATCCTTCATGGCACACCACTGAACTAACCTTACCTTTAGCTCAGTAACTCCCTGCATGTGTGACCCTACAACCAACATATACACCACATACAGTAACAGGATAATGTCATGACCATTATCCAACCTGGTAAGACAAACACAATGGTTACACTAACATTGACTAAAGCCCTGCTTTGTCATACACCTGTCAAACCTGTACCACTGTCCTGCAGCTTGCTCAAGACCATATGACCTGCCCTTCCATCTCATGTGTCCATTCTCTCTCTTCTTTAACCCAACTAGAAACTCTACCAAATCTACTATTTGGTTCTCTTCTAAAGAATTCATGCCACGCTCCCACTGTTTCCTGGATCCTACTTGCTCTGCTTCTTTAAAACTTCCTGGTTCTTGACCATCAGTGAGCAACAAGTAGTGTAAAGAAGGGGAATAATGAATTTGAGGCTTACTTACACTTTCAGTCCTCCACATGGGCGTTTGAGACTCCTTGACAGCTTGCTATCTACCCAAAATCCGTTCTAGTGACTGATATTGGTCACCACCAAGTCTGCATCTGATCGACGTTCGCTCCATGCGACTGACCTGACTATCGACACCGGTTCCCTAACCGACGTTGGCATCTACCTGCTCGACACCACTGACTTCTCTGGTCTGCACATGAACGACGTCAGTGCTTGCCTATTTGACGTTAGTTACCCCTGACCAACGTCGGTACCTGTGTTTTCCTGTGAGTGATGACTTTTTACCTACGAGCTTACTTTGAATCAAAACCCTATCCAAACTGCCCTGCTCAAAAGTATCTAGCCCCATCCGCTGATCTCTGTCCATCATCTCCTCCATGAACACAAGGGCTTTTCAGTTCTTAAGTTTGTCAAATACATCAGACTTCCTTTTCCTGCAATAAATCCAATCCTTTCTTGTAGCATCCCACTACTCACAGAAATCTCGGTCTATGCTCTCCGAAGCTGAACTCTTACCATTTGACTTAAGAACATCCATTCCCTTCTCACTCATGTGACCAAGCCTACAAAGCAACATCTTTGCAACAGAAGTGGAATCAGTAATACAAGTAGATAGATAAAGAGTACCTACTTTCTTACCACATGCTAATTCAAGTGCATCCGCTGTGAGAGTTCCTATGCATCTCTCATCACCCAAATTTTCTGAAGAAATTAGCCGCATTTCCAGGACTGGGACCGACATGACCACCTTCAACATCCGTGTGTTGGCCGTCTGCAATTTCAGCTGCATTTCCCCTTTGCCAATACTTTGACAAGGCTCACCAACCCCTAAATAAATTTTTCTAAAGTCTCCATGGACCTTAACATGGAAAAATACTCTATTTGGGGTTGCATAGAAAGAGACAACAGAATCTATAAACCAAGATTCTACCTTATCCAAAGAACATATAAAGACAACCAGTGCAATAATACCTGCAACACATGCTCCTTCATCCTGATCTGCTACCAACCAACAATCTTTCTTTACCTGCTCTTTCTTTCCATAATACCGTAATTGACCATTCATGCCTTTGAATTCCTCCATTCTTAGTGTACTTTTTTCTACCATTGCTATACTCCCACTCAATCAAAAACCCCTAAGAGTGACCCGTAATCAAACACAAACCTGCTCCCTACAACCTTAGCTCTGATACCACTTTGTCAGGATCTAGGAAGCACAATTGATTTCTATGTACAAGCAACTAAACGCGGAATTTAACCAGAAGTAATAAGTAACTAGAAATCAGAAACAACACGGAATATGAGAGACAATACCCAATTGTATTAATACTCTTCCAGAAGGAAATACAACAAAGAATATGCCATAGTCTTCTTCCTTACACTCCTCTAGGGCTCCCACACCTCTAGGGCATAAACAATAAATCTCTTCAAGAGCTCACTCTCTCAACTACGGTCACAACAAATAACTCAAGCACAGAGCTGTTATTCACCTCCAATCAGTTAGTATCACTACTGCCAGTACCAACTGAGTATACACACATACTCCAAGTACGCAACGTACTCCAAGTAGATCTCATTTGATCTTGCTACCTATTGTGTTGTTGATCTCCTTGATCTTGCACACCTGCAAATCACCCTAGTTTTGCACACCTGTAAACCTAGATCTCGCACACACACACACACACTTGCAGATCAACCAACCTTACTTACCACATGTAGATCTCTTACCTGATCTTGCACACCTACAGATCAACTTGATCTTACATACTCAGAAGAACCCTTGTCCTTGCCTCACCAAGTCCTTATGATTCTCCATACCAGCACCCTTGTGGATCTTCTACCAGACCTTGCTTTCTCGCAGATCTACCTGATCATACACACTTGGCACTATGGCACTATGAGCCAAACTTGCTCTCTCTATCTATCGCCCAGGGAATCCCTGCTTTGATCCCTCACACTTTACAATACAACCCATGAGTCTCTTATATAGATCCCATGCAAACAATAATTAGACATCCAATTACAATAATTAGATCTGTAGCTCTAAGACTAAAATTAGCCTTTAACATGCAAACAACCAATTCGTTAACAAACTGTCTATGAAACTCGTAGTTCAGAACAGCACAGGCGACCGATGTCGGTCCCTGTCTGCCTGGAGATGACCGACGTCGGCCGATCCCTGACCGATGTCGGTTGCTCTTCTCATTGTATATGACTGACGTCGGTTGATCAGACCGACGTCGGTTGCTCTGCAACTCATCAACCTCTCAACAACCTCCTCCATGTCTGCATCAGTGAAGCTTTTAGCTCCACAACCTAACAAAACCTTACTCTTGTCTCAACAACTTCCAAGATAAGTGAACTATTTTTCACAAGACTGTCATACTACCTTTCAAGTCCCTATTCTACAACGTTTACAAAGATATCCACATCTATAATCATAAATATTTTTCAAATCATATCAATACCAAGAACATAATAATATCTTAAGGTTAAATGTATCCACAACAAAAATAACAACTTTCTTTAAGTCATCTTATCAAACTTGATTAGAAAATACAGTCCATGTCAATCTTTCTTGAGAGGTGAATTAGTCTTTCTTCATGGTTCCCTATTTTGAATTCTTGGAGCCTTCTCACCTCCTCTTCCATCTAATACAAACCACACCACACACTATATCCTTTCTAAATATGATATAGACTCCTAAAACATATCTTGTAACCATTTCTTGATCAAGAACTTCTAACAATCTCTAAACCCACATAGGGTGGTGGACTGCCACCTCATACCTTCACTTGACATATATATTCACATCCATATTAAAGGACCTTAATGAGACCATAAAGGTCTATTAAAAATTTAGTTATCAATTACATATCTTCATTACTCACTTAGACCACCTAGAACACTTTGAAATTTTGAAAATCCCTTTTGGTGGGAAAATTAACTTTGAATTCATATTCAAATCGCACACACAAACATGACTCGTAAGACATTTCCTAGACCATATTTGAGCATTCCTAAGATGCCCCTGCATCAATTTTGTTGTTATGATTGATATTAATCATAACTTATTGTGTGGAAAGTAATGCATTATATTGTAATGATTTCACCAAGCCATCATAAAAAGTGTATATGAGTATTTTCATAAGCTCTATTGACATCTATTGGTTTTGACATTTCAAAAAGAATTCATTATGGTTTTTTATTCAGGCAAGTTCTACCTTGGTGATTTAAAAAATAAGTGGTGGTTTGCATCCTATGGAGCCAATGTTTGCAGGGAGAATTAAACAAAATGCGAAGGTATGGGAGATTCTTCAAGCATGGGGGTTGCATACTTTCATGGAAAACATAGATGGATATGACCAATTCATTTCCAATAAATTTACAGATAGTTGGAATGCATGAAAGTTTGAAATCAACAATGTGACGTGGAAATCTTTGAGGGGTTAATTGCTTAATTTATGAGTCTTTAGGTCAAGGATACAAAGTATGTCAAGTCAGGTAAAGACTATAAAGAGGAGAAGAAAAATTATTGAGTGAGGGAGAGGACTTTATGGAGTATCAAGGGAGATTTCTCAAGGAATAATTTCCTCAGGCCTATGATGAAATGGCAGAACAAATTATGAAGTATGTGACATTAGAAAGAAGATTTATGGTTGCTCTTTTTTTATCATTTTTCACTCCTAAACTATTTTAGACGTCAAATCCATATTAGTCTTCCATTATACATTTTACATTCATTAGAAATCTCTGTGTTGGATGTTAATAAAGGGAAGAAGTAATACCTTTTACATAAAGCCATTATTATTCTGATCTATAAGTTTTTTAAAGGGATTAATCTTTCCACTATTACCCCTTCTCTCAAGAAGAAATATTGTAAGTTGACTTTGGTATCTGTAAGAGTTCTTAGGAGCTCTTTAGGGAAAAAATAGAGGAAGGATCTATAGGGAAGTCAGAGTAGAAATATGAGTGACCTTAACAACGAGGATCCTGTTACTTGGGATACCAATAATGTGGTTGAAGGGTGGGGAATATTAGGTGATTTGGAAATGGTTAATGAGTGGGCACTGAAAGGCAATGTTGAAGATTGTGCTATGGTTGTAGAAGAGAATATACTGAATGAGGTTGTTGAAGGTTTACAACAACTTAAGGAGGGGTGTGTGGAAAATGTGATGGTTACTAACAAGCAATACGGAACTTATGAAAAATAGAAAATAGATAATGATCTTGATGTTGTTATAGAGGCCCTTAAGAGCCAAAATAAATTAGAGCAAATGGGTGATGAAATAGAGTTGCATAAGGTTTTTTTGCATTGGTTTATGATAGATCATGCGAGAATCAAGGAAACTATGAATAACATGAACACAAATGATGGAATTTATTGTATGAGGGCTGAGTTAATGGAAATTAGTATGCAGATGGAAAGAATGAATGATAATATCTCATGAATTGAGTGTGAAAATGAAGTACTCAAGGATTTAATCTAAGAATGATTAAATTTTTAGTATTGTTTCTATGTAGAATTGTATTCAAAACATGGAAGGTTTAAAATTGGTTATTAAAAGGAAGAATGAAGGTATGAAGCATGGTAGAATGGATAAGAAGAATAAGGGAGTGACAGAGGAGACTCAATATCCTCAAACACTTCAGATAATGGATATAATGATTACTAACATGAAGAAAAATTAGAATGATGTAATGCAAGGGTGGAAGTGCCCAGGTTGTCAGTGTTATTGTACTACTATTTTTCTATTGTATTTTAGCTATCATTTTGTTGTAAGTGGTATTCATGCCCTTTTTTGGTCTTTCAACAGGGATTTTTGTACTTCTAGTTTTTATAAACTGCATATTTTCAATTTGTAATGGGGTGGGTTTCCTTTAACAACATGCTTTTACCATTAATAAAACTATCATATTAGACACTTAAGATATTTATGGTTGACAATGTTCTTTCTCCCTATAAGAACTGGGGTTTGCAAGTAAAAACAATTTTAAGTTAATAGCAAAATATAAAATCTTTGCCACAAAATTAGAAGCAATAATTGCGTGGGAGGACAATTTCTATCAAAGTTGCTACAATGTATTATTTGATGCCATGTGTCAAGCTTTTAGGATTTTTAGGCTTAGTTGACATGGTAACCTACTTTAAGTTTGAATATAAGTGGCCACACAAATAAGGTGAAGATGAATAAAATATTAAGGGAATTGTACATGACTTTAAAATGTGTAACTAATGTACTGAGATATAGTTATAGCTCTAAGTAAATAAATATCCACACATTATAATGTAAGACATTAGGAAAATAACTATGTACCCATGTTATTATGTCACTAAGATTTAAGGGCAACATCTTAACAACATAACAATTCATACACAAGCACTTTTTTCTTCACGTGTATGCTTAATAAGGCACTTGACCCTTTCACGACCATGAGATCATTGTCTTAACGCCCATGTAATTAAGTTATCCAACTTTAATAATATATATTCATAATATGTAAATTATAAATTGTAACGACCTCCCAAAAAAAAAAAATTAATAATATTGATTCAGACTTCAAAACTCTTAATTATATTAAACCAACTTACAACATTAAATGGGAAGAGGGAGCACAGCCGCAGATGTGGCCATGTTGAAACCCTAACCTTCACGGCCGTGGATTTTGGCAACCAGATTCCAGTCTGCAAAGGGATCCATGGTGCTTGTGCATGGCATGGAAATGAGAGATCCATTATTGCGTGTTACTTTATTTTGCTTCGGTTTTTCGTATTGTGGATGGAACCTGGGATGGATTTCTAGCCCGAGTTGGTTTGAAAATAGTGAACAGATGGGGGAAACTTTTTTTCCTCTGTGGATTGTGAGTGAGCTGCGGTGCCCTGCTTAGGGAAAAAATGAAGAAAACCCTAAGCCGCAGAGGAGCCCTGCTCAAGGAAAAAATGATGGGTGTGGCAGATCTACCTACGTCGTGTTGGCGCTAAGGGAGAACGGCGTGCCAAACGCCGTGGAAATCGATCGGTGGTCATGCAAAGGAAAATTTTGATGGATGTCGTTTGCGAGCAATTCCTTCGACTTTGTGTTCTTGGGGTTGTTGGATCGAACCTGGGAGCCTGCTTTGTTCATTTTGGAGATGGGTGACGGTGTCTCCATTAATGAGGTTTCAAGTCCTTGTAAAACCTGGGTGCTTTTATTGGATTAAATTGGTGGTTTCAGGTCCCTGTAAAACCTGATTTAGATATTGTTCTTCAGTAGGTTTCAGGAATGCCTTTCCTAGTGGTTGTTAATGTTTTAACTTTCTTGACTCTGTTAAAGGGTTTCGGGGCCCCTTCAAAACCTGCTTTTACCTTAATCTAGAACTTACAACAATAAATAAATCATAATCAAAATTAAGATACAAATTAGTCACTTTTCAACACATTTTCAAAATACATTAAATATTATATATAAATACAAATATGAACACATTATAGCCACTACTTAAATCTTATTTCTATAGCTAACATACAAAATATATGCCATATAATATTCAGGATAATCTTATATGTAAATGTTCTCATGTCTAAATAAGAAAATATATTATTTTCATTTCTTTTTAATTGTTAATGGTTAAACTAATTTAAATATTGTAAATATGTCGATATAAAAAATATATAAAATGTTGATTGGTTTAAATTATAACATTTTAATTGTTATTTAGCAAAAAATAGTTTCTACTGTATCCTATCATGACAAAAACTAATAACCCTTATATAATGCAAACGTATATGTATGTGTGCATTTGAAAACCTTTGGAAATATGAAAATATTAAAGATTTTTTTTTAAAATATTATTATGTATCAATCTTAAACTTGAGCATCTTGTATATTTGTATAAAGATGTCAAATTCAAAAAGAAAATTATGGTTGCAAAACCAAGAAATAACTCAGGTGAGCTTCATAATGAAATTGATAGATAAACACTCCATAAAACACCTTGGAAAAAAAAGATCTATAAGTTGTAACTCAAATGAAATTAAGGATGAAGTTCTTTTTCTCCTAAAATACCCACTCTATATAATGCTATAATGTGTGTTCATGTGGATATCTGTAATAACAACCAAACAATATCAGCATTGATTTTATTTTGACATTGAATGACCAATGAATCAATTGTCTATATAAGTAAATATGGGTTGATTTTCCAAGTTTTATTTTGACAATTGAGGTGTTAAAATATTCTATCTCAATTTTATTTTATTTTTTAATAAAAAAGTGGTAAAAACTTTATTAAAAATTAGAAAGAAAAATGACAACAATGGGCCAAAGCCCCAGCAACCCACGAAAAACTAATAAAAAAGCACTAGGCACCAACACTAACCAACAACATCACCATCCTCCCTAAGAAGTTTATCAAAGTCCCTACTCACCTCCTCTGGTAACAACGCCCTATCCTCCACCATGCATCCACCAATATTCGTCGAAGCCCACTTGGCCAAACAGTCAGCCGCGCCGTTCCACTCCCTCGGAATGTGAGAAAAAGAAATGGAATCCATAAGCATACTAATTTGAAGAATCTATTGGACCACCAAAGATAGTTGCCAGCTAACATCATCAATTTTCCTCTCCTGGATCAAATTGATCAAAATTTGGGAGTCTGCTTCGCACTCCACCTTCCGCCAGCCAAGCTCATACGCCCTCCTTAGAGTATGCAGAATAGCAACTCCCTCCATCATATTCACCATCTGGTCTCCCATGTGGGCAGATAAAATAAAAACCACAGCACCCGAGTGATCCCTGCTGATCCCTCCAATCCCTATTGGGCCTGGACATCCTCTGGCCGAACCATCCGTGTTGAGTTTCAAATAACCTTCGGGAGGAGTGGACCATTTCCCAGTCCTCTGGATTTTTTCCTTCCTCCCATGACCACGCCTAACACTAGCAGCAGCCAGAGAAATAGCCAGAATGCCCAGCCTTTTCACCACATCATCATCTCTCTGCGCTAGAGGAAGAGCGATCTCGCTCTTAGCTTCCACAGTTTCTTGAATCATACCAATAGTCCTTATCCACACCTAGTGGATCACCAACTTTTCTCCAAAAAAAATCCTGTGGTTTCACTCCAACCAAACCTGCCACATCCCTCCTATAGAAAAGGCGCAACTTGAGGCAGCCTGCCCAATCTATCCTAGAACTCGACTAAGGTAGAGACATGCAAACATTGACATCTCCAAGCATCCCACCAAGCATGTCACAGTCGAAGAGTGAAGGGGCAGCTGAAAAATAGGTGAGAAGAATCCTCCTCCGCTCCCTGACACAGGACGCACCTAAAAGGGCCAACAAATCCCCGTCTTCTTAAATTCTCCCATGTCAAGCAACGGTTCCAAGTCAAGGTCCAAATAAAAAACTTACACTTCGGCCAAGAAATGTTGTTCCACACTTTTTTCCACCACAACACTTCCCCTCCATCGTCCCATCTCTGCGCAATCAACTCTTGGTATCCGGCAGCAACTGTGTATTTCCCTTTGGGGTGGGGTGACCAAGCCATCAAATCTTTTCCCCTAAGAGCACAACATAACCGACCAGCCAAGATCTCCTGAAACTCAGTGCACTCCTCTCACATATCTATAATCGGCCAATCTTCCTTCTCCTTCCAACTCGCCACCGTCAAATGACCCTAAACCAGGAGGGATTTGTAGTCACTCACCATGACCCATCCAGCCTCAATAAAGTGCTGAGCCAGGCCCTCAAGATGTGGGTACTGAACCACCAGGGGGGAAAACTATCCCTCGAATCATACCAGAACTGAGCTTCATTTCCTCCTTTACAAGTCTAGGACAGGCCTCTCTTAATCAACAAAGCACCTTTCTTGAGAGTACTCCAGATAACCGAACCACTACCCGTCAAGCTGAATCTGGGGATATCACTCACCAGAATCCCAGCACAGTACTTAAAAGTCACAATCCTAGCCCAAATCCTATCCTATTCAACACACCACCTCCAATATAACTTGGCAGCCAAGGCCGTACCAGTCAAAAAAGATTGTCTCAACCCCAAACCACCCAGCCTCTTAGGACAACAAACAACATCCCAGCTAATCAGGCTCCATTTCGTTGAGGATAAGTTTCCTGACCATAAGAACTATTTTGCCAAGGAGTCAAGATCTTGAACAAAGCCCACCGGTGCCACCTGGAGCATACACCTGTAGATGGGTAGCGCCTGCACCACCGACTAAATCAACTGGACACGCCCCACAAAGGACAGCCATCGGTTGGTCCAATGGTTCACTTTGGTCTTGAAGTTGTCAAGGATTCCTTGCCACGAGTCCTTAAATTGTCGCCCCATAGATATCGGAATGCCCAGATAAAGAACCGAAAGTCTACCAGTTTGAAAACGAAGAGTGTCAGCCACCCTTCTCTGAATAGGTGGCAGAGTGTTGAAAAAATAAATCAAAGATTTATCTTCGTTAATCACCTGCCCCGTGGCAGCCAAATAGGCATCCAGACTACTGTGAATGCTAGCTGCCTCCCTCATGTTAGCTAATCCCATCAAAGCCACATCATCCACAAATTGGAGGTGAGAAAGAGCCGAAAGGTTGCCACCCCACCTCCATCCCTGAATAACCCCTTCTCCAATCTTACTTCTAATCAACCTTCCAAGACCTTCTGCTAGAAGAAGGAACAGATATGGAGATAATGGATCCCCTTGCCGCAGCCCCCGTGAAGCGCCAAAGCGCTGTGAATGCTCTCCGTTCACCAAAACAGAGAAAGAGATCAAATTGACACAACTCATGACCCATCTGATCCACTCCTCTCCAAAGCCAAAGGCAGCCAAAAGCTTCTGTAGAAAGGACCACTGGACCCTATCATATGCCTTGGACATATCCAGCTTCATAAACATCGCCTTCTCCTTGGAGTGGGACATGGAATGAATAGCCTCAGTAGCTACCACAATTCCATCAAGAATCTGACGCCCCTCCACAAATCCGCTTTGCTCCTCTGAGATCAGCGCCCCCAGCCACTTTTTCAATCTTTCAGCTATTAGCTTAGAAATAATCTTATATACAACATTACAGAGAGAGATCAGCCTGAATTGACCAAGATTATCAGCACCTTCCCTCTTAGAAATGAGTGCCAGAAAGGTCGAGTTCAAGGCACGAAGCATTTGTTTACTTATTTACAACTCTTGAGCCACAGCCAAAAGATCAAATTTGATGATTTCCCAGAACTCTTGATAAAATTCAATCGGAAAACCATCTGGGCTTGGAGCCTTATTATTTTTCATCATGAATACTTTTTTGAGCTCTTCTAGGTTGATAGGGCACATCAACTGATCCATCATCTCCCTAAAAACCAGGCTGGGAATACAAGATAAAATCTTCTCTTCAGCAACAGTACTCTCAGGACCATCTTCGTGGAACATAGAAGCAAAATACCAAACAGCTTCATCACACATGGCTCTCGTGGACGAAAGAGTCACCCCGTTGCCCAAAACCAAAGACAATATCCTATTGCTATGCTGTCTGGCTTTGACCGAATTGAAAAAGAAGGCCGTGTTTCTGTCTCCCTCCTGCAGCCACTCAACACGGGCCTTCTGTTTCCAAAAGACCTCTTCCCTCAACTCCCATTCTTCCACCCTCTTAACAGCGCTTGCTTCATCATTTAGCAAGGATTTCGACAACCCCTCCTCCCAAATTAATCTGGTAATCAAGTTTAACTCTTCCTGCGCTTCTTTCTTCTCCCAAAAAATATTTTTGAAGCTCAATACATTCCACTTTTTAAACTGATATTTCACATACTGGAGGAGCTTAGCAAAAGTGTACATTGCTATCCCAGTCACCGGTCTCCCCATCCTCCACCAATTAGCCACCCAATCGTACAAAGACTGATCCCTGAGCCACACTAGTTGAAACTTGAAAGTCGGTTTCCTCTGCCAACAGTAAGAGGAAATGTGAAGTTTAATCGGCCAATGGTCGGAGCATCTCCAATCCAGGATTTCAAAATTAAAAGACCATGAGCTGCCCATCTAATAGCAAGAAGTCAGGAATCTGTCAATACGCTCTGCAATAAATTGGTCCCCCACCCTCCTATTATTCCAGGTGTACCGCCCATTTCAAGGCTTGATATCCACCAGGTTGTGCTCCAAAATCTTGTCTTGAAGCAAATAGGTTGATGGTTCCAATCTAGTATTGCCTCCCATTTTTTCAGAAAGGTCCATTATAGCATTAAAATCACCTGCCATGATCCATGGTAAAAAAGGAAAGCTCCTTCTGACTAAATGAATATTGTTCCAAACCTACTACTTACCTTGAAAGTTAGTGGGCGCGTAGACATTAGTCAGGAGAATGTACTCTCCTGATTCACTGCATAGAGTAACCAAAGAAAGAGAGGACCTGAAGGCTGTCCATGACACCGGCTAGACCTTGCGTGGATTCCAAAGACAAGCCACACCTCCTACTGTACCATGTGCCCCAACGCATTGACAAGATCCTTGTTTCCAAAGCCAGGGGGCCAGGCTCATCATGAAATCCACTGACACCTTAGTTTCTTGCAAAAAGAGAACATCTGGGCACTGAACCTTAATCAATTCCAAAACAGCTTTTTGTCTAGGGCCGCTGTTCAAGCCCCTCACATTCCAAGAAATAACAATCATTTTGAAGGAGGCAAGAAATGGGAGTCTAAGGTCTTGACCGCACCTAACTCAACCAAATTTTCCCCAATCATCTTTATCCTTTCCGTATCTTTTCTTCTTCCCAATTTACTATTTTTTTCCCCAGCTGGTTTTTTCCCTTCCTTCTGCAATATTTCTAAGTGAGAAGCAGCCTTACCTTTCTTCTCCAACTCAGGGGCCTCCACCTGTATCTGAGGGGTCAAGGCTTCAAGTTTTGTTTCCATACCTGTATTCGATTCAATAATCTGCTGCTCTCCATCTTGTTCTTCCAAAATCATAGGAAGGGCCACCTCCTTAGGTGGCATGTCCTTATCCATGGCCGTGTCATCAGCAGCTCCCGAACCGCCCCTACTTGTCCCCCATTAAATAAATCCATGCTTTCCTCATGTTGTCCCAAATCCCCCAAAACCCCAAATCTATTAATCGAATCCTCCTCCGTACGATCCATAAAGGATCTCTTTAAACCTCTATTTCATCCTCTCGATTTGACCTGTATAAAGCCTTCAGAATCCTTACCAACACCAGGTCCAGTCTTCTTACCCTTGTCCACACCAACAGTGTGACTCGGTGGAGCTTGGGGTGAAGCCTACTAGTCCTTCCCTTTTGCCTTTGGGCATCGCCTAACCAAGTGTCCATACTCGTGACATAAATGGCATCTAAATGGGAGCGTCTCATAGTCCAGCTGCTGAACCCATGAGTATGAACCCGCACTAAGTTCAAGAGCATCCGGCAGTGGCCTACTTAAATCAATTTCAACATAGATTCAGGGGAAGGTCATGATTTTCCTACCTAGAGTTTGTGTGGAAGAGCACACAGGTTTTCCCAGCGTTGAAGCAATCATTTGTAGAACATCCTCCCGACAACATTCAATCGGCATTCTGGGCAGCCGCACCCATACAGGAACCTTATTTGGCAATTCCTCAGTGGGATTGAACCCAGCATTCCAAGGCTTAACAAAGAGCCCCGCCTGATTATAGAAGTAAGGACCTCCTTTGAATACCCTGTTCCTGTCAGCGAAACACACAAAAGTGACCATGAAGAAATTATTGGCCAACAGTGTTACCTCCATCTCTCCCTCTGGTTCCCACACCCGTCTGGCCCAATTCTCCAAGAATGGAAGGGAAACTCGTAGCCCCAGGAATTTACAGTAGAGTGAGTGATTGGAGAAGTACTCCACATCCTCAGCAATCAATTCAAATGGGATAACAAGCTTTGGTCATTCCTGGCTGCGTTCCAAACAGCCATTAACCTTGTAAATTCTCATTCCTCCCATAGTGTTGGTGGCATAAATTTCAGGAATCTGATTAATTTCCAAACTGGTCTCTGCTCTCTGACTCTCCCCCTGGCGTCCCTTCCCTGCAGCCTCCCTGAAACTCATGGCTAACCTGGCCTGGGTCGGCCCCTGCGTAGCCATGCTCTGCCACTTATACACCTTCGTTACTGAAAGAAAAAACCCCTGCTGATGTATCAACTCTCCCCAAACGCCCTTTGATACCTACGCAATCCTCTTCAGATCAAAAACAAGCTAGGGCGCAATGCCCTAGCTTGGCAAACAGGCTCCGTAATCGCCCATGCGCGCAGCCCGCCCGAGTCTACTTATTTCTACTTCAATTTATCTCAATTTTATTTGGGTTTGGATTTAATTATGTATCATTTTGACATATTTCTATTTTTTTATTTCTTCTTCAAGGCACTTTGAGTGGGAAGAATTCAAGAATTACAATTGCGTTTCAGTTAGGAAGAGTCCAAAGATTTCAAAGGTTGGCATAAACAAAGACAACTATAGATCACTCATTACATAGAAGATTAAAAGAGAATTGCATTTTCTATACAATTTATTGGGTCCTAAAAATCAATTTGATATAATGAACATTAAAAATCTTTATCATTATCATCATCAACATCATATGAATGATCTATTTCCAAATTCAAAACTAACTATAGATTATATAAATGAGTCATTACCAAATAAAAAACTAAGGTTGTTATGAATCTAAATGTACTATTTATATTGAAGTTAAATAAGATTGTTCTATACACCTTATACTCTTTTGAATATATGGAGAGAGTAGAAAAACAATACATTTATTTATAAGAGTCAAACAAAATTGTCATCTCTATATTAGAAGAGAGAGCATTAGTTGGGACAAATATTTAAGATTAGGCCATTATATTATATCTATATGTTGATGATGTTGATTTACTTGCTTAACTCTTTATACATTTGTAAAAATAATTAAATGTCCTTCAAAAATTATGTATCAGATATTATTTGGCCAAGGTATATTTTATGTAATTTCCCAATAATTGTGTTTAATCCATTTAAATCTAAAAAAGGTTGGAAAAAATATTTAGACAAATTATTGTAGCTTAAAGGTGACATGTATGATGTGACACAAACAACACATCTATGATGTTCACGTGACATTAACATACTTGATCCAAAAGGGAGCAGTCGAAATCTTCATATTTGACGGGTCAAAAAAAAGAGACCAAAGGAAAAGGAAAATTCCATGATTGCAAAAAAAATAAAGACCCATTGACCAAATGAAATCTCGATCAAAAACGGTCTTGAAAACAACTTAGAAAAAACCAAAATTAAACCATAAAAATACAGAGGCAAAAAAAAAATCCACACAATATTAACCCAAAAAACCAATTCAAAACCAAAAAAAAATAAAAATTGGGATCCCTATACACTTACCAAACAGGGTTCTGCTGCCCAAAGTCATTCTAAGGAAACCAGGTTAATTAAACTAACTTGTACAACTATAATGTTATTTTTCAAATTTCTTTGTGAGATGTATATATATATTAGGCCCCACGGTCACTGAATATTATACTTTCTTTAAAATCGTTTTACACATTATCTTTGGTTTACTTATTTTTTAGGAAGCAAAATTATTAATTAAGGTATGACTTTATCATAATACAACGGCTTTACCCATAATATTTAAGACTTTCCACGTAATGACTAATAATTAAATAGTTACTATTTATCATAATATAAGGCTTTGTTTGTTATATTAACAAAATTAAAAAATTATAATCTTTCCATTGTTGTTATATTAATAAAATTAAAAAATTGTAATCTTTGCTATAAGTTAGAAGAGAGGGGATGGTGGTTGTGCATCCTAATTTTATAAGTATGTAGAATTATATAGGGATTTCATTAGTATATATAATCTATTTATTTATATATAATATGATTTTGTCATATTATAGTTTTTGTTTAGTATATTTAATTGGAAGGAAAATTTAATTATGAATTGATTTATTAAAAAAAATGGTAGTTGTCAATAGGTGACCAATTATTGAATATTTTATGTAACATGTTGTGATTAGATGTTACCAACTATTATTATGTACATAATGTAATATATTGTAATGCTTCTACATTAATTATTAGTCTCTTTTTATTTTAAAATTAATCTTGTCATGCACGTGTCTTATCATAATTATGGACCCCATTTAATAATTGGTCTCTCTCCCTTATATAGATATCGACATCTCTCTTTTAAAGTAACTAATTACAATAAATTGAATAAGCATATATTTATATTAGAATTTCCTTTGACTACATTACTACGATTAAGGGATCCTTTCTGTCAAATTCACCCAAAAATTGATCCTGGCCCTCTTCATATCAAGTCTCCAAAGATTTGTATATTTATCTTTGGCATAACAACCTATCATCCTCACTCATTGGATAACAAATATTTAAATATGTTTATAAAGATTTAAGTAGAGGTTAATAAACTTATTTTTTGAAGTCATTGACCTCCAACTTATGTTAAACTATTAAAGAAACGTGCCTTACACTATATTTCATGTGCCTTATTCATCTTTGTTGTGTAACAAGACTTAATGGGAAAGGGGTCACCATTATAGCCACTCTTGTTGACACTCTTGTAATCATGCAAGATGATTGCTACTCCAAAGGCTATCGTCTCCTTTGACTCAGTGCAGCGGGTGGCTTCACCACCTCATCATGATAAGTTCTCACTGTTGAACTTAACCATTTTTATTTATAAGGAACAAGAAACTCAACATATTGATGCTCAATTAGAAACGAAGGTTGTGAATTCAGATGACAATACAAATACTAATTAGGATCCCATCCTTGAAGGTGATAACCTATTCAACTCTGAATAGGATATCAATCTAGATGAATGAGATCTATATCCTTTTATAATGATTAATTATATTTCACGACTTTGAGAGACATGATTTTTTATGCCCATTAAATTATAATGTTCAGTCGTAGAGTATACAATGATTGTATACATAGTTTTCTTCCTATCATTATCATAAATCCAAAATTGGTCAATAAAAGATGAAAATATCATATCAAAGTGGAATGGGCCAAACATTTTTTTCCACATTAAAGTAAACTAATAATAATAATTATTATAGTATGTAGTGCGATATTGATATCTACATTAACACTAAGAATATATTTGATCACCCTCATTGTTTGTAAAGTTAAATGCATCTAATTTAATCTACTTTCTAATTGCATGTAGGGGTATAAACACAGGGAGTTAAGGACTAAAAAACAAAATTAAAAAGTGGCCGATCATATATATATATATACACATTCATACCCAAACTCATAGAAAAAAATGGCGTATTAACAACTCACATAATGATACAAAGAGAAGGGAATGATATAATGAACACACCACCCCAAAAAAAAATAATAAAAACTGTCAAAATCGAAAGATTTTTTAAAAGCTAGTTTCTTACATCATTAATATTAGGAAGTTAGGAAACATTGTGTTTGTTTATTAGTCTCTTTCAAAAATGTATTAAAGATTAAGGGTTTTTCTAATTCACTCTAAGTGTATATATATATATATATATATATATATATATAAATTTAAATTATGTAAAAGGTTTTATTGCAGTTGTGTTTTTTTTTAATAATAATTCAATATTTTAAAAAAAAAATGTGTAATAATATTCTTTAAAATTACATATTTTTCAGATAATTATTATTTTTACATAGTATTCATATATATTGTGAAAAATATTTAAGTAAATAATGTGAAAATTATATATTGATTAGAATATATTATTAAGAATATGAATTTATTCCGCTTTAATTATTTAATTTAGTATTATTTTTTTGATAGTTATCAGTTTTTTATTTGAGTTTTAACCAATTCTGGGGCATCACAGGTGGCCCAATCCCTAAAAAGCTAAAATTGTCAAAATACCAAAGAAGAAGCATCCAAACCAAATTTTAGTCAGCCGACTAAAGACAATATAGAACCAGAACCACTAAAAATTTTACAAAAGAAAATTAAAGTATCCACCAACCAAGATCGAAGTGAATGAGCCAACTGCTAAACCAACTCACATTCCCCTTGTCTACAAAGCACATGATCATCCTTTTGCTATGTTATTGCACCCACCTCTGCTAGATAGCAGCGCCTCCATAGTCCATTACGTGCCCCCATTGATAGAAGTCAAAGCATCAAACTACAACCTTTTTGCTTCAGTTTTCCTGCCTCTTTTGTCTTTTCTTCCAAAGTTTGGTTTGGATCGAAGGCAAGGACTCTGAACTATAGATAAGAATTCTCTGGAGGCAAGAACTTCTTCTTCTTCCTCAGAAGCAACACCATCCTCTTCCAATTCTTCTAATTGCAAACATACCTCAACCTTTGAAGAACCTTGAACTTAAACTTGCGGAAGCACTCCTTCAATATTATGGCTATTTCCACCACCCATCTTCTTGAGAGTAGTTAGTTGCTTAAAAACTAAACCTAGGGCAACCTAATCTGCTTTTCTATCCTCACCCTTGAGAGAAAATCCCTTTTCTCCCTCTAAAACAAATACAGGGGAATCCATATCGATTAAAGGAGCCAAAGGAGGACGCAATCTATTCCCCAGATCCCAGTTTGGACAATCAATCTTTCGAACCCATTTTTTCAAAAAGGATGATTCAGCGCCTTTAGAACAAGTCTAAGGACAAATTACAATTTTATGTCCTACTTGATTACATTTAAAGCACATGAACGACAACCCTTCAAAATTAACAAATCGTGTCCAGATTCCATGGGAGGATGAGATCTTAATGGAATGTTGAAGCGGTTTCAAAAGATCAACAAAACACAAACCCTCACAAACTATTGATATTCCTTCAAACTTTGATCTGATTTAGTAAACACACCAATTTTATTAACCAATCATTACAGCAATCCAAAATCTCGTAAAGCCAAAGGAAGATTGTAAAGTCTAACCCAAACCAGAGCATTCGAAATAACCATAGTAGCAAAATCAAAAAAAGGAGACCAAGGGCATTAAAACAACCCCTTCTTTTCTACAAATCATGGGCCATTATTCCAGACAAAGTACCTTTCTTCTTCATAATGAAAGATAAACATAAAAAACCCATTGAATAGTATTGTAATGGAAATTTATACCAATAGAGACTAGTAACCCAGTTTCCACTCTAATGGTAGTTAAATCTTCATATGATAACTCAAGAACAAGAGGGTTATATGAGAAAACCAGGGGAACATTCCTAAATAATGTCGATTCCCTCACAAACTTCTTCTAAGCTCCTTCCTCCACACTCCCTTTAACACCTTTTATATCCTCTTTATCTACCACTAGGAGTTCGAAAACAGGTAGCTGATCTCTCAATATCAGTTGGGGATTGAGATTAAAAACATCCCAAATGATGGAAGAATTGCAGAAATACCCATAGGAGTGAAAGGGTTTTGAAACATTTTTACAATCTACAAAGACCTTAAGTTGGGAAGAAATCTTTCTAGAAGTCCCCGCTTCTTTTTCTAGCCTCAACCTTGGAGAATCCAATGCACTCTAATCTTTCTAGACCCCTTCTGCCTGACCACACTTTGAAGAGGAAGCTTTGACTGCTCTTTTGGATTTTCATTGGGTTGAACCTTGCCTAAATACGCTTCTCCTACCCTCGTTGATCCTACTGCCACTGTACCTTTTGTTGTTTCCCCTGTCATAGTTGTCTCTGCCTTGCTGTTGTTGTCCTTACCATCTCTACCCTTGCTAGCACTATTTATTTCATCATGACTTCCTAACCCATCTTCACCCCTGTCACCCATATATCCCTCTCCATCGTCTGCCATTTCCTTTTTTCAAGAATTGTTTAATTTACTATTTTAGTGTATATTTTTTTTCTAATAATATTTACTTAAATATTTTATGATTAAAAAATTATATAGTATTTGAATTAGCGTATACATCATTTTCTAATAATATTTGTTCAAATGTATTATAATTTAAAAATTATATAATATTTAGATTAGTGTAGCTATCTTTTTCTAATAATATTTATTTAAATGTGTTGTGATTCAAAAATTCTATAGGATTTGAAAGATTGATCTCAAATATATAACATGCTCTCAATGGAACAAAATTTTATTTTGACTCCTTTATAGAATTGTACAATAATATACTTTATCTTAGACCTCTTCACCTTTATTCATATTCCTTTTTACCATTGAGAACCAAGGGATTGACACATCTAAACTCCTCTTTACTATCAAAATAAATGTATTTATTGATAAATTAGATGGTATGGATTCTTGTTGATTGTAATTTTTTTTTTTTTTTTTTTTTTAATATTGGATGAAGCAAATCAAAATAATGCATATATAATACACAATTGTAAGAACAATTACAATAGAAATAAATAAAAACAACAATAACACATCAGCATATCCTTCAAAGACAGGCCCAGAAGAATAATTAGCTAAATGCCACCTTCTACTATAAAAAATTGTACTAAGTGGCAACATGAGACCCCAACAACCAACAACTAATTGTCTAAAGATGAAGCACCAACACAACATAACACAACCCAGCAGAAAGGAGGTTGTCCAACAACCACATAGAAGAGACAAACATCCATCCATCCACCCTGGATAAACCCAAATCAACACAATCCTAAATCTACTACATTGTTGAACCTATCCAGAGAATTCTTCAAATTACCCTCCCATCTTTGAAGCTATGATTTCAAAATATTGGCCTGATAAGCAAGTTCTTTATTGACCTTAAGTTGTTCCTTGATTGTAGAGGTCAAAATGGACATCTAGAGAGATAAATATGCACAAATCACTTGTATTTCAATCTATAGGGGAAAAAATGTATGTGAAAGTGCATCCAAGCATTGAAACTTCCAGATGTGATTAATGAGAATAATACGACAAGTTTTCTAGGAATTAGAACAACCGAGGGTTGATTTCCAAGACCAGGTAAAATGAAATATGGTGGGTAATGTGATCATGAGGGAAGACCGCAGAGATCTATCAAGTGAGCAAAACCAAAAACAATGTAGGATGGACTCAACCTTGCCAAATAAGGGACAAGAGGGAGTAGGATGCAAGAATTTAAGGCATTTCCCAAGTGGAAACTTAGCATGGAGAAGTTTCCAAGTAGTGAGTTGGGAGCACAAGTCAGCTTTGGACTGCCATATCTAAAAACTAAGTTTATTCCATTTAGCCCTTCTAAATTTATTCCTCCAAATGATGTTAAGATGGTGAGTAAGGGGCAGACTAGGCATTAACTATTTGTAGATTATCTTGAGAGGTAAATTTCAAATGTTGCATCTTTTGAGCCATCTCCATTCTTTAATGAAGTTAGAATGACAACAAGTGGATAGCAAGATTGAAAGATTAGTTGGTACAATTTTTTGGATTTCAAACACCGTTGACTTGTCATTAGAGCTAAAGTTAAAACAACCTTTAAGGTGATTCCAAGGACTCCAAGTGAAGCTTGTGGGGTCCCATAAGTCCTGATATACTTGAATGCCTTTTTTGAATAATTGTTTAGCTTTGAATTTTGGAATCATAGCAAGGGGATTTTCATTGAGCTGGATCAACCTATTCCACTAGATGGATGAGGTAGCGAAACTCATTCCATGGCTAAAGGTTTGATCAAACCTTGATAGTTTATGAGAAACCAACTGCCAGGGTTTCCAAATGCTATTAAATGGGGCTAATCCATGGGTCTTGAAAAATGGAGCTAAAAAAATCTTATCATGCCAATGAATTAAGTTCCAAGCATTACCTATTGTAGCAGTTTGTATGTGGAACTGAGTTATGTGCTTCCAAGGTTTATCTCCATCTAATGCTCTCACAATCCACTTGGCTAAAAGATAAACTCCTTGTGTGAAAGGGTCAATGATACCCAATCCACCTTTATCCTTTGGTAAAATGCAATGTGACCAAGATGTAGTGGCCATGCCTTTCTTTTTTCCCTAATTTGCCCAAAGGTTGTTTTGAATGAGGTGTGTTAGCTGATTATAACATGATTTAGATGGAAGCCAACATGAGGAGATATAAACATGGCTAGCCAAAATGATTTTATTTTCCACTTGAATGTGGCCCGTCATTGACAAGAAACAATTTGTCCATGATAATAACTTATTTTTTATTTTACTTAAAAACCAATTCCACATCTCCTTTAGAGAAACACCAATTCCATAAGGTATGTTGAGATATCTTGAAATGGTTCCATGTTTCACCTCATTCCATTCCTTGGGAATCCATGGTGGATGAGGGTTAGGATGAGTCATCCAGAATTATGTTTTGTGCATAGCCAATTGAGATCCTGAAACTGCACAAAAGTATTCTAGAATATCCAATGTATTATTCACCTTTTCAGCTTCATTTTGAACGAAGATCATGTTATCATCAACAAAATGAGAGTTAAGAGCTATAGTATTCCTAGGAAGAGATATTCCCCTTACTAAAGTATTTGCATGAGCATGTTGCAATAGATATCCAAGAGAGTTTGTTGTAAGGACACAGAGGAAGGAGGCGAAAGGGCAGCCTTGGCGAATGTATTTTTGGAGGGGGATTTGGGGAGAAAGAGATCCATTAATAGCCAATCTAGAATTTGCATCCATGAATAGCATTTTAACATAAGCACAAAATTTAAAACCAAATCCTAACCACTGAAGCTTTTTTAGAATGTAGGGCCAACAAATACAATCATAGGATTTGTCAAAGTCAAGTTTGATAATGAGAACATCTTGAGTTGTTTGTTGTGCCCATTCAGTTGTCTTCCAAGCAAGAATCAAATTGTCTAATATAAATCATCCCCCCTAGATATCATTTTGCCTTCCAGTTCTATTCGTAACTCACCTTATCCTAACTACTAATGTTATTGTTGGTTTTGGGACATTGCAACAAGATATTGAGCAATATTGTTAGAAATCAAAACATTTATTGCTTGGTTGTATTGTACAAATGGTAAGGTTGTTAGAAATAAGTTTTTATAGAAAATTCTATTTGTTCCTTATCAAGATTATCATCTTGATCTCACAAGTATATGCAATTATTTTATCTTATTTTTGATTCAGTGGTCTAGACTCTAAATAACATATAACTTTTAAATTAATTCACATTGTGTAAGATATGTCTAAATTATGCAGATCTAAATGTAAAAAATAGAATAATATTGATTTATTATACTTACTATAAATAAAAATGATCAAGAGGATAGCGTACATTTTTGTTTATATTACATTTTTTTATTTGACAATGTATAATCATCAGCAATGCCCTAAAATAGATATGTGGTCGCTCAAATTAGAAAGTTGACTGTTAGAATCTACCTAGACATATCTTGTAATGTCTTGACACCTGTGGTAATCAGATAAATTTATTAATGGCCAAAATTATCCTTTGTGTTTTTGTCGATCTATTCTACCACAAAGTGTTACGCCTTCCTATCAAAATGATTCATGTGCAATTTTAGAGGCTCAATCCTATGCATACAGCCATATTTATCTTCTTTCACCTTGAAACCCTATATCCACTTTTGACACTTGCTTCCCCTATAAAAATAGGTTAGATGGGATGGGATGGACAACCTCAAGCACCCTCTTTGAGTGGCTGATAATGTTTCAATACTCTGAAGAGGATTCATACTGCACATAGTTCTCCCACCTAATTATGTGTGTGCTAAAAAATGTATACTAGTATGCAGTGCAACCTTTATGGCTTTTGACACTTGACAACCTATGATTTTGATATTGTAATATTATTTAGACTTGGCTTAGTGACTATTCCTTTGAGGGGTTTTTATATTTTGATGCTTTAGGACTATGCTTCAAGGATGTGCAAATGTATTCCTCAACGTGCAAATAATTTTTTAAGTGAATGTTAGATGTTTGCTAGATATGAGTAGGCTTATGCTTGCTGTGTATATATAAGAGACTCTTTGGGTAATTTGTCTTCGAACTGAATTGTGAAACATGTGGGCCGACCCAAAAGAACTATTTGAATTTGAAAAACAACCATTAACATAGCCTTGGGAGACCTCCACTGAAATCAGATGCTATCGGTGACTAGTATCATATGACTATTACTAAAAGTATCCATGATGGAGAAGATAGTGATTTGGAGGGTGACAACAGTCTGCTAAGGATGACATAGCATTTAGGTGCATCTTAGGGAGATCATGTATGTGTATGGAAAAAAATTGGTAAGGCCAATTCCATAAGTAGATGAATGGTTTAGGATATGATGAATGAATAATAATAACAATTACCCCAATGGTGCAAGTTACCCCAGAAGGGAAGTAATTTGTTGTTTGTTGCTAGAATGGAGTTTTGTAAAGAGAAAGAGTGTAAATTGGTAGGCATACCATAAAATAAACTCATAAGGTTAAACTCATCTCACTTTTGTGCACAAAATGCTAAGGAACAACAATATGATATTTTTGGTCGAGATGATGGTGTGAAAAAAGACAATGTGTTACTTCATACGACATAACAATGAGCTCTGAGCTATATATATATTTATAATAGAAATATATGAAAATTTTCCATCATATACTTAGAGAAATATATTAATCTGCAAATAAATGAAATCAATAACACTAACAACAACCATTGTATTTTTAATAGTAGTGTTCATTTCTCTTTATTCAATGAATGGAGGATAGCCAAAACTACTACCAGGACCACAAATGCTGTTGGTTTTGAGAAGTTTTTTGAGCCTGGATTTGAATTCCCCCAATATCTATATATTCTCTTCAAATACTATGACTGCCTAATATATTAAATAAAGTATTATATTATATATTATTATACCAATACATTATATTATAATGTAATAATAATAAATATATTATTTTATATATTATTATTATAATATATATAATTAATAACTAAACTATATACTATAATTAATATGCATTGTATTCTACGAGCGTAATGACCTCATGCTTCCACATGTATCTTCACACCAACAATAGCTATCTATAACTTAAATATCTATTAAGTCTATAGCGCCGATCGCTTGCATTCAATCTTCATGTTTATTAGAGTTGTTGGAAATTTTTGAGTGGCTACAATGGAGGGCATAAACCAAACCACAATAAAAAATTTGGTTTCTTTGTTAGAGAAACAATTGGTGATTGTAATTAAAAAATGAAGGATGCAATGGAGGGCTTATGCAAGACACAATTCACTTCATAGTACAAAATGGATGGATTAATATGGAAGATGATTATACCTAAAAATCTAAACAAAACCAATGCAAGGTACATATCATTTAATTTTTTTTTTTGTCTGTTGAGTGTTGATTCACTCAAACATACTTGTTTTACTGTTATATGTTTCTGAAGTTGATTGAGCTCTACTTTTCTATTTGATGGTATTGTTCACAAGAAAGTTATTTGGAGTTAGTTTTAGTAAGAATAAAAAATAAAGTACATTATATTATTTAAATGTAGAGAAATTTATTAGATTTTAAATGTTTTAATTGTGTGATTCTACAAAAATCATTAGTTTTTGAAATTGGGGACGGATGTTAGAGGGTAATATAGAAAATTTTGATAGTACTCCTCAGTTTTTACAAAGCAATTTAAGTATGAAAAGAATGGAATACGAGATCCTGGTTTTATAATGTTCTACAACTTTTTTTTTTGGTACATATTATGAATGACCTTTTCTTATCCTACAAGAAGTGTGTTGAGATTTGAAAGGTTTGTTAATCTTACGAAGGCATGAAGGACTATGTTCTTGACATAAGAATATTTTAGTCCTCTTTTGTTTTCTCTGAATTTTTAATATTAGTTAATTAATTTCTGAAAACTAATTGTTATTTGTTGCACCCTTGCTAACAAAAAATTGTATTCAATATTATAAGTATGTCAAAGTCTTGTCACAATGTGTGACCAAATGAATTTCTCATATATATTAGTTTTTCATTAATAGAAGATAGTTGATCTAGGTCACCAACAATTATAATTGACTAATTTTTATTTTTTATTATTATTTTGAGGGAATGTCTCACACAATTAACTATATATATTGCTAAGTATTTTTTGGCATATGAAACTCATTTCATTAGTAAGAATGTATTCTATGTTTCTCATTTGTTCTTTAAAAATTTTCAATGCTTATCCTTCAAATTCCTTCATTCTTTTAATAAAAAATTGAAAACTTGAATATATAATTAATGTATTTATATTAAATATTGCTACACTTATTAAAACGAGGAAAAATAAAAACAACATGATTTGTATCATAGATAAATCCATGATTTATATGACAATATATTTAATATATGAAACTCACATCATACTTGCATTATAAAACAATATGAGACATTATGAAATAAAATATTGTGGAGTGTAAATTTATAAATATCTAAATTTTATTAAAAGTAAGTAAATAAATCTAGGCACATCGACCTTGACTTTGATTTATTGTTTGCCTCAATTATTTGAAATATTATGTCACAAAGAGTAGTTATTGAAAATCTAAATGGTTGAGTGAGTGTTCCAATAGCGTCATGGTGAGCCATTAATGTCATTTTATTTGCATTAACTTGAAAAAATTACTTTATATTATACTTTCAACATGTTTTAAACTTTCGCAGAATGTAATCAATTGATGATATTATTATTTTCGTATGTACTCAATTTTATGATTTTTTAGTTTATATATATATACACATATGTATTTGAGAGATAAACATGTAATAACACATTTTTTTTTATTTTGTGAAAAATATTTCAAAAAAAATGTTATATTTGGATAAGATTTAAGAAGACTGATATTTTTTCTTTCAAACAAAATCATTCAGGATTCTGATTTACCTTGTCCTCTTTAACATGTTCAAAGAGTATGCCTAACAAAAAGATATACAGAATTATACATATACCGACAAAAGAAAATTAACAAAACTGAAACCTGATTATTCATACAAAAATTGAAGTCAAAAAAAAGATCCAACATAATTTCAATCAAACTCAGAATTAGAAACAAACTCTGCAATTACAAAAAGCAATAGAAAAAAAACCAATAATCAACGGAGGAAAACCGAAAACAACACCACCATGTAAATTTATAAATATCTACATTTTATTAAAAGTAAGTAAATAAATCTAGGCACATCGACCTTGACTTTGATTTATTGTTTGCCTCAATTATTTGAAATATTATGTCACAAAGAGTAGTTATTGAAAATCTAAATGGTTGAGTGAGTGTTCCAATAGCGTCATGGTGAGCCATTAATGTCATTTTATTTGCATTAACTTGAAAAAATTACTTTATATTATACTTTCAACATGTTTTAAACTTTTGCAGAATGTAATCAATTGATGATATTATTATTTTCGTATGTACTCAATTTTATGATTTTTTAGTTTATATATATATACACATATGTATTTGAGAGATAAACATGTAATAACACATTTTTTTTATTTTGTGAAAAATATTTCAAAAAAAATGTTATATTTGGATAAGATTTAAGAAGACTGATATTTTTTCTTTCAAACAAAATCATTCAGGATTCTGATTTACCTTGTCCTCTTTAACATGTTCAAAGAGTATGCCTAACAAAAAGATATACAGAATTATACATATACCGACAAAAGAAAATTAACAAAACTGAAACCTGATTATTCATACAAAAATTGAAGTCAAAAAAAAGATCCAACATAATTTCAATCAAACTAAGAATTAGAAACAAACTCTGCAATTACAAAAAGCAATAGAAAAAAAACCAATAAAAACCAATAATCAACGGAGGAAAACCGAAAACAACACCACCACAAATTATGAATGAGTCATGTTGGTGGAGGTTCACAAAGAAAATAGAGATGGTGATGTTGATGAACAAAGCCAAAAGGTTTTAGCAAAAACAAATCGTTGGTACAGAAAATCCAAGCGCCGATGTTATTGGCATTTCTATAAAATATGTGAATAATGACTCCATAATTTTGGAGGCGGCTCTGCGTGTAATGAATCCTACAGCCATGACCTTCCCATCGGCAAAGTTTCCCATCGACTGCAAAGCGAACACAAGTATTTTCTCTTTTTAGGGTTTTCGATATCCAAAAACAGAGTGGACGACAAACAAAACTCAAATAAGGTCACAGGTTCAAGCCTCAGAAAGATTGGATCACAAAAGGACCTCAGATCTGCGGGTAAATGGAGGTTGTTGGTTTTGGTAGTCCAGTAAAGAATTTGGATCATTCCGTTTTCAATCACAGTTGAATCTCCTGATGTGGAGGTTGATCCTTAACAAATTCAAAACATAGACAAGCTTATCAGGGAGGAAGATCTGCCACTCGTCATAATCTTTACCGTAAGAAGCAACAACTTCCGATAGCATTGATATCATTCACTGCCATGAACATAATATGGAAAGACTGCAGTTAATCTATAACTTCACGTGGTCTGCAAGAAATGTAAACTAACAACCAGATCTCGCCATGCATAATGCTCAAAAACGTTTCCCCATCTCAAATTGCATGTATGATCTAGGTAACAACATATCACCATGAGAATAATAGATAAGAATAAAATATAGCACACACCAACCATACATAAAAGTAAATGTAGATCTAAAACAATTTTCAAAGATTACGGCAATTAACAAGTGTTGTGACTAAATTTAGCACTTACTTTTTATTATTGGAACGTTTAAGGATATCATATATCAACAAAAAAATTAATACATAAAGGTTACATAGTAAGGTATCGATTGGTATTCACAGTTTATACTTTATGTCGAAGGAAAAGATTTGGCTTAAAATATAAGAGGGAGCAAAGAACAAACCTAGACTAAACACGACACTCAACAACAAGCACCGATATTAAACACAAGCAACAACTCTTGAGGGAGGAGGCGGAGGATTATCCTTTGGAAGCAGAGTCACCCAAGCAGAAGGCTCTACAAAAGGAGGATCTAGGTCCACCCAACCGTCCAAGGGATATGTGGTCATGTCAATAGCTCATATATTAACAGGATGCATTTTGAGAATTGGTGCCCACAGGAGAGACTCTATGAGAGGACATTGTATCAAATCTGTTGTGTGGCGATAGTGAGCCCCACCATCCTAAATGAAAGCGAGGGGAGAAGTGGTCATGACCGCACGAATGACTTATGTGCCTTCTAGCAGTTGGTGGTGGTGGTCCCTGAGGTGGCCCAACTGGTGGCTCCTGACTGATAGTGCAAGGGGCACTCCCCTAGTGATCCAACAACTCTTGGAGGTCGTAGACTTCCATAACAACCTTATCAATTTGGACTTGAATTTGTGTACACACTGAAGATATAACGTAGACCTTCTCGTTAAGTGTAAAATCACAAGAGCAAGCATCATTATTGAAAATAGCATTATTGTTGGCCTTCTATAATTGGAAAAGAATGATGGCTCTGAAAAAATTTGACAAAAAAGAAATAGAAGTTGGCCAGTTGACCAATTGGTCGAGTCCCTCAGAAGAGCAAGCCGCCAAGAAAATGGCTTAAGGTGATAAAGCTAGAATAGGCTATGGATCCATTTCCAAGCAAGTTGGGCACCTGGGCAGAACTAGAATAAATGTTTGAAAGACTCAGGTTGATGGCATGCATGACACTTGGGTGGAACAATGCTCATGTGAGAGAGCAGCTCCCCAAGCAAGAGGCCCTAGTAGACAAGGTGCCATAAAAAGTGGGTGAGCTTAGGTTCGATCCCAATGTGCCAAATTCTTTCAAGTCTAGCAAGCCAAGTTTTGGGAGAGGATTTAAGTCCCCAACACCTATTGAGCTTGCAATGAGTAGGAGAGGAGGGGCTCATGTCTTGATATAGAAGGCCTTGAGAATAATTCTTGAATTAGGTGTCACAATTCCAACACCAGTCTTTCCACCAAGTACGAGGAGGATGCAAACCAAGTTTATTAAACATAACATCAAGAAGAAACTCTTGAATATGAAGCACATGGGATAAGTTTGCATTATTAGATTGAAATTTAGCTTTCAAGTAAGGCTAACGATTTCAGTCCCTAGTAGAAACCATATCCTGAATGGTAAGAATACCTTTCTAAAATAACTTGAGGGATTTGATTCCTGACAATTCAACCAACATAACACTATTACTTGTCATAATTGGATACCACCAAAAGTTATGATCATTGAAAGATAAACCTGTACGAAAACCCTCCCCAATCCACTTCATGTGAGGCTTGACAACTTTGAAGGCTTTCTGTATGCTTTTGGCAACAAAGGAGCCTTCAATTTTGATATGGGTTGTAGTGATGAGAAGGGAGTGGAACCTATATTTTTCCAACTGGACTTACCATAGGGGGGGACCAAAAGAGATAAAATGCCTTAGCAGGGTTTTCCATACCTCATTGCCTTCAATGGCATCAACCACCCATTTAGAACATAAAGCTACACTATGCCTATAAAGGTCAATAATTCCCATGCCTCCTTTGTCTCGAGGGAGGCAACAAATGTCCCAGACAACACAATGGAAGCCTTTGGCATATTTGGAATTAGACCAGAGAAAATCCCTAAGGATTTTGGCTAAACTATCATAAGCCACTTTAAAAGGAGCCCAACAAGAGGAATAATGAACATGGGCGGCCACTAGAATATTGTTTCAAATTTGAAACTTCCCTATTAAGGATAATGGTTTGGTAATCCAGCACTCAACCTTCTTCTCCATTATTTTGATGACATATTGTTGTAGATCAATCGAAGAATAGTCAAAGGTAAAAGGGATGACAATAAATTTGAATTGTTCTTTGTGCATAATCCATTTTCAATTATAATGAAGAAGCCATTTAGGCATAGACATCATACTTTGTCTAAAGTATTGTGTCCTATTCCACTACAAACTAGACCCTGAGGCCAAACAAAAGGTATCAAGGCATTTCATAGCTTATTGAAAGGTTCATTATTGTTCTTCAAGTGTAAGGAAAGTATCATCCACAAAGTGCCCATTAATGAGATAGGAAGAACGGTCAAGCAAAGAGTTACCATAAACCAAACCCCACTCAGGTCTGGAGGCAAGGAGATAACCTAAAGCTTATGCAAAAAGTACATATAATGCCAAAGCTAGAGGACATCCTTGCCTAATGGAGAGTTGCTGGTCAATGCTATCATATTTGAATAAATTAATGGTGAGGTAGGCTAAGGCATGTGAAAGCAAATTTTAGACTGCCAAAATGAAGAATTAGCCAAAACCTAGTGTCTTTAGCATGGCCAAAATAAAATACCACTCAATCCTATAATGGGCTTTTTCAAAGTCGAGTTTGAGAAAAATGGCTCTCTGACAAGAAACTCTAACCCATTCCATGCCCTCCCAAACGACAATAAGGTTGTGAAGAATATATTTCCCTTTAATGAAACCAGTTTGCTCATGTCAAACAATGACAGGAAGAATAAAGCATAGCCAATTGGCTAGAGCTTTGGTGAGGATTTTGTATGAGACATTCAACAAGGTAATGGGTCATCGACTGGTAAGAAACTCTAGATCACCCACTTTGGGTATGAATTTAATATTACCTTGATTAATCAAATCTAGAAAAGAATGGTTTTGTTGGGCTTCTTTATACACCTGAAGTAAGTCAGGCTCAACAAAAATCCTATTTAGCCTTATAAATTTCACATGGAAAGTCGTCAAGACTGGGGGATTTATCATTACTCATGCATTGGAGAGCCTATATGAGTTCTTTGAGGGTCAAGGGAGAGTCGTAGATCCACTGATCAGTTGCTTTAACCTTATAAAGAACCACATCAATGCATTCCTGCAAACCCTAAGCTCTTTCAGTTGTAATCTCCTGGGCTTGGAACACTAATTTGTAGTGATCCATAAAGACCGAAGATATGTTGGGAAGGGAAGTGAGCCTAGCTTGGGTTGTCTTGATGGCCTTGATCTGAACACCTACCTATTTGGCTTTGAGGGATTTGAAGAAGTCCTTGGAGGCCTTATCACCAACCTTGAGCCAAGACAGTGTGGCATGTAATTGTGCCCCTATAGCAATATATCTTTATGTTACCTTGATGTAGTGTTTGAGCAAGGCAACAAGATTATGCAAAGTAGTGTCAAAAGGATTGATCTCAAGGAGGGAGGAGACCCTTAAAAACTCCTTGAGCATAACATCCTCACTGTGTTTCCTGATGCCCGTAACTTGTTTTCCATAGTGGTGGAGGAAAATGGTGGTGCATAGAATGGCCTCATTCCACCACTCAATCCAACTAACAGCATAAGGAGGGCGAGGGGCCAAATTCTAATTTGAGCAATCATAAAAATGGTGTTAGCATGTCTTATAAGAGAGGTATTTAGGATGAATTGATTACATGGCACCTTGTATTGCTTGTGACCCATTCCACTCTGTAGGAGATAGGAGAATGATCAGAGAGAACCAAGTCGGAATGGATAAAGACAAGTTGGCCATTATTGTGGGAGAAAGAGAAAATATTTTTCTCTAACAATATATAATGGTCAAGCCTTTTTAGCACATGATGATCCCCAACATGATAGTTAGACCACGTAAACCAAGGCATTAATAATTGAGTGTCGTCGAAGGACAGGGTCGACAAAACCTTATTTTTTCTTGAAATAATACAATGCTTCACAATCTATGACACACCATTGCATAGGAAAGGCACCAAATTTATCGTTGGAACTCTGAACCATATTAAAATCCCCACAAATGAGCCATGCGGTAGGGGAGACTGTCAGCGAAGGATCGCTAAAATAGAGATTTGTCAAGATAATCATTAGGGGCATAAATGTTGATAATGTCAAAATAATGGCCTTCAATGTCTAAAAGCAGCCAAACAACTTGGTGTGACATGTCCTCCCCCATGACAATAATGAAGGGGAAAACTTAGGTGATAGCAATATGTTGGCACCGCCATGTCCATCTTCATGCAGAGTGGAAAGTTGGGTGGTGTCATGCCAAATATAATGTAAAGAAGTTTGTAGAAGAAACCCTGCAACTTTAACTTCTTACAGACAAGCAAAATATATAGAGCCTATTTGTTGATAGGCAGCACACACAAAGTATTTCTTGGAGGACTCTGTAAGACCTCAAACATTCTATGATGAATAACTCATTGGAAGATATCATCTTGATGTGGAATTCCTTGTATCCATCCTCAAAACACGCTAACACATTAAAATTATTGCACTAGTTTGGGCTATAATAACCTCTCGGTATAATGGAGCAACATTTATCCCCATAGTCATCTCGGGGAGACTCACCACCACTGTGAGGTGTGCTACACAACTGCCTCAAGAACAAGCCGCTAATTGGGGATATCCCAGCAATAGGGACCAAGGAATTTTTTAAACTGTTTGAAACTATGCTTTGTTGGCCCTGGGGGACCAGAATAACCAAGGGAGGTAGATTAGGTTTCTCTTGAGAAGGCTTGATGCCTGGAGAGGAGGCAGTAGGGGAGGAGGGTTTTAGCTCTGGTTAAGACTTCTTAGACTCTATTGTGGTTGAGCCATCCCCATTGTCCACCACCTTGGGCTTCACAAGTTGAGGAGAGGCCAAGGCGTGCTTTGAACATCCCATAAGCGAAAAATATTTGATACGATGGTTAGATGCTTGAAAACAAAAGTAATTGTTAGGAAAGTTGAAGTACACAACTTTCTGTGACCAATGGGCATCACCTACTTGAATATCAACAAATTCATCCAGGTCTTTGGAATGGTCCACAAGATGTTTAATTAATAATTTTTTATTGACAAGATGTGATCACGGTTTATTTTATTCATTATGTATAGGAGAGAGTGGATACATGCAATTATAAATAATAGTTAAAGTTTCAACGCATCCATGAAGTTCATTGAGGCCACATTTAAAAAAAAAAGACTTTCCATGTCTACGTGACCCCCGAATGCCAGGATGATTGCCATTACATTATATTAATATTTTTTAATATAATTTTGTATTCCCATGAAACATTAGAGATAATACGTATATTTACTATAATTTTATAAATTTTTTAATAGTCTACCTAAAATTTCACCTTACATCTAATACAGTCTCCTAAAATAACTGATTGTAATATATGGCTAAAAAAGATAAATACGGTCATACGACCTACAAATTTAGTCCCTAAATGGGAGCAAGCTTTTAATTTTAAGATTGCTACAACTTGTATCAAAGGAATATTCTTATCATATTTGATAAGATTAATATATCTAGATACTCACAGTTGAAACATTCATTGGTTGCGTGAAACCATAGTGATACACTTCCTCCTTTGAATCGTAGCCACCAACCTATTGACCATTTTGGTCCTGCAGGCCAAAATCGGTCCCCCCTTTTTTTCCCCTTGCTGTTCTGAGCCAGTACATTTTGATTTTGCACAAGTCCAGAAATTTCTATGAACTCTGCAGGTTTTCTATGGACTTTGTAGGTTTTCTACGGACTCTACAGAGATTTCTACGGACTCTGCAGGTCCATTTCTACAGACTCTGCAGGCATGGATTTCTATGGACTCGGCAGGCGAAAAACTACAGACTCCACAGGACAAGGCAAGTTCCTACTTAGGCGCAAAATGGACCATTTCAAGTGCCCTTGTGGAGGGTAGTTCGGGACTCAAGAGCCCTTGCAGAGGGCAGGGAACACTTTCAAAAGAGGCCATAGAGAAAAGCCACAAAGGTAAGTTTCCTTCAGAAGTTTGTTTAAGGCAAAGGAAGTACCCTTCGGAAGGGTCGTTTCCAATTTTCCCGAAGGGCACTTTTCAAAGGTAGTCGAAGAAGCAAAGGGAGAAATCCTTCAGACTTTTTGTCCAAAGGAATTCCTTCGGACAAAAAGTCTGAAGGAATTCGAAAGGCACGGAAAAGACTAAGGCAAGAAGTGATTTCTTTCAGACTTTTTGTCCGAAGGAATTCCTTCGGACAAAAAGTCTAAAGAAATTCGGGAAAATTGGCCGCGGGAAAAAGCCTGAGGAAAAGTCTCCAAAGGAAAGGAACAAGTGAGATAATTCTTGCGGACTTTTTGTCCACAGGAAAATAGTCAAGGGAAAAAGGCCATCGAAGGACCCCGAAGAGCAAGTGCCCTTGCAGGGGACTCTCAGCGGCCAGACGAAGGGCACTTCTCTATAAGCCGAAGGGTCACCTTCCCTTCGGGAAGGTTCAAAACAAGAAGTCCGAAGGAAAGGGAGCGACAAAAAAGGCCGAATCAAGAGAAATTTGAAGAAAGTCCAAGGGGCAACGGGCCCGCGAACGTCAATTTTACACCAAAAAAAGCTCGAGAGTGGACGCTGCCAAATGGCAACTCCGAAAGGTTTTGACATGTTTTTCTAAGAGCAGCGAAACGTAACACGTGTCCCTTGTAAAGCTCGACGGAAGCTGACAAGTGTCAATGTCCGCGGTCTCTCCCTTTCGTTCAATAAAGATTGTGGTGGGTCTCGGACGAATTGTTAAAGAGAGTGGAAGCTACCAAGTGTCATCGTCTGTGGGAATCCGAATGAGTCCCGAACGCTTATGTATTGTTTCTATAACTCAGCAAAATCTGCCAAGTGTCATCTTCTGCAGGACTCTCAAAAGGTGTCTAAAGCTTCTATCAGTTAAGCGGATGTTGCCATGTGTCCTACCCATTTCACAGCGGAACGTGCCACGTGTCACTCATTGAAATCAACAGAAACTGGCCAAGGTAACTGAAAAAGCGTGAAGATTAGCAAAAGATAGCCCCGAGGGCCGAAGGAACCAAGAAGAAGACAAAGTGCAGAAGCAGACAAATAGTCCAGGTGGCAAAGGGGAGGTGAGTTATTGCCAGGTGGTCATCAAACGGTGCAAACAGTAAGCGACGCGGCCTATTTTCTCCATTTTGCATTTATAAGCAGACAAACCATGTAAATATCTAGAAGGAGCAGTCTTGTCTACAGAAAAGAGGCGCAGGCACGTGCTTTCACATTAATGTTGAACACCAAAGTCAAGACCGGTGATTACACAGCATGGTTCCAGCAGGCCTCTTCTAGAAGAATGACATCATCAACAGTGACTTCCTCTTCCCGATGCTCACAAACGCACATGGGCCAACTTGTCAAGAGCGCCAAAGTCTTTTCAAAAGGAGTGCCAAGTTCTCTTCTCCTCTTTCTATTTATTGTAAACTTCTCATTTTGAGAAGGATCTGATTCTCTGAGCCCGTAAGGCAAAGCTCTGCCCAAAAATCTCTCGAGCTGTTAAGACAGAACTCTGTCGGATTTTACCTTGAATCAAGACTTAGTGATTTTTACCTCCATCTGGACTTGCACTCACGCATATGTCTACGTTTTCTTTTTGTGTTAAGTCATTTTATTTTATGCTTTTCACAATCGCGTAAATATCTGAAAGGAGCAGTCTTGTCTGTAGAAAAGAGGCACAGGTCCGTGCTTTCACATTAATGTTGAATGCCAAAGTCAAGATCGGCAATTACACAGCATGGTTCCAACAGGGCTCTTCTAGAAGAATGACATCAGCAACAGTGACTTCCTCTTCCCGATGCTCACAAACGCACATGGGCCAGCTTGTCAAGAGCGCCAAAGTCTGTTCAAAAGGAGCACCAAGTTCTCTTCTCCTCTTTCTATTTATTGTAAACTTCTCATTTTGAGAAGGATCTGATTCTCTGAGCCTATAAGGCAAAGCTCTGCCCAAAAATCTCTCGGGCTTGAAAGGCAGAACTCTGCCAGATTTTACCTTGAATCAAGACTTAGCGATTTTTACCTCCATCTGGACTTGCACTCACGCATATGTCTATGTTTTCTTTTTGTGTTAAGTCATTTTCTTTTATGCTTTTCACAGATCGATTCTATCATGTCTAATGCATTGTGAAGTTTCTTCTTCTACAGGTCTGCCAAAAGTGTCTACAGCATAAATATAGGCGCATGTGAATAGGCCGCCAAAGTGTGTCTCAAAACACCTTTGACAATTCTTCCTCCCTGTATCTCTTCAGACCCTTGACTCACTGATACAAAAGGGTTTCCCACATCAGATGAAGTGTATGACAGCGTCTTCTTGGTGAAAAGTGTATGTTCGGGCTGAGTGGGTCAAATTATTTGGTGTATCACCTTTTTAAGTTTAGGTTTAAGTTTTGTTTCAGCATCATTCTCCCTTGTCATCCCCCCTCCTTTTTTTTGTTAGCAGTAGGAAATCCAGGACCTAAAGGATACATTAGAGGGAGCTAGCCCTTATCTAGAGACTCTCCCCCCAGCTTCGTCGGTCCCATAGGCGAGAGGGGAGTTTCCATTGTTGCGTGTGGAAGGCAGGAGCTTGGCCTCCTGCCCAAGGCGCAATCCACTGCGTCAACACGACCTACTTAGTTTTTCGCATTTGTAGTGACCACAAAGACTCCATGGATCAAAAGGCAAGATTGTGCCACTTGAAATAATCACGCCACATGAAGTAACATAGTGAACACCCATCTCTTTTATCGAGTAACTTCATAACCCTGTGACTATTTGTCTCCTTGATTCATAGAAGCAAACCAAGGGAGTAAACTTCGAATAATTAAATAATATTTAATAAGAGTTGGGAAAGGTTTTCACATATAAGTTTAATTTTATTATCCATCAATATTCGATTGACATGTGGTCTATTATTAATATATATTACAATTGAGATATTTTGTGGTCACAATCCTTTTACCCAATTCACTATCGTGGAAATTTCACACTACAATATGTCACTACATTTAATGCTTGGTAGAGGATCATAGTGAATTGTTGTACCTTATGTTCATAGTCACTAGAGAGTGAAGGTTGCCACCCAAAAAGTTAGACGACAAGAGAACTAAGCATTAAGATCTAAGTATTTTAGATCACAACCACGTACATTCTCTATATGCCACATTCGCCAAGGTAAAAGAGCCTTCTCTATCAGGGTAATGTCATTTTGAGCTTCATGCTTTTCTTCTACAATTTTTTGTGTTTGATTTAGTTCATGCAACCAAGTAATAGACCTCATTAGCTAGAAGCACGAGACTGTGTCACATGGCCTAAATATTGTTACTTGGAGTAACACAAGGATCCCATCTAAACTAAAACATGTGGCCACTCTGTGAACTGTTTGGAGTTTGTGAGTCCATGACTCTATGACTCGAGTTAATTAAAGTAAATTAAGGTCACCTTGGTCATTGTGAGTGAAGCTTTCCACTAGTGATTTTAATAATAAGGTGATTATATTGAGATGTTAAATTAATACTTGCCCCTTGTGATTTCTCCATGAACAATTGATCTTTGTGAGCCCGATGGAGTCAGTGACTCTATGGCCACTGTTCACATGGGAAGGACTTAATGTTCCACCATTTTGGGTTCGATATGTAAGCCATATATGATAGTGACATGTGTCACCCATCCTCATGGCCCACACACAACCTCTCCTCACTTTGGTCTTGACTAAGCTTACCTTACGTGAAGCGCATAGACACATTGGAATACATATTGTGTTTTACTATGTATGTTTTAGGTTTGTAGCTTAAATCTCCATTAACGTGTTAACGTTTGTGGTGGATGGCCATGTGATTATTGCAAAGTATCTTTTTATATAAAAAAGGGTGTTGTGACCCCCTTCAGTGACTATGTGGTTGTGTGGATAATATGGACCCTTATGTGTACTTAATACATGGATCTAGACAATAGCTAAAATAATTATATCAAATAAGTTAAATAGATGTTAGCATTTAGCTTTGAGTTGGGGTAAAGGGAGTATGTGATTGTAACATGTGTCACTAATCCTAGCATCACACACTTGGTCTCTCCTCAGAGAAGTCCTAGACAAGTTTATTTGGGTTTGTGGAGGTGTTATATAATAAATCACTTTTAAATTTCGTTATGTCTGTGAATAGTTGAATGGATCTAGCCACGATAGAAGCGCTAATGTTTAATTGTGTGGGGGCCACATGAATGGCATGAGAATCCTTTTAGGAATTAAAGGATATGGTGGACTTTTGGAAACTTAATGTCCACTTAGGTATTACGACCTACATATATTAAAATCTAAATCTTTCTTAACTGCATATGATTCCACAATGTAGCCATGATCGATGTAAAGAGAAAATATATTTGGATCTAAGCAAATATAAAGGGCAAATTAATAATTCAACATGTTTTTTTAGTTCATGGGAGGAAGTGAGCGCAAGAGTGAATGTTGTAACTTCATGACCTCAAGACTAAAGTATTATGACGTGGACAGTCTAGATTCTCTGAGGTAACTAAGGCCATAAATCCATGAATCAATAAAGCTAAAACGTGCAAATTTCAGAGGCTAATTAATAAGCAAATTATATGTCATTTGTCATTAATTCACAATGTTGAGGGATGAACTAGATGTGAGGCACAATGGCCTTCCAAATTTGAATTGAAACTGAATTGAATATGAAAAATTAATGACAATAATATAATTTTTCAATGACCTCCATTTTAAACACTACATTCTATACAAGAGGCAGTTGGGTTCCATCATCGTTCATCTCACATTTTCTATGAGTGGCACTTTAACATGTCACGTTAAACATGATTAACATGTCACTTTATCACAATTTAAGATTGACAGGTATCTGCCAACGTGGCCATTTGTTGCTTATTAAAGACACCTAATAAGACACCAGTGCTCCTCACTACACAAATTTCTAACCCCTTTCCATCCAAACAAACATTTGTGTGCGGAAACATTTATTGGGTGCTTGCAAAATCCATGGAAAGTTGGAGGTAGAAAAATAGAAATTTGTTGTAAATATAGATGACACTACAACATGAATTCAAAAAATGATTTGGTTTGATAAAAAATAATAACATATATTGGTATGTGAATGAAAACCTTCAAGTCTTCCATCCACATACTAGTAAAAGTTCAATCCCACATAAAGGATGCCATGAATCATTAGCAGTCCACCTCTATTCTAACCCTGTCATCTTCTTCCATCTTGAGTTATAACCCCTTTTCCATCCAAACACAGAAAAAAATTCAGAAAGCTAAGAAATTTGGTTTTGAAAGGTCGTAAGTTCAAGGTTGGTTCACACATTTAAAATTACAAAAGAAAAGCTAATAATAGTCAAGCAATGAAAGAGATAGGTTGTTGTGGGTTCAATTTTGGTGGACATCCATGTGAAACATGTTGATGTTGTGGGTTCAATTATGGGTAATGTTGCATCCCTCCAACATGTTGACATTATTATCTCTGTGAAACATTATATTATTCAAAAGAGGCAATTCATTTTCATAACATTTATTGCGAGTGATTTGAACAAAACACGTTGAACAGGGTTTAGACGATGCATATGGTAGCATTAATGCAAATAAAGGCCACCAGGTGCCTTTTAACATGGCCCTTCATTGCATATTAATGACACTTATTAACTCCACAATGTTCCTCATTGCACAAATTTTTAAACCACATTAAAATAATATATCCATTTATATTTTGTTATTGGTCAGATTTTAAAAAAATGTTAGACATATTAATGTGAATGGTTGGTCATACATATAAAATGACTTATAAATGACATGTCGACATAGAAATGATGACGTGGATTTCGACATGGTCAAACTGCCACCTAAGTGACTTATTTAGACTAAGATAACATAGTAAATGCCAAATTTGACATTGTGAGGTCGTGTTATATAAAAGATGTGGGACCCCAAAATCAGGGGTCACAACTACTAATCCCTCTTCCCAAATGTTTGTTTGAAAGTGTAATTTTAACTGTTGTCCAAAACCTTTAAAGGCATTTACGATAATAAGTAGTTTCAACGAAGCATTTACAAGATATGAATAAAACGATCCACCATAGAAAGCCAAAGAGACATAAATTAAAAGCTACCAAATTGTAACCAAGGGCACCAAAAAAATAAAATGTATAAAAAAGGAATCTTAAAATATAGTTATGCAATTGTTTGTCATCATTTGAGCAATTGAAAATTATTAACTATCGAATTTATTATTAAAACTAATTAAAATACCCCACGATGAATGAAATAGAAAAAAGTTTTTTGTAAATGTGAAATATATCCACTATACGAAAAATATATTTACCCTATTTAAAGAAAATACTATTGAAAAAAATAAATAACTTTTAATCAAAATTTAATATAAAATTAACTTTCATAAATATGATAATATCATCTCTACGTATCTATTAATCCTTTATGATAAAACAAAAAAATTATGTTTAAACTTTCAATTAAAATTATTATTTAACCATTTTATTACAAAATCTCAAAATATCCTTTAATTAATTTTTAAAATTTATTAAAACATTAAAATTTAAGAATAGTATAAGAATAACTTATAACTAATAATCTAACATTTAGATCACCTTGAGCTATTAGGGCAAGTTCAAAATTAATCATCTTTTTTTTTTTTTTTTCCAAAGCCAAGTAAACTTTTTAACGTGACCGGAAGTTCAAAATTAATCATCTTGCATTGGCATAAAACAATACAATTTAATAGATGGTTGAAGATTGATATGCTAGGCATATTTATCATCCTCCCTTTCAATGTTGGTGTTGATATTAATTTGCTAAGAGAAGATATACCTTATAGTTTATAAATAAATTGAATATTAATTAATAAATTTATTATTTAAAAACATTTAATTTATGTAAATATTAAATTAAATGTCAATTATTCAAAATATTAATAAAGAATAAGAAAATTAAAAATTAAATAGAATTTATAAATTTAATAGATTAATTAGTTAATTAATTATAAGTGAAAAAGATAATTGATTTATCAAAAAGATGTGGTTGAATTGGTTAAAGTGGTTTTATTATTTTAAATCCCATCCAACTTCAAATTTTAAGAAAGTTCAGATTTTTTATATCCATAAAAATAGTATGATTGTTCTTACAATGTTTTACCTACATTTCAAATTTTTTGCATCGCTTATAAAAATAACATGATTGTTCTTGAAATGTTTTACCTGGATTTCTTAAGCCCATTAGGAATGTTATGAAAGTTGATTCAATATATCCACTTGCCTCATATAAATGCCCAAAGTGTAAATTTATTTGTATGATAAAGACCCTCTGCCGCATGCCATTAAAATTGTTCATAAAGGTATGCCTTCCGCATGTGACCTAGTTGGATCACAAGGTTCGTCTACATGATTTCCCTGTAAGACATCTGAATTGATGAAAAAGAATTGCCCTTGGTGGCTTAATATAAAGAGGAAAAAGAGATTCCTAGACAACAACCCTCAACATAATGAGATTCCCTTTGTCCAGGGAAAGCTTAATACCGAGCCTATTGAAATTTGGTAGATGTGTCAGTTCTTTGAAGCTCTGTTAATGGTTTGAAAAATGTGATGGAAGGGACGTATTCCCCAGTGGTTCAAAAGCTTAAGGATATTGTTCAAGAAGGGAAGGAGTTTTTGCTAAAAAGAACCCTGAATGTGGTACTTAAAAAGTAAGAGAAACTGAAGTGGATGTAGATGACAACTGAGGAAGAGGTTCCATCAGAGGCGTTGAATCAAAAAACCCATTTGGAGATAAATGAGGAGATTGCTAAAAATAAGATACATTTAGTATCAGATTGGTGAAAAATGAAACTGCCTCACGACTTTCTATCCCCTCCTCTGAGACATCAATTGAAAGTCCTTCACAAGAAGATGAGGATGTATAGATGCTAAAAAAGAAAACAAAAAGACCCCTCAATAATAAAAGATAAGATTGGTAAAAAGGGACTTACAAGTACCAAGATCCACATGCATGTTGGAAGGTTATTCCAAACCAAAGATCATATTTAATGAATTTGCACAACTGGAATGTAAGAGGGCTTGAAGTCCCTGATAGAAAAGTTATAATGAACCCTGTTTAGGGACTTATGAATACCAAGGTCCACATGTATGTTGGAAGGTTATTCCAAGAATCCAAACCAATGATCGTGGATTTAATGAATTTGTGCAGTTGGAATGTAAGAGGGCTTGAAGCCCCTAATGGAAAAAGGTATAGTGAAACTGTTTAGGGTCAGGGCAAGTTAGATTTTCTTTTAGTTCAAGAAGTAAAGGTAACACGGTATAAATTGTGGTGGACTATGAACTTCATATGGAGGGAATCTATGCAAGTACCTATACATCACATGCATAGAAAAGGAAGTGATGCTATTCTCCGTGACCAAAAATGTAAAGATAAAATAGTGGAATAGAGACCTCTCCTTGTAACAAATGAGTTTGGCTTATCATTAAGCAAGGTGAGAATGTTTGGAAGTATGTCGCCGTATGCTTCAAATGACCATTAGGAAAGTTCTGGGAACTGGTTTTCTGGCAACTTGAAGAATATTTCTTGGATCACTGGAGGAGACTTTAACATGGTGGAGGAGAAGACAAAGGAGGAGGGCTCCCATTTGTGTGGAAGGCAAATGAGTTGCATTTTTGGTGTAAAATGAAAAGAAAACTTAATGTTCAAGACCCACTATGGAGAAATGAGAAAAACAACAAAAATATTTGGTATGTATATGTAGTGTAATGATCAACAAAACAGAGACATAATAGTGATACAGTCTAGGTCAGGGGCCAAATGAATGGCAACCAAATCTTCACAGCGCAAACATAGTGTTTGCATTGTTATCTTACCCAATTCATGTTATCCCACCCCTTTAGGTGCCTATTTGCATGAAAACTATTTGATTTGTTTTTTAATAGGGAATTTTAACTAATGAACAAGTAAAATTGCACTAAACTCTGAATTTCGTTGAATGAAAAAGGAGATCGGGGGTATGAATACTCAAAACGAATCTCACAACTTATTTTAACATATTCCCAACCTCATGGAACCCACACAGAACAAGCGCTGTTAATTTTGACCAAAATACGGTTTTCAAGTGTTCCCAAGACACACCCACATGCCCAAATCACAACAAAAATTCATGAAACAAATTTCTTCCTCTTATTACACAATTTTTAGGCCACAAACACTCAAAATGTCATAACACACGCTCATCACTTCTTTTTCAATTGCAACAGTCCAAATATGCTCTTAGACATTTTGTCAAACCTTTACATAGAATTTCGCAGCTCAAATTCATATTACCAAAGATGACTCCTTGGACGTTTTTCTCTACACCATTTTTGAAAGCATATTCATTTCCCAAAGAGACCGTTGTGAATAATGACACAAGTGGAGGAATTAAGAGATCACAAGAGTCTGAATTTTCTAAATCTGATGAGGAGCAACCTCCGAATGTTTCTCAGTTTCAGTTTGGGCTTTTGATGGTTGTAGCTTGTCCAATGGCGATCGCTAATAATCAACCATGCTAGACAGAGGTTCATTAAAAAAAGGCGAAAAAGTCGTTATGTGGATATGGATTGTGGTAACCCGATGTATATCCAGGATTGATTTTTATTTTCTTTCTTTGTCGCTTGCTTGGTGCTGCCTGGCCAGCAAAGGTGTATCATTTTATAACCTTCATTGTTTACTTCATGTTCCTAGGCTTGTCCTAGTGTGGCGGTGTGGCATGCTCTCTACTCTCTGCTTTTTTGTGAATAGTCTTGTAATTTTGATATTATTAATATAAACTCCATTTCATTAAAAAAAACCACCTCAAATGCAATTTTACATTTTGGATTGGATGCACCATTCGCTTCAACCTGCACATCGCCCAAAACACCCCTTTTCCTCTTGGTTTTTCACTGTTTTTTAATAATTTTTCTCATTGCTGCTCTCAAATCTCTTCTTTCCTGCATTTTTCCAGCAGCCTTGGGTGTCCCTTAGACTCCTCTAATCATGGAATATGAACAACAATCTTCAAAAACGTTTATTGGCTTCTTTTTCGGCTTTTTTTGAAAGCTCTGTTAGTGTTTGAAACTCCTAATCTGCTCTATCTTGTTTCAAACAAATCTTGCCACACCATCTCCATAAAATACATATAATTTGTTTTCGCTGAGGTTAACTAAGGACTTCTAACCATCCCCATGCAGATGCCAAGTGTTCGACAAAATACATACCCGAATAAATGCAACCAAAATTTGAAGTGGCTATTTTAATTTTTTAATTTTTGGTGATGCAAGATTGCCAATACACTTGGATGCTCCTATATCAAATAGGCTCCAGACTTGATAGATTTGTGTGCTCGAGATCACTTCAGGGTGATGCAAAAGGATAAGGAAAATGTTTCAGAGTGTGTATCCTTACGCACCGTTTGCCCATCACCTTACCGAGATAGAGCTTGAATTGTTTTCCAAAAATTAAAAGGGGGAGATTAAATTTGAGATCTTGTACAAACGTAATGCCTCCCACCTTAAGGAAAAAAAACTATATAGAAGCTATTGAAACACCGTGGAAAATTTCTACTGCAAATCCAAAATTGGGAATTCGCTTTTGGGGCAGTGCAAAAATTCAAGAGTCTATAGCGACATTGAGCTTATGAGAGGAAACTAGCTTTAACCAAGGCTCAAGAAGCCTTGGTAGAAGCTGAAAAGAACTTGAAAAAAGACCCAAAGAATATTGCGTTGTTCAACAGATGTTTCAATGTGAAAAATGAAATGAGATCTTTTTTGAACTAGCACAGGGAGCTAAGATTGGGTCGAAAATGAACTGGTTAAAAGAAGGGGATTGGCTAAGTCGTTCCAAAGAAGGTAAGTAGGAGTGAAGCTTTAGATCTTGAAAAGGAAGTCTCAAAAAATGAAACTCTATTAGCTATCAGATCAGTGAAGGATGACAAATATCCTAGGTGTGATGGGTTCACAGTTGAATTTTGTAAGGAAAACTATGAATCGAGAGCAGATGAATTCTATAACTTGTATAAAAGAGGTCTTAAAATAGGAACACTTCGTCCAGATATCAATAAAGGCATAGTGAAATTGAAACCCAAAGATAGGGGAAAAGAAGCAAATCAAAAAATGGAAGCCTGTCACACTGTTAAATGTGTCTTATTAGATTCTGGCTAAGGTAATGGCTTCTAGACTGGATTATCTCCTGCCTAAGATTGTATCTGAAACACAAAATGGGTTTGTAGAGGGTAGATTCATATTAGACAATCTCATTACCTGTTGGAGAGGAATGGAATGGGCAAAGGAAACAGGACAGAAACTTTGTTTGGTACCAATTAATTTTGAGAAGGCATGTGGCAGGATTAAGTGGGGATTTATATAGCTAATGAAGAAAATAGAGGGTCTGGAAGATAAATCTGTGAGAATGGTCGTGATACTTTTCAAGGATGCTTTTGCCCCATGTAGAAGTAAATGGGGGACCGTCTGAGCCATTTTAACTTCAAAGGTCTATCAGGCAAAGCTGCCCTTTGGCCCCCCAATTATTTTGTTCTGGTTGATGAGGCTAGTCACTGTTCGTTGAGAGACGGTGATTTGGGACCTCCTGTAAAAGAGATTAGGCTCTCAAAAGAAGTGTAATCACTGGAAGCTCAATTTGTTGGTGGTACCTCCCTCTTCGCTGGACTTGACCAAAAAAAATTGGAAACATTGAGAGATAAGTTGGAAATCTATTCTAGTCCTTCTGATTCAAAAATCTCAATGCAGAACTCTCATATTCTTGGTTGAAAACAAGAACCTCCTCAATGGTTGATGAATCAAGGTTGTCGGTGGCATGGGCCCCATGATATTGTGAGCAATTCAGATATTAGTTTTTGCTCTCAATCCCTCCTACAAAGATAAGTGGAACTAGGTGATTTCAAAAAAATAGTTAAAAACTTTCAAAACTGCAAGGTCATTTGTTGTCACTAGATGATGCAAGCAGTTCAGATATTCTTTTTTGCTCTCAACCCCATGATATTGCAAGCAATTCAGATATTTTAGGTTTTGCTCAACCCCTCATAGAAATATAAGTGGAACTAGGTGATTCAAAAAATTAGCTAAAAACTTTCAAAACAGCAAGGTCATTTGTGGTCACTGGATTTCAGGTTTCAAGTTTGTTAAAAAGGATTATCCTCTTAAACTATCTATCATGCATCATGTTGAGTTTTCTCTAACTCTCAATTTTATCAATTGCAAAGAAGAGTAAGAGATTTTTTGTGGTTGATGGGGAAGGATCTAGGAAAAGACGTGTTCTGAGTAGGAAGATTTGTTCTAGACCAAGAGATAAGGAAGGAATTGGTTTGAAGGATCTGAGATTGCAAGGGATCGCCTTGGAAATAAAATGGATCCTGAAGTCTAGATATAAACACCATGGAAATTTTTGGTCAAAAATATCATCGAAAGAACTTGTACAAAAGGAAAGCCTTCATAAAAAGACATGGACGTAATTGATTTGATGTTTGGTTCCTTCCCTATTAAGACAGAGAAGTCAGCACTTTTAAAATCAAATGGAAAGCATGCTTGGCAATCAAATACTGTGTGTATTTGCTAGTGTTCTCTCAAATGGGTAAGAGGTGCCAAGCCTGCAGATGTATTTGGAAGGTTCTGCCTTACAAAAACATAAGTCTTACTTGTCCATGAGGCTGTTCTGCTCTAGCTTAGTCCAAAAAAGGTATAAAAAATTTTGGGGACATAGTGGATGGGAAAATGAAAAAAATTGGGAACAGCTGAAAATGAGATATAAGCTTCTTCAGAAGGACGAATGGACTTATATAAAAATACCAGAGACGAACTCAATTTGGGATTTTCTTCTACTGGGAAGATGAATTGTGGCGGAATTTGAAATGGACCAATGGAACCACAATCCTTGACACAGCAACAAAAGTCCTTTGTGATCTATTGACTAGGAAGCTTGATTGGCATCCAAGTTAAAGGAAACATGGAACATGCTAGACACTTCGCAAGTGTGGAAGAGATGTGACATTATATGATCTTATTTGCAACCTGAGTTTTCCTAATTTGTTGGTTGTTGTGGCAAACACTTGTTATATCAGAAAAATTGAAGAAGCCTGGTGTGTCCGTTAATAATTGCTTGATTTGCAGTTACATTGAAACTATAAAACATGTCTATTTTGATTGCCAAACTTGCACAGATAGTCAATTTTTGCAAAAAAAGATATTACATGGAATGACATATGGACAGGATCTAGTCAACTTTTGCAAAAAAAGACATTACATGGAATGACATATGGACAGGATCTATTGGAGATATCAAACACTGATTTCTTTAATATTCTCTGGCTTCTTGTTTCAATGAATGTGCAATGATGGATCACAAATAAGCATGTTTTTCAAAATGCAGGCAAGGACTATACTGACTTGACAAGTGAAGTCACACTATCCTCTGTTTTTTGCATGTCTCTGTGAATTAAACATGCAACAGGATTGAAGAGAATATCTAACAACTGGATAATTCCCTAACAAAGCCAATTACAAAAAAGATAGGAGGAAGAAATCAGAAACCTCCCCTTCCTCCTAATAAGGTGAATAAAGAAGCTGGAATGATTAAGGAAATTGCCACATATGAAAAGGGTGAAGAGGCTCTTCAACAGATCGCTCATGTTGAGAGTGAAGGAAAGAAGCTTTTCAGGCCATCGACTAGGGGCCATACCAGAGACAGACAAAAGATCAATTTAATCAGATGTGTAGGAAGGGGATCCTGGAGGTAATGAAACACATATTAAGTCTCCTGATGCTAATATTGCAGTCACTATATAAAACTCACTGACTAAGCAGGTCAAGTGGACAATACTTTCTAAATGCTCCTCCTGCAAGAGGGAGATGGGTGGATAATGATGGGAATACACTTTCTATGTATCAGGCTTTGGAGAGAATCTTTGCTCGGGGAAGACCCGGGAATTAACAGAATCAGCAGGGTAGGGTGATTTAGCAGGTGATGCAAGAGAGTATCACAATCGTGTAATGGAGTCCAAGGTGACTCTTAACATATTGTGCTTTAAAGGTCATTCCTCCTATCAAACAGGTTCTATAAAGCTGCTGCCTTTTCTAGTATGGGGGAAATCTGCTACAACAGAGATGAATGCCCCTACTCAAAAAGATCCGGTTTTTTATATCGATGAGGTGGATCATTAGACTATTAATTTTTGTGGGGTTTTACTCACGTGTGTTTAAGTCATCTCAAGATAACCTCAGGACAGAAACCCTCCTTGTGCAACAATAACACTGAACAAGGGATTTAAAAAGTTGCACTAGCTGATCCCCAATGAAATGGTGAGAGATGGAGGGAAGTTTGATTTGTGATGGTGATAAGCTACTTGATGACAGGTCAATCCAGATTCTAAACAGCAAAATTAAGGCAGGAAGGAAATACTGCATAACTGAGATTGGAAATGAGGATAAATTTTCCAACAAATGTTTGTGAATGCAGCATTTCCTGCTCTTGTAAAATTTGTTCCTCCTATCTTCTCACGTACTTAAAACGTACCTGCTTCTAAGGATTTTAGCATTGCTCTTCCTGCTGGTGTTGATGCTGCTGTTGGGTGCGCTGCTCCTGATGTTGATGTCACTGTTGGGTACGCTCCTCCTGATGTTGATGATGCTGTTGGCAGTGCTCCTTGTCCTGGTGATGCTGCTACTATTCTTACTTGTTTTTGCTGATGGCGATGCTGGAGATGTGATGAAGGCTCTAATGGAGCTGCTATGTCTGAAGATGTTGATTGAATTTGATTTAGTACAGCTGGATCTATTGATGTTCTATTATGACTTAAATTAACTCTCGAATTTTTAAACTTTTTGCAGCCTGCATTGATTTCAATAACTAAGATACTGATAATTGATCTTGATAGAATAGAGTATTAGTGATGTTCGATACTTATCCATGTTGTAAGGCCCTGACAAGGGAATCAATATTTTGTGCATCTAATATACTTCAATATTTATTTTTTTTGAAAAGAAACAATTCTGAACAATTAGAGGCGTCAAGCTTCCACAATCCATAGTGTTTAAGAGACGAGCTTCCAGATAAATTGCATACACAATTATTTTGAAAAATCAACTCAAAATTAAATGTGTAAATAATTGACTTTGATAAATTAGATACTGTAAATTGATCATGATATACTAGCATATTAATGATGTTTCTAAGTGAGATTCATCGATACTTATCGATGTTGTAAGCCCCTCACAAGGGTGTCAAAAATCTGTGCTTTTACCATACTTCAATATTAAATTTTTGAAAGAGAAACAATGCCAAACAAGTAGAGACTACAAGCTTCCACAATCCATAGTGTTTAAGAGGCAAGGTTCCAGATAATTTTGTACACAATTATTTTGAAATGTGACTCAAAATAATTGTGTAAATAATTGACTGTGTAATGTCACTCTTCATTTAATGTCACTTGAAGAGATTTTCTAATCTTTTTATTCCCGAGATTAGAAATAAATCAAATTCAAGGGAATATGAGAATAATTAAATCGAGGGTAAAAAGCTATAGTCCGAAAAGTTTATTTAATTATTCTTTATGACTTAAAGTGGGCCCACCCTTTCACTAGGCGTTTCATGCTAATGATTAAATAAATTAAAAGTTGCCTAAATCTTATTCTCAATAAAGGATGAGTTTTTGAAAGGATAAGATTGAGTGATTTTTGATGAAAGAAGAAAGTGGATTTTCATCGAAGGATCAATTGCTTTAAAGCTGGGAAAAGATGGCAACTTTTATTTATAAAAAGGATCGACTTGTTTGAGAGGAGGATTCAGTAAATCTATTGTTTTTTTAATTCTCTCAACGAGCTTTGATGGTTATGATATTCAGGACGAAACCCCTGAATTGATTGGGATGAAAACCCCAGATCAATGGAAGTCATTAATGGAAACGTCTGAGATTCATGAGCTAATTCAAGGCGTGAAATTGGTGAAGGTTATTGTGCTGCGCAAAAGCAATCTGCAAACATTTTGGAGGACGTGTTGTGCTGGAAGCTGAATCGTTGCACTTTGGTGAAAGAAACGTGGTCTGCTGTTAAGCATTTATTATCAGCTGAGTCTCACGTGAGTTAGGGGACTGGTTCCTGTGCGTATATATCCTGGAGGTCTTCCCCAAGTCAAGGCGTGGCTTCTACAGAAGTTTTGGGCGCTTATCAGCAGTTCTATAATTCCAGAACAATGTATATGCCAGGGTCATGTTAGTCTGTTAAAATTCTGCTATTTTTAATAAGTTTTCTGAGCAATTCATAAAGGGATGAAAGTGTAATGAAATTCAGAAAGACACTTGTTTATGAACTTTTCAATCTATAAAGTATTCCCTGTTCAAGTATTATTCTATGTGCAACGTTTTTTATTTGGTATTAAATAACTATCCGATAAAATTTCTTTGCATAAACTCTCATATATCCGGGAAAGTATATTTCAGTGGTATCAGAGCTGGTGATCTTGCCAGCCTGTTGGGGTTTCAGTATTGCATGTCAGTGATTTGATTCTATGCACTCTAGAGAGACAGGGTCACATAGGCATTTCTAGGTCAGGCCAGCAAGGAGTTGATAAAAAACACCGCTGAAGCTGAGATGGGTGAGAGAAGAGATGAAAGCCCGCCGAGAGATTTAAATAATCAATTTGATAATTTCTTGACCACATTTGCCCAACAGCAGCAGCAAATGTTACAACAATTTCAGGATCATATGATTACAGCCATGGGTCAAATGAGAGTGGATCGTGCTAGATCGAGTAGATCAAACAATGATCATAGCAGAAGTGATGTTGGTCACGGAAATTGAGATAGAGCAGCCTCTAATGCTGTTAGGACAGCGAGCACAAGGTCAGATCGGCCTCTAGGTCCTACATTTGTGACAAGGCAAACTGAAGAGGAGGCAATTCCGGAGTTGGAGGATGAGACACACATCACTAATGATGTTATGGTGGCCTACGATGAATACAGAGCTCTCCCGCCTGATGTAAGGCAATTAATTAATCTGAATCAGTTTATGAATCAGCGAAAAGATAAAGGTAAATTCAAACTGAAAAGGCAAGAAAGGGGACTCAGAGGACAAACCAATCAAGGCACTCAACCCAAGGAATACAAGGAAGCATTGAATAAGGTTCATTTATCGACCTTCGATGGAAGCAGGAAAATAAGTGCTAGATCACGAGTGCATAAACTTGACACATTCCTATCCTTGAAACCTATGGAGGAAGATAAGGCTATACAATTTGCTATGATGCATCTAGAGGGTGTAGCATATGACTGGTGGCACCATGGGTTAGTCTCACAAGATCATGCCTTGATACACTCATATGAGGAGTTTGTCAATAAACTAATTGCACGCTTTGACCATAAGGATATTGAGGTTATTATAGAGATTTGGCTCAGCTGAAGCAGACTGGTCATGTTGAGGCCTACATCAATGAATTCCAGAAAATTACAATCATGGTCCCTGAGATGACTGAGAGGCGAGTTACCATGTTGTTTGTTGAAGGTTTGAGTGATAGATTGAGGGGTTTAGTGAGCGCTCATAAGCCTAGTACTTTACATGATGCCATTGGCCTAGCCCTTGATTTGTAGACTACACCTCCCTTCCAGCATTAGAAGGCTTTTGGTGGATTTCAGCCAAAACAAAAAAGTTTCAATCAGCAAAAGAACATCCCACCGAAATCTGAACAGGAATCCATAAACGAATTATGCAAAAAAAAGTTATGCTTCCCCTGCAAGGAGCCATGGGAGCCTGGTCACCGTTGCCTTGGGAAAGGCAAGGTTCACTTGATTGAGGTCTTTTCAGATGATGAAGAATAGAATGATCAGGAAACGAGTACTGAAGATGACAATGTACAGGAGGAGCAACCTCCACAGTTAGAGTTGGATGATTTTGGAGTTAAGGAGACTCCCCAGAGTACCATAGCCTCATTATTTGGAGTTCCTAGACTTCATCCATTCCGTTTGAAGGGTGCCCTCAAGGGGCAACGCATGGTTTGTTTGGTGGATAGTGGAGCCACGCACAACCTCATCGATGAGAGTTTGGTGGCAAAGTGTGGACTACAGGTTGAGGAGTTTCTGGGGTTCAATGTGATTGTAGCAGATGGGTTTCAATTGAGTTGCACTAGGATGGTTTCCCAGCTTAGCATCCAGATTGGAGATTACACATTGACTGATAACTTCTATGTGTTGGGACTTGGTAATATTCATGCAATTTTAGGATTGCAATGGTTGTAGTCACTTGGGAGGTACATTCAGGGCTTCCACAGAATGGAGTTAGAATTTATAGATGGTGGCAAAAAGATTGTGATGAAGGCTATGGCTAATGGTGGTCCTCGAGTAGTGTCAACTAGGAGGATGGAGGCTTTACTCAAACATGGAGAGGTGGATTGGGCAGTTTAGTGCTTTGTTTATTCCAAACCTACTGTAGACAGCAAGCCACATTATCATGTTGATATCCAGACTGAGTTGGATAAGCACAGTGTAGTGTTTGGAGACATTCCTCCAGGTCGACCACCTGATCGTGGTTTCAAACATGTCATTGAGCTCGAGGAAGGGGCTAAACCAGTAATGACTACACCCTATAGACACCTGCGCCATTTCAAAGAGGAAATTGAGAAGACAATCAAGGAGCTTCTGAGCATGGGACACATTCGGCCCAATTCTAGTCCGTTTGCCTCATCGGTAGTGCTAAAAAAAAGGATGGAACTATGCGCATGTGCATAGATTACAGAGCCCTGAATAAGAAGACAATAAAGAACAAATATCCAATTCCCAAGATCGATGAGCTGCTTGATGGGTTGCATGGGGCCATGTTCTTTTCCAAAATTGATCTTCGCTCAGGTTATCATCAGATATGAGTCCGAGAAGATGTTCAAAAAACTGCCTTCCATTGCCACCACAGGCATTTTGAATTCCTTGTCATGCCATTCGGACTCACAAATGCACCTGCCACACATTCCAGTGGTGCATGAATCACACTTTCCGAGAGCAGTTACAAAAATTTGTTCTGTTTTTCTTCGATGACATTTTGATATATAGCAGGACTTGGGAGGATCACTTGCATCATTTGGATGTAGTATCATGGAGGCTCAATCACTTTATGCAAAGGCTTCTAAGTGTGAGTTAGGAATGACCAAGATACTCTATCTCGGGCATGTGATTGGGGCAGATGGTGTGAAGGTACACCAAGTGAAGTTCCAGGCAATTCTGGATTGGCTGCCACCAAAGAACATATCAAAATTGAGGGGTTTTTTGGGTTTGTGCTTTTACTACAGGAGGTTTGTGAGGGGTTTCTCACAGTTGGCATCAGCTTGACCAATCTAAGTAAGAAGGGTGCATTTCATTGGTCTGAGGAAGCACAGGGGACTTTTGACAAGCTCAAGGAAGTCATGAGCTCGTGTCCAGTTTTAGCATTGCCAGACTTTACACAGCCATTTGTTTTGGAGTGTGATGCATCGGGTCAAGGAGTTGGTGCAGTTCTAATGCAGAATCGACATCCGATTGCATTCGAGAGCCGAAATTTGAGGAATATAGAGAGGTTGTATTCCACTTATGATAATGAGATGCTAGCAATTATGCATGCGCTAGCTAAGTTCAAGCAGTACTTAGTAGGGACTAAATTCATGGTCAGAATTGATCACAACAATCTCAAATATTTTCTTGAGCAGAAGGACCTGAATGAGCGACAACAAAAGTGGGTGAGCAAGATTTAGAGATTTGACTTCGATGTGGAGTACATCAAAGGGAAGAGGAACATTGTTGCTGATGCTCTTTCTAGGAGACCAACACTTTGCTCTGTCACTGACATTTCAGCTGGCTGGAAATCTCAATTAGTGGCCGAATATACCAAAAACACTTTTGCCTATGAGTTGATTGATGGTTGGGTACAAGATGTTAGATATTCAATAGTCAGTGACATCATTTATTATAAGAACAAAATTTATCTTGTACCAGGATCGAAACTGAAGGCTGGGATTTTGAGGGCTATGCATGATACCCCTCTAACAGGACATCCATGTTTCTTCAAAACTTATTGTCAGATTCGTGAGAGGTTCACCTGGACGGGATTGAAAGATGATGTGTTGCAACATGTTAGGGAGGGTCTGGCATGTTAGCAGAACACACATTTCTTGCAAGTCTTCTACTGCCATTGTCGATCCCTGAACAGAAGTGGGAAGGAATATCCATGGACTTTATCACAAGGCTGCCTCGTGTCCAGGGTAGAGATTGCATATTTGTAGTTGTAGATAGACTGACAAAATATGCTCATTTCTTTGCTATATCTACTGATTACTCCGCAGTTCAGGTGGCAGAATTATTCTTCAGAGAGGTGTTCAGGTTACATGGACTTCCCAAAACGATTGTCAGTGATCGTGACAGCAGATTCTTAAGTATGTTTTGGCAGGAGTTGTTTCGTTTGGCAGGGAAAGAGTTGGCACCCAACACAAGCTACCATCCTCAAACCGATGGTCAGACAGAGATGGTAAATAAATGGATTGAGGGATATCTGCAGAATTATGTGTCAGGGCAGCAGCATGCTTGGATCAAATGGTTGCATCTAGGTGAGTATTGCTACAATACCACCTACCACATGTCAATTGGCATGTCTCCCTTCAGAGCCTTATATGGGTATGATGCCTTATCATTTCTAGATTTGGCCTTTGATGACAGTAGGGTCCCACAAGCCAAGGGGACAATGCAAAATTATCAAGATATTCTCAAGGCATTGAAGGACACTCTGCAGCATGCGCATAACCAGCAGAAAATGTATGCCGATAGGCACCGAGTTGAGAGGTCATTTGAGATTGGAGACTTGGTTTTTCTGCGTTTGTAGCCATACCAGCAATCCTCATTGAAGAAAAGTGGTGCAGAAAAACTTAAGCCACACTTTTATGGACCTTACAGGATATTGAGGAGAATTGGTGAAGTTGCATATGAGTTGGGACTTCTCGAGGGCAGTAAGACTCACAACGTCTTCCATGCTTCTTGCCTCAAGAAGGCATTGGGTCAGCAGGTTGTGGCATCTCCAGAGCTTCCTCCACTTGATGAAGAAGGAAAATTGGTGTTAGTTCCTGAAGGTATTGCAGATTGGAGAGAAAGGAAGCTAAGAAATAAGGTGTTCCGAGAATATCTGATCAAATAGAAGGATCTACTAGTTGAAGATGCAACATGGGAAAGGGAAGAGATTTTGCAATACCCCAATTTGAGATTGCTAGAGGACCAGCAATCCCGGGAAGGAAGGACTGTAATGTCCCTTTTCATTTAATGTCACTTGAAGAGATTTTCTAATCTTTTTATTCCCGAGATTAGAAATAAATCAAATTCAAGGAAATATGAGAATAATTAAATCGAGGGCGAAAAGCTATAGTCCAAAAAGTTTATTTAATTATTCTTTATGACTTAAAGTGGGCCCACCCTTTCACTAGGCGTTTCATACTAGTGATTAAATATATTAAAAGTTGACTAAATCTTATTGTCAATAAAGGAAGAGTTTTTGAAAGGATAAAATCGAGTGATTTTTGATGAAAGAAGAAAGTGGATTTTCATTGAAGGATCGATTGCTTTAAAGCTGGGAAAAGATGGCAACTTTTATTTATAAAAAGGATCGACTTGTTTGAGAGGAGGATTCAGAAAATCTATTGTTTTTTTAATTCTCTCAACGAGCTCTGATCGTTATGATATTCAAGATGAAACCCCTGAATTGATAGGGATGAAAACCCCAGATCAATGGAAGTCATTAATGGAAACGTCTGAGATTCATGAGCTAATTCAAGGTGTGAAATTGGTGAAGGTTATTGTGTTGCACAAAAGAAATCTGCAAACATTTTGGAGGACGTGTTGTGCTGGAAGCTGAATCGTTGCACTTTGGTGAAGGAAACATGGTCTGTTGTCAAGGATTTATTATCAGCTGAGTCTCACGTGAGTTAGGGGACTGGTTCCTGTGCGTATATATCCTGGAGGTCTTCCCCAAGTCAAGGCGTGGCTTCTACAGAAGTTTTTGGCGCTTATCAGCAGTTCTATAATTCCAGAACAGTCTATATGCCAGGTTCATGTTAGTCTGTTAAAATTCTGCTATTTTGAATAAGTTTTCTGAGCGATTCATAAAGGGATGAAAGTGTAATGAAATTCAGAAAGACACTTGTTTATGAACTTTTCAATCTATAAAGTATTCCCTGTTCAAGTATTATTCTGTGTGCAACGTTTTTTATTTGGTATTCAATAACTATCAGATAAAATTTCTTTGCATAAACTCTCATATATCCGGGAAAGTATATTTCACTTTGATAACTAAGATATTGAAAATTGCTCTTGATAGACTAGCGTATTAGTGATGCTTCTAAGTGAGCTAAAGCTTCATAGATACTTACTGATGTTGTAAGCCGCTCAAAAGGGCATCACAATTTTGTGCATTTACCATACTTCAATATAAGAAAATTGAAAATGAAACAATTCTAAACAATTAGAGACTTCAAGCTGGAAAAAAAAAAACTAAACAATTAGAGACTTCAAGCTTCTGCAATCCATAGTGTTTAAGAGATAAGCTTCCAGATAAATTGCATACAATTATTTTGAAATGTCAAATCAATATAATTGTGTAAATAATTGACTTTGATAACTGAGATACTGAAAATTGATCTGGGTAGACTAGTGTATTAGACATGATTCAAGTGAGCTTCATTGATATCTATCGATGTTGTAAGCCCCTCACAAGAGAATCAAAATTTTGTACATTCACCATACTTTAAAAAAATGAAAAATAAACAATTCTAAACAATTAGAGACTTCAAGTTTCCACAATCCATAATGTTTAAGAGTTAAATTTCCAGAAAAATTGTGTATACAATTAATTTGAAATGTCAATTCAAAATAATTATGTAAATAATGGACTTTGATAGCTGAGGTACTAAAAATCGATCTTGATAAGACTAGCATGTTAGTGACGTTTCCAAGTGAGCTTCATAGTTACTTATCGATGTAGTAAGCCCCTCACAAGGACATCAAAATTTTGTGCATTTACCCTACTTCAATAGAAAAAAATTGAAAAAGAAACAATTCTAAACAGTTAGAGACTTGAAACTTCCCCGATCCATGGTGTTTACGAGGTAAGCTTCCAAATAAAGTGTTTAAATTTTGTGCATTTACCCTGCTTCAAATGAAAAAAATTGAAAAAGAAACAATTCTAAACAGTTAGAGACTTGAAACTTCCCCGATCCATGGTGTTTACGAGGTAAGCTTCCAAATAAAGTGTTTACACAATTACAAAATAATTGTGTAAATAAGTGACTTTGATAACTGCAATACTGAAATCGATCTTGATAGACTAGCATATTAGTGATCTTCAAAGATACTTATCAATGTTGTAAGCCCCTCACAAGGGCATCAAATTTTTGTGCATTTACCATTCTTCAATATAAAACAAAATAAAAAAGAAACAATTCAAAACAATTAGAGACTTCATGCTTCCGCAATCCACAGGGTGAGACTTCAAGCTTCTGCAATCCATAGTGTTTAAGAGATAAGCTTACAGACAAATTGTGTATACAATTGAACTTCAGATTATATATTTTTTTAAATAAACAATTCTAAACAATTAGATTTCAAGCTTCTGCAAAGAGATAAGCATCCCAATAAATTGGGTACACTATTATTTTGAAACGTCGTTTCAAAATAATTGTGTAAATAAAAGGGTAGACAAATTCCATACCGAAATGCCTATATGCACCAATAACAGCATACCCAAATTCTAGGGAAATATAAGCAGCTTAAACACAAAATAGCATTAAAAAGGTACAGAATATCCAGGGTTGAGGGTTAAACCCAAGTCTCAATAACCTTGGAAAAGTGAGAGACCCAACTTACAGGAAATCTGGGTAAGCATAAATATATAATTATAGAGCTTGTTATAAGTACAAATGGACTGAGATAAATTTAACTTAACCTGGGAGATATATCTTGTAGTAGAATAAGAGCAAGAGCATGATATTAGGAATAATAAAAGTCCATGTAGGAGGTTGTCCAAACACAGGAGGCTTCCTTTTTCTTTCCATTGGGAGCATGCTTGCCAAATATGCTTCTTCTGCGCTGATCATCGATCTATATCGAGTTTCGACCCCTGGACGTGGGATCGGAGCCTGGATGTCTGGTGACCTAAAACGCCATATTTTGTTGAAAAACCTGAAGGCCTTGGTTTTAAAGGCGTGGATATAGTAGTTCTGAAAGAGTGGGTAGCCATGATTATGCTGTGGCAATGGAAGAGAGTTTGCAAGGAAAAAATAGGGGTCGTGTGGGGAAGGATTTGGATGTAAGAGCACATAATGAAGAGCATTGGATGTTTGCTTCCAGTCATGGTTATCCATGAATTTGTGTGGTGTGTGATCTGTTTACATAAGGAGAGCAAGATATTGTGGGAGCTTATTGAGATGCATAGGAGAAAATTCACTCCTATAAAGGAAATGAATGCATTACCAATTTAATTGGACATACATTCCCTCTTAAAGTGCTTGGTGTTTTTAAAGTGGTTTTAGGAGAGAGATGTTGGCCAAAGCCAACTCAGTTTTGTTGAACCAAAACAAATACTTGATAATCTTGGATTCGTTGTATAAAGGACATTTGGATTGAAGAACAGCTAAATATTTAAGGTGATGTTTTAAGGGTAATTTCCGATAAATTAAATATAAAGAAAAATGAGCAAGCTTGAGTTTTAGAATGGAGCTGTAAAATAGTTTTAAATCTTCTAGTTCATGTGTGAGCAATGGATTAGAGGGTCTATCTCTCATTGAGCTTATCATATATGGGTACTCAAGGTGAAACCTAATCATATATCTTATTGGAAGTATCATTAAGGAAGGGGCTTTCAACATATTGTTTATAATGCTTCCACCAAGGTCAAAGGGAATTAATATCAATTTTATGTCGCATTTTTGCCAACATAACATCAATAATCTTGTGATATGACTCTTGGTCATAGTTGTGAAGATGAAATTTAGCTTTTGCTTTAACCCAAGAGAGTCAAGCCGGAGTAGATTTATTGTGGATATCTTGCACAGTGTGTAGACCTTATCTAAAAAGCTTGAGAGCATGAACAAATGGCACCTATACAAAGAAGATTCTTCAAATCACCTACATAATTCAGTGGGAAACACACTAAATTTGGGGTTTAATGTGTTATAGAAGTAGAACTAAAATTGACAGAACTATAACTACAAAAATAATTGTAATTTATTATAAATAAGAGTATATACAAAATGGGAAATCTCTATAGAAGAGATGTATGCTTTGAATTCCCCCTTTCCCTTCCATATTATCTACTTTATAGTTATATAATGTAAAAACTAAAAAGTTTCTAAAAATAGAAAATTAAAGGTTCTAAATGGGAACCAAAAGTTCACCCCACATCATGGAGATGATATGTATCCACTTTAGAAGTGGAAATGAATGGTTAAGAAAAAAAAGGTTCTAAATGGGAATTGAATGGTCGCCCCAGATAAAAATGACATGTATCCACCTTAGAAATGGAAATAAACAGATAAAAGTAGAAAAATAACTAAATTTTGGTTGATGACAATGTTATTTTAGTAGTGCCACTTGTCAGGGTCATATTGATACAAATTTGGATCCTAATGTACTAGTCATGTATATTAGATGTTTCCACTATGTACAACTGTATGTAATTCATGCTTGTAAGACACTATCGTAAGACATTTCATATTCAAAACATTAGATCATACATGTTACAGTGGTAGAGACAGTGTGGGGGTGATTCGAACATCTTCATAATGATGAAGTCAATGAGTTTGAACTCTTGAAATGAAAAGTTTTATCATAGATAGCAGAACCGTTGTTATTTGCAAGGTGGAGGTTACAAAACTGCTATAGGGATTGTGTAACTATCGATGTTCATAGGTGGCAGTTGCATAACCGATCTTATAGTTTTGAAAGTTATTGGTTTACATACACCGATGATTTCATCACGAGACAAAACACGAGAATGGGAATGGTTGCAAACATGTTCAATCATCGATGATGATTCATTTGAGCTTCTTGGGGGACTCCAAAGTTGAGAGAGCATAAATACATTAATTGTGCAATGCAGAAGACATCAAAAAATGTAATGAGAATTCTTAAGTTGGATTCACATTGCAAGTTGCAAATTTGAGTCTTTGCTTTTATTATCTCATTGTTTCCTAGCTATAGATGGTTGGTTCAACTATTTTGAAATTCTAAGAAGTGTATGATATTTACAAAACATTTGTGTCCAAGTTTTGCATAGAATAGTAGTGATAATTTTGTCCATGAAGGCCATTTTTAGCAATACCTTGTATATTTCTTTTGTTACATAGTGGAAGGGGAGTGCAATTGCGTCACCCACTAGAGTTTTTCCCACATTGGGTTTCTCCAAGATAACTTTTGTGTTCATTGTGAACTTTGTTCATTCTTATGCTTCATGTTCATGTGAAATATGTTGTAAATTTCATTTCCATCACTTGTTTATCTCTATTTTAGTTTTTAAAATAGCCTAAAACAATCATCTTCCAATCATTGTTGAGCTAGGAGTGATAGGATACCTAATGGTGAAGCTAGGAGTGGAATATCCACATGGTTTATGGATCATTTTGGTATTAGAGTTGGTTTAGTATCAGTCCTTTGTGTGGCTTTGTGTGCAATTTTATTCCTATTATTAAAGCAAATAGTGCTAGTGATCAAGATATCCTAGTTCCCTTTGAAGCAAATGTTTCCACAAGGCTATAAAAACAAGAGATTAGAAGTATATCTCATGCTGATAAAGAAGATTCTCAAATAATGGAAGAGAAATTTCACGAGCTTAAAGAAGGAGTAACTAGCATTCCTCTTTATATGAGTGAGCTTGACCGGTTGGAGTCCATCATATGGATTCTCAAGTAAAAGCTTGGTGTTTCTATGGATGCACTAAAAAAAAGCTAAAAGATGCCCTAGAGATTCATGAGAATAAGAAAGAAAAACCCCATACCAATCAAACTCCACCTCCATTCAAGGTTGAGGCAAAGATAGAGATTTATCCATATGATGGGGATGTGAATGCAGAGAGACTAGACCATTGACTAGCACAACTTGAGGTATTTTTTAGTTTGCATTAGATTACTGAAAGCCAACATACTTCTTTTGCAAGGTTAAAATTAACCAATCATGTTTTAATTTGGTTTGAGATCTATATTCATAATTTGGTTGTTATTAAACTTCCTCCTATCACTAAGTGGGATGATTTTAAGTTCGTAATCAAGAAACAATTATACCATATTTGTTATGAAGAAGAGAGGTCCATGTAATGGCAATATCTTAGGCAAAATCAAGGCCAAAGTGTGCAGAAGTACACAAATGTGTTTCGCAAGAAGGTTGTACAAATATCCAAATATATAACAAAACATGATATTTTAATGGAGTATGTAGGTGGACTCTATATCCATTTGAGGAGGCTTATCCTCTTGTCCAAGCCTATGGATGTATATGAGGCTTGTTTTCAATCTCATTACTTGGAGATGGACAAAAAGAAGGCTCCATCTACATCTCAAAACATTTCCAAGCAACAAGGTAGCTCTAAGCAAAAGGGTAAAGGTAAATAGAAAGGTAAGCATAATGCTACTTATATTTCTAAGAAGGATACTAAAAGACATTATGGGAAATATTATGTTGATAGTCATTCTGAAGATCAATGTTGGAAGCTCCATCTAGAATTGTATCTATTTAAGAGCAATAAGAATAAGCCTATGCCCTCTCTCCAAGATAAGAATATTGGTTGTAGCTCTGATATGGATGACACTTTATGTTGTACCTATGTCAATATAAACATATGTTTGGGTAGTAATAGTGCTCAATAGAGTGAAATTTCTAAGTTTTTCCATATTAAAAATCAAATGAAGAAAACAAAAGTGGATTATATTTTTGATACTTGTTCACAAGCTAATTTGATAAGCAAGGAGTTGGTAGACAAATTGGGGTTAACACTTACAATATTCTAAGTCCATATTCTTTGGGTTAGGTGAATAAAGGTGTAGATATCATGGCGACCAATAAATGTAAAGCTAAGTTTGGTATTAATGCATATTTTATTGATAAAGTTAGAGTGATTTTTTTGCCTCTTGATGTGCATGGTGTAGTGTTTGGTAGCCCTTTTATATTTAGGGTGGTGTTATCTTCATGAAGAGAGTCAACCAATACCATTTTGTGAAATATGGCAATAGCTACATCATTTTAGCCTACAAAGGTGATTCTAAAATCTCTTTAGTAAGTGACTATGAAGCTAAGAAGCTTATTAATACTAGTGGGAAGTTTTATGTGCTTCTTTTGAGAGATATTCAAGATGAAAAAGTGGCTACATAAAATAATTATTGTATCATGTTTACTAACAAAGAGAAGAATCATGTGGAAGAGTTGGTGCAATAGTTCAAATAGGTTTTCCATGAGCCTACAGGGTTGCTACTAACTAGGCCTATTAAGCACAAAATTTATTAGCTACCCAATAGTTCACTTCCAAAGAGATTTATATAGGCAATCTTTAAAAGATGCCAATAAGGTAAAAAAATAATTATAGTATTTGATTAATCAAGGTGTAATCCATCCTAGTACTTCTCCATGTGGTTCTCATATTATTTTAGTACCCAAGAAATATGGTTCATGGATCTAATGTGTGTTGATTATAGAGTACTTAGCAAGATTACCATCAAGAATAGACCCTCTTCCACTGATTGATGTTATTCTTGATCAAATTTAGCATGCCAAGTATTTCACTGAGCTTGATTTGAAATTTGGGTATCACCACATGCATAATAAGGAAGAGGACATTTGGAATTCGACATTCAAAATAAGGCAAGGGTTGTATGAATGATTGGTTCTGCCTTTTGGGCTACGCAATGCATCGACTATCTTCATATAGTTGATGAATGAGGCAATGAGGCCATTTATTGATTCCTTTATCATTGTATATTTGGATGTATTATTTTTTTTATCAAAACTTTTTATGAGTGCATTGTTCATCTTAAACAAGTTTTGCAAGTTTTGAAGGTGAGCAAGTTATTGTTGAATGGAAAGAAACACAAATTTTATCAACAATAACTTGTCTTATTAGGGCATGTGGTTGGAGATGGGGAATTGAGGATTGATCTGAAGAAGGTAAAAGACATCATTAATTGGCCAAAGCCTTCCAATGTGACCTAGACAAGGGTCTCTATGGGTGTGCTTCAATATTTGAGAAAGTTCATTAAGAACTCATCTTCCATATCTATGCCTTTGCATGTCATTATAGCAGGTGGTAAGACTCTTAATTGGGGTAATAAACAATAAAGTGTATTTGATATGTTCAAACATAAGATTATTCATTCTCCAATTTTATCTTTATGTAACTTTCAGCTACCCTTTCAAGGGGAAATGGATGCTAGTGACTATGCTATGGGTGAAGTCCTACTTCAAGGAGGTAAGTGAGTATGTTACCATTTAGAGTTATTTCTAGTGAAATTATGAATTATTTTTCATATGACAAAGAACTATATGCTCTTGATCAATTGGTCAAGAAATAGAAGCATTATCTCATGGGTAAGGAAACTATTATCCATACAAATCATAAACCTCTCCAATATTTGCAAGCTCAAACTAAATTTCAGTAAACTAGACATTGTAAGTGGATGAAATTTTTGCAACAATTTTATTTGGTTATCAAATATAAGAAAGGTGTGACTAAAAAACTAGTAAATATGTTATCTAGACCTCTTTTGCTTTCATCCATAGGCACCATAACGCTTCTCAAACCTTTTATTTTTGAGTCTTATGTAGAATGATATAAGCATGATACAGATTTTGGTAAGCCCTTTCTTCAAGCAGAAAAGTCCCAAGATGCATTTTTTGAGCCCAAGGAGGATTATTACCTTCACGATAAATTGATCTATAAGTTGGATAATCTTTGTGTGCCTAAGGAGGAAAGATTTCAACTAATAAGGGAAACACATACTTCAAAAGTTGCATGGCATTTTAGTGTTACAAACATTGTTGCACATTTACAGAGGTATGTTTATTGGCCTATCGTGCAAGTAAATGTTGCCAAGTTCATAAGAGGATGTGTATTATGCATTACAAGAAAGCCTAGTAACATGAATTTGGGTTTGTATATGTCATTACCAATTATTTCTAGACCATGGGAAAACATTTCCATGGAACTTGTAGATGGGTTGCCTAAGTCAAGGAAGGAGCATAATTATCTCTTTGTGGTTATGGACTAGTTTAGTAAGATGTGCATTTTCACTACTTGTAAGAAGACACTCAAATGTAACAATCCAGTTTAGTTATTTTTTTATAATGTGTGGATTCATTTTAGTTTGCCTAGTTCTATTGTTTTAAATTGGGACTCAATGTTTCTTTGGAAGTTTTGGGCCATACTGTAGGATAAGATGGACACTATGTTGAAATGGTCTACCACTTATCACCCACAAACTAAAGGGAAAATTGAGGTCGTGAATAGACCATTGGTAGAACTATTGAGAGGGTAAAATAGGAAGCATTATAAGTCTTGGGATGAAAATTTGGTATTCAATATTCTTAAATAGGGTAGTACATTCTTCTACTAATAAGTCTCTTATTGAAACTTGTTTTGGCTACTTAGCTCCATGTACATTGGATGTTGTTTTTAGACAACCATACAAAGGCAATGGGAAAGTGGATCTAGAGGTCCACAAAGCTAGAAGATTCATTTAGAATATTTAATAAATTCACGTCCAAGTACATGAGTGGTTGAAGGAGTCTCAAGCCACGTACAAAGCAAGACATGATTAACATAGGACTGAACATAGTTTCCTTGTTGGAGACAAGGTGGTTGTAATTGAGTAGAGAAAGGCTCCAAGGTAAGTCTAAGAAGCTTAAGCCTATTAAATATGGTCCATTTTAAATTATAGAATAAGTGGGCAAGAATGATTTTAAACTTGATTTGCCTCCTTATGATAATATATATTCCATTATCAATGTCGAGAATTTACGTCTTATTTGGCCTCCTATGTTAGAAAATGAATATGAAGGGTTGTTGCTACCTTCAATTGAAGACCTCACTTTAGATAGTTAGTTGGAATTAGAGAGGGATGTTATATTTCAAAATAAAGAAAGGACAATGTGAAGAGGAGTGCAAGACCATTCATTGGTTGGGTTAAAGGGTTAGCTACCCGTAAAGGCTAAATGGTATTTGAGAGAAGATGTGGGGAAGAAATTTCACTACTTACATAATTCATAAAGCTTCTAGGGAATAAAATAACTCAAATTGGGGAGGTATGATCCAATTTGGATTTTAATGGACTAGTCATATATACTAGATGTTTCCATTATGCCCAATTGTACGTAATTCATAATTTTAAGACACTATTGTAAGACATTTCATATTCAAAACATCAGATCAGACATGTTAGAGTGGCAAAGTCAATGTGGGGGTGATCCAAACATCTTCAAATTGATGAAGTCTATTAGTTTTAGGTCTCAAAATAAAGTGTTTTATCATAGATAGTAGAACTATTTCTATTAATAGAGTCGTGGTTGTGTAATCGTCGATGTTTACAAGTGGTGGTTGCATAACTAGTATGCATATGTTGACAGTTTCATCATGAATCAAATAACGAGAATGGGAATGTTTTCAAATGTTTCCAATCCTAAATGATGATTTGTTTGAGATTATTAGGGGGGCTTCAATGCTGAGAGAAAATAAATATAGGTCATGTGCAAGGCAGGAGACATCATAAAACTTAGTGATAAGTCTTGAAGTTGGATTCACATTATAAGTTGAAAGTTTGAGTCTTTATTCTTGTTGTCCCATTGTTTCCTAGTTGAATATCGTTAGTTTAGCTCTGTTGGAGTTCTTAGAAGTGTCTATATTTGCAGAGTAATCTTGAGTGCAAGTTTTGGATAGAATAATAGTTATAAGTATGTCCATGAATGCCATGTTTGGTATTACCGTGTACATTTATTGCATTACATAGTGGAAGGGGAGTGAAATTGCCTCACCCACTAGATTTTTTCTCACATCATATTTTTCCAAAACAAATATTTTATTCATTATGCACTTTTTTCATTCTTATGCTTCATGTTCATGTGCAATATGTTGTAATTTATCATCATCCTTAGTAAATCCAAGTCCACCATTTACAAAATGTCTCCACTAAGACCTTTATCTGTCATGGAACCAATTCCTATAATAACAAAACCCGTTTCATTTCCACCAAAAATGTATATATGTTTTAACGTTACAAATAGCTTGAAGCAATCATCTTCAAATCATTATTGAGATAGGAGTCATAAGATCCATGTTGATGAATCTCATAGTGGAATATCCACCTAGTTTATAGATCACATATCTCCTAGCGTGTTGACCAAAATTCAAAATTATAATATGCATTGGAAAAATCATCAAGCGAACTAGTTTATGTTCCATATAAGCATGCCGATAGTGACCATGTTAGGCATATGACCCAAATTTAGAGTCAAATTTATGTACTAAATGGAAATGAAAATTCAAAATATGAAAACGTATCAAAGATTGAAAGACATATTTTTGAAAAAAATTAGAACTCTACTATGAACAACTATCTAAATCAGTTACTCCTCCTTAAGAAGAAATAGACCCAATTACTTATAGGTTTTGGACCAAGTGTGGAATTTTTTGTTAAATCTAGTTCTTGGTGAATCACTTTCCTTGGTGTGTTAATTACCCTACCTTCACCTCTCGATAAAGTGAGATATGTTGATGATTTATTTCTTTAACCACTCTATCAATGGTATAACCAGTAGTAATTGGTGTTGCACTTCTTGGTTTCAACTTTGTGCTTTGAAAATGCTCACCAACATCTAATATATCCAAGAGTGGTGGAAAACATGGGTGAATCAACTCTACATTGAACTATTTTGAATTATTTTGGATTTAGGTTATCTAAACAAGCTAACTCCTTGAATAATCAAATTTTGTAAGATATATATAAATTACACAAATCTGAATGTAAAATAGTAGATTGAGATTGACTAATGACACTTACTATTTGTATAAATTACTAAGAGGATAGGATACTTATATTGTTTTTATTATTTTCTAGTTTATGTCAATGTAAAGTTGTCAGAAATGTCCTAAAATGGATTAGGGTGCTTGGCTAAGGAAGCTAACAATCAAAATCTACCTAGACAAATATGGTAATGCTCATATGCTTATGGTAACCTAATATGTCTTCTGACATTTAAAACTACCTTATGTATTTTTTACAACTTTTTTTACCATAGATCATTGTGCCTTCCTATCAAGATGTTTCTAAGTACAATTTCAGAGGATCGATCCTATGCATAAATATAGATTCATCTTCCTTCATTGTGCAACTAACCTATGAAGCCTATGTCAAAATAAGGAGAAGATTCATTGTTTTATAATATAGATGGGTATAGGAGAGAGAGATGGAGAGACTCCAAGAAGAGAAGATTATGGAGTAATGTAAAAGAAAACTTTGTAACCCTCTCAAGCAGGTGATGGAGTCCTCATATGGACAGTTTTGTAAACAAGAAAGTATTGAATGAATTCATATAGGTAAAATTTTGTAAGTTTATGTTCTCTGAATAATATGATCTATTGTATGATTGTTTTATGTCTTGGTGGACCCTTGAGGTCATAGATAAGTGGATACATGTATATGTGCAGGTTCAAGCTCAACACTATACTTTATAGTTAGGAAAATAAGAACTAAACCATTGTTTGTGGATAAGGAAACCTTTTAGTTGTGTTGTTGTTTGAATGGTGATAAAGGTTTTATGGTTTCCTAAGTCGTTGAGGGAATGTTTTGTATATGGAACCCAAGTGAAGGTAATCTTTTTTACTCCATTGTCATAGCATTGACAATGTGAAGCATGCAAGTATGAAGTTATTCTTGTATTGTAAAGGTGATCATCTTCAAGAGGGGCGGTGACATTTAATATATGGTTTATAGGATGATACCAATCAATGGAACTCATATTGTATTGGAAGCAACACTATCATAGAGACCAAACTATGGTTTGTAATCAATACCCTATTTTCTTATTAAATAAGCCCTGCTTGTATAAAAAGGAAACCCTATTGATAGTCTGAGGTAAGAAAGGTTGATAAATCTTGTAAAGGACATGATCCTAGAGTATTTCAAGAAGAATGGTTCCCAAGTTGAAAGTTGTTCTCAGATTGGAATGGAATAATACACAGACCCCTATCTACATGTGAAGGTCCTATCCACTGTGTATTCATTATTGTCTCATAACTATATACATTATCCTTGGGTGGATAGTTATGTAAACTGTGATCTTTAAGTGAATGATGTGATAAGGATATTCATGCATTAAAACCCTAATTATAGATTGGAAAACTTCAACACACTATTTCTTGAATGAGTATTATGTGCATACACAATTTAGAGTCTAATTGTAAGGTGGTAAGGAATGAATGTGAGAGTGAAGGAAGTGTGTGTAGATTTATCAAGAGTTTAATATATTTATGGTATAATTTTATGAAGTATTCAATAACTAATATTTAAGCTAGACCCTATTGGAAAAACAAAGTATATGACCCATGTCATAGCCCTGTTTGAGGCTAAGTTGTTGGGCACCATCAAATGGTATGTAAGAACATTTTAGGATAAAAGAGGTTTATATTGATTATAATGTGTTATATGGATTGATATAGATGTGAATAATGTGGAAAAAGGCTTTGAGGACTCTAAAAAATTCATATAAGATCATCAAGACTTATAACCCTGCTCACACAGTCAACAAGTAAGCATAATCAGATTGAGTTTTGAAGTTTATAAGCATGTAATGACAAAATGAGGAGATATATAGATTTTAAAAGTTGTAAAGGGTGAAAATATAGCTTTATAAGGTGATTTTATCTTTTGATATGCAAGGAAACTGAAGTTATAGGATTTTGTTTAGCCTCGGCCCTGTACAGTCTTAGGAAACCCTAGAACTAAGGTTTAGCTTGTAGAATGAGATTACACTATTTAAAACTCTTGTGTAAATTTTTAATTTGGATTAAATTGAGGTATTATAACTATTGGGAGTGGTTTTAAGTTGTTAAAGACCCTAAAAGTATGGATTTGATTAGGGTATCTTCAAATAGGTCTAATTAAGCCTAAAAGAAGGTGGTTTTCCAAAGGAAGTACTAGTTAGAGAAAGAATTGGGTTATGAAACTTTATGCACATGTTAAGTGGTATAAATGAAGCATATTAATGTCATTATATATTTAGGGAAGGTGAAAAATTATCCAAAATAGAGGAAAAGGCTCAGAAAAGGCTACTAGCCCAGTGTAACTATGAAGTGTGTGTTGTGTGCAAAGAAGCAATGGAGGTTGTGTTGATAGAAGAAAGAGGTATATACATGTAAATTGAGAATATTTAATACCATTAAAGCTTATTTATAGAAATATTGGAACCTAGAGTGAGATTTGATTCTTGTGAACCTAAGAAAGTGCCTAGAAAACAACTAAAGAGATTAGAATCAATTTTGTGAGATAGATGAATGGTATGAGGTTGAAATGAAATTTGAATATCAAGAAAATATATATTAACATCAAAAAATCCTCAAGGAGAAGGTTTCATCCATGGTGGATAACAATCCCATTGATATAAAAGAGAGTGCAACTAGTTCTAAGCAAGGACAATCAAGATCAAATCATCAAATGTATGAGATTAGTTAGATAGAGAACCAGATGTTGGTGATTAATGAGACTTCTCCCTAATGCCTTTGCATCACAAAGGAGGATAATATAGTTTCTTTAACCTCAAGAAGGGAACACAAATGAAGATACTTGCTCTTAGTGAAGGGTTTGGTGAATATATCATTAATTTACCTTGTTGTTTGGATATAATAGAGATCAAAGGCTTGTTCATGAATAAGCTCCCCATTGAAATACATGTGAATCTCGATATACTTGGTTTGATGATGGAGATTAGATTCTTATATATCTAGATTGTGCTTTGGTTATCATAGAAGATGATTGTTGGTCATCTAAACTAGATGCCAATTTCAGTGAGAATCCCTTGAAGCTAAATAGCCTCGACGAAAACATTCACAACTCATCTGTATTTTGCCTCTATACAAGATAAAGCAATATCATTCTATGTCTTAATTGACCAATTAATCAAACCTAAACTAAGGGAGAAATTATAGCCTAAATTAGAGTTATGATTCTAAATATCACCAACCCAATATGAATCTGTATACCCAATCAAGTCAACATCAATGATTGCTCCATAATGAATTTTGAAACTATGAGTACCCTAAATGTAGTAGAGAATTTGCTTAACTATTTTCCAGTGCAACTCAGGTGGTTTGTACATAAATCTAGAGATCATGCCCATTACATATGAAATGTTAGGTCTAGTGTGTATAAGATAGATGAGATTACCAAAAAGTTATCGATACAAGGTAACTTCAACCAAAAGAGATGGACAATTAGCCTCAAGCTTCACTCTATATAGAAAGGGAGTTAGATCTAGCTTACAGTCAACGATGTTAAACTGTGTAAGTAAATCAATATCATACTTAGATTATGAAATAGTGATCTTGGAGTCAGACTGAGAAATTTCAATCATGAAAAGTAATGCAACAAGCCCAAGTTAGTCATTGAGAACCTATCAAACAAATTAGTTTTCACGGCTACAACAATAGATGAAGAATTCCTTATGATCAATAGGTCATCCATAAAGAGAACCATAATCAACAACTAATCATCCTTATATAAAATATAGAAATTCAAACTAGAGTAACATCTAGTGGATCCAATCGAAAGAAGAAAGGAGTCCATCTGAGCATACCAAGCTCATGAAGCTTGTTTGAAGCCATAGATAGATTTTTGAAGTTTAAAAATTAAGGAGGAGTCTTCGACAAATCCTTGTGGTTGCTTTATATATATTTCCTCTTTGAGATCACCATGTAGAAAGGCACTCTTCATATCCATCTGATGAACATCCCAATGATGTCCTACGACAGTGGCAATAGTGAGTCAATTTGAGTTCATTTTGGCAACTAGGGAAAATGTCTTATTATAGTCAATGTGGGGTACCTAAGAAAAAACCTTTAAAACTAAACATTCTTTGAACTTGTCTATGGACCCATCTACTACAAATTTTTTTTGGTATATCCACCTACATCGAATAAGTTTTCTTCCCTTAGGAATAGGGACTAATTCCCAAGTGTTGTTCCTTAATAAGGAACCATACTCCTCTTCCATAATAGTATCTCACTTAGGGGTGCCTAATGTCTCAAAAAACTATTGTGGATTAGAAGCAGATGCAATGAAATCATGTGGGGCATTATGGAATTATGATCATGTCTGCCTATTATATGATAGATCTCCAACCCAATTACTAACACTTTATAGTGTCTATCTAGCCCAAAAAGGACTATATTTTGGAGAGTTAGGAGGATATTACTCATCATCTAAATACTCTCATCATCATAACTAGAAGAAGAATCTGAATCATCAAGAAGCTACTTAGGCAGATCTGAATTAATAGAATTATCATCAAATCCCAATATGTCCAAGTAAGAGGGAGGAGTGTCATGTGAAGAGTCTAGAGGACCCTATTGAAATTTAACACATATCTCAATGAAAAACTCATGAGTGGTGGAATGGATAAGCCTATATCCCTTAACACCCTCAAGATATCTAATCATGATGCAAGGATGACTCTAAGGTTCCATTACCTTATGTTTCTTCTTTGGAATGCAAGCCATAATAGGAGATCCAAACACTTTAAAATGTTTTCCTATGGGTTTTTTACCACTCCAAGATTCAAAGGAGTGACTCCCTTTAATGCTTTATGAAGAAACTTGGTTATGGATATAACAAGCATAGTTGATGGCCTCGACCCATTATTGAGGTGCAAAAGACTTGGAATGTAGCATAGAGTTGGACATTTCCTTCAAGGACCTATTATTTCACTTTGCAACACCATTTTGATGAAGAATATATCGAATTGTACATTGTAGTTCAATTCTTTCTAAAGTGCAAGATTATTCAAAACGGTTACTAACATACTCACCATCATTATCATCATGTAAAATCTTGATGGCATTACTTGACTATTTTTATACAAATGCCTCAGAGTCCTATAAATGAATAAAGAGCTCAGATTTATGCTTAATAAATTACACCCAAATATACCTCAAAAAGTCATTGATGAAAGTAATCACGTATTTAGTCATGTTGAATGAAGGTGCTAAAAATGGACTAATAATGTCACTATGAATTAGCTCCAATATATGTGTAGCTTTCCATACTTCTCTTCAAGATGATTACCAAGTATGCAACCTATCCAACACCATTATAAAAACAAACATGTGGTAACCTTTAAACTATGTCATGGTGACTGAGTTACTCCAAGTAGTGATAGCTGAGATGGTCGAATCATTCATGCCATACTTTACTCACCCCATCTGAATAAGTGAGAAGTGTAGAGGGTTGATTAGGAGAAAAATGTGAGAAAATTTACAATCATGAATGGTGGTCTACTTTCCCAAATACAAATATAGAGTCATTATATACTTCCCTAATAACCATTGAATTTGGTGTGAATTCAACTCTCTTACCCGAATTGATGTGAGTGATATGATAAACAACTAGGATATTGGTGGATAACAAGGAAACACATAGAACATCATGAAATGTCCCAGCATTCACTTCAACAAACCCTATCCCCTTAATTTTGTGGAAGTATCATCACCCAACAAGATAAAAGGCATAAAACAAAGCTCCAAGGACAAGAAAAGGTCCTAAGATGAATCGATGTGGTGTGAGGCACCAAAATCAATTACCTATGTAGAAAGCTGGGATGTAAATATAAAAAATGCTTTCCCCTTATCTTTGCCCTTTCTATTATCTTTATTCTTATAAAACTCCTGTGTTGATGAACTCTAATTGGCTGAATCAGTGACACTGATACTGTGCTTCTTGAGCATCTCTATTAGTTGATCAATCTACTTCTCTATTTATTTGATTTCATCAAGCCCAAATTTATTAAATTAGGCACATGTTGTCTCTCTTTCTTTGGTTTCCCACTTTAAGAGGACTCATTTGATGTTTTAGACTTAGCATCAAATTTCTAAATCTTTCTTTACTCTTGGTCCTTCTTATTTGATTTCTTCTCCTTATTTCTAGAAGCCTTCCGTTTTTAATGAGTCACAATTAAGGCATGTGATCTATAGGACTTCATTGCACCCATTTGAATAAGCTTGTCTTGCTCCCAAGTCAAGTTAGTAGAAAAATCATCCAAGGATGACATGGTCCATGTAGCTCTAAGGGCAAGCTTAGTGGCATGGAAGGTAGAAACGAAGATAGAATAGTTAGAACCCAATTTGGAAAGGATGGAAAGAATCAATTGATCATCCTTTTTATCAATGACACATAATTTCAACTATATCTTGAGTGATTAGAACTTTGTGAAGAAGTATCATATAGTGTCAAAATTACCTGGGCTCAAACTGATGAGCTTATTATCTAGTTCATGACCTCTCATTATGTCTTACTTCCCAAAGAGTTTTTCCACGGTGGTCTAGACTTCATTAGGAGTAGTTGCATATTCAATATGAAAGAGCAATTCAGGATATGCTGATAGACATAATAGATTGTAGGCTTCATCACTTATGTTAAACCACTTCACCTTCTCTACACCAAGTGTTAATCTTCTTTCTATATTTATAGTAATCTGGTGTAAGTCTTTATTCCTTAAGAGGATTTATATTTTGACTTTCCACTCGTGATAGTTAAATGGTGTAAGAATTGAAACTTGAGACTGATCCATGATAGTTTAGGTATTTGTTGAATTGAATGGTGATTAAAATACAAGGATATGCAACCCCCCATGAATAAATAGAGATTTAATTTTATAAAAAGTACATAGGAAGGTACATTATAGAGTGAGAAATTACATCACCCAAAAAAAAGGTAGTTAACTCAACTCACAATTAGAAAATGACTTAAAGTACATTTCCCATAATGACATATTATTAACCTAAGCAAGCTAATTAGACTGTGTAGGTAAAACCATATATTGAAAAAAATCCTACACTAATAACTTTTTGGTAGGACTCAAGGATTTGAATATGTATTTCTTAGTATGCAAGTGATTTTCAAGTGATCTCTCTAGGATTACTAGATATGAATAGGATTAGGATTGATGTGTGTATATAAGGGAATATTTGGGTGATTTACCTCTATAACTGACGTGAGAAATGTGTGGGCCAACCCAATGGAAGAGTTTAAAATTTAAAAATATCCATTTGGATAACCTAAGACACCTCTACTGAAGTAAATGAAACATGTAACTGGTATTAACTAATTATTGCCAAAACTATCTAGGATGGAGAAGATATTGATTTTTGAATAGTGACAGTTTGTTTAGGATGATAAACTATTCAGACATATACTAGGAAGTTCTTGTGTCTAAACAATGGAAAATCATGAAGGCTAGGACTATAAGCAGATGAATGGCTAGGAGAGAATATGATTAAGAGTCATATGTGTATGCACAAGTCATGTATGTTAAAGATTGATCAAAAGTGACATTTTCAAGTGTCTAATAATTTTTTTATGTGTCTACATGAACATTGAATGAAACCTAAGGTAGGGAGTCAAGTTGAGCTCAAATGAATTTTTTACCACTTATTTAATGATGGTGTATGGTCCTTATCATAGAGGTTTAAGCTTCTTAGTTGGACCCTTGAGCCACTCCTGTTGAAGATGTAACCAAAATTTGTCTCCCACTTAGAATTGATGGGGAACACGAAGTTGATCATGATTTTTCTTATACTCATAACTGGTTTTCCATAGAATTTCATGAACATGTTACTGAATCTTTCAAATTAACTTGACAAACCTAGTTGCCTTATCCAATTTGTTATGATCAAGGGGTGATTCTCCCTCCAATACAATGGTAAATGCTACATTGATGGGGGATGATAATGATTAAAATTTTAGACATACCTACAATAAGATATGTCCTATGGAGCCATGATGCTTTGGGGCATAGGAGGAACTTGATAAAAAACCTTGCTAAATATATTTAATGATTTATATGCAAAAGTGATTTATGAATGATAAAGGTTGAAGATATATCAAAGTATAGTAAGCCAAGAAAATAAAAAAGAATAACAATGGACACCAGATGTAGAATTGTAATAACAAATTTATATTATGCTAAGTTATGTATAATATTTGAGAGGTTAGATGTATGATGTCTATGTACTCCTTAAATTAATTCCAAATAACTAGAAATAATGGAAATGTACATTAATATAAAAATTAAGAAGGTGAAATTTCAATTTGACCATATGGTTGGTAATAAGTGCTTCACAACCAATCATTAAACAAATCAATTTTGTTGATGTTACTCCTAATTTATGCAGTATGGTGCTAACACTATGGGAGCTATACAATATGGAAAAAGAAGAGTCAGGAATTATGGTTCGACATATGTGTTGTGGATGATACTGAACCTTTCAAAAAAGCTGCACAATATATCAAACAACACTCGAATGTGAATAGTTGAATTGATGTCTCAAATTATTTTGGATCAATCACCCCTCATTATAGAATAATGGTCCCCAAGGCATGCAATTGTAGAATAAGATGTGGGAACAAATTGGCAACCTAAAATTTTATCAGTGATTTTCCCTAGCAAGGGAGTTGACTTGCTTTAATGACCTAGAAGAGAGGAATCTCTTATTGAAGTGTTTTTCAACCATGTAATCAATGACTTGATCCAATTCAATTGTTGCATTACAATATGGATTGATCTTTACTTACTGATGAGTCTTTGCTACATTTGAAGTATCTAATTGAGGTGGAAAGTAATGGCATGAGAATTATTAGTTGAATATTGGATGCAACCCAATGCAAGAAGGAATAGTCGACTTAAAGGCATTATCTCATGCTTTTTTGGTGATGGTATAGGCCCATATCAAAGTGAACAAATTTTATGATAAGGTCCTCTTAGAATTTTTTTAGGTGTAGCCAAATTTGATCGCCAACATGAAAGATGTACGGTGTTTGATACTTGTCATGTAATTATAATTTTCCTAATACATAATGGTCTACACTTGCTATTAAATGTGCTCAATTAATTAAACAACTTTGTCAACTTTATTTTGAGTTTAAGGTGTTATTGTTGTTGATGACATTATAGGGTAAGCTACATCAATAGGTGACATACATTATAGAGATGTGGATAAATTTGTTGTAGTCATGTTGAATAAAAGGTAGGATTTCAACCCAAGTGTGTTTCTTCTTTGAATTGTAAATTATGAGAAGATACATTATCATCATGTTTACTACTTCCATTTGTCCATCAATTTATGGATGGAGCATGGTATGAAATTATGTCTAGCATAGACCAAAGTGATTTTTATAGATTTCTCAAGAACCTTGTGTCTGTATCATAAAATATAGTTTTTGGGATTCCAAATTGGATCCAAAAATGTTGAAATTATAATTGAGTTGTTTTTAGAGTTGATATTTCTTTATTACAAGGTATAGAAATTAATATTTTCAACTAGGTACTTTTGTAACATCTCAAGGGTATTCTCAAACCCAAATTGTCTTGCAACCTTGCTAAGGTGAAGCTCCCATATTATTTTTTATGTCTTTATCTCAAGCAGTATGTACAAGTTCCTCATATGATATAGGAGTCCATCTAACAAGTATAAATTTAGAACTAAATTTTTGCAAAGAAAATTATGATAGATTACTAAAAAATCCATGTTAGATGGATATAATTCTGACCATGTGATTACTTCATGTCCACATGCATCAAATATAGAAATTATAACTTGAACCGGTGGTTGGCTTAGACAATATGCTACTATATTGTAACTTGCATTTTTATGTATGATATTTAGATGTAGCTATTAAAGATAATAAGACCATTTCTAATGTCACTCTTGTTGTAACTATGAACATAGTAATCCAATAATGGGAGATTAGTATCGTATTAGTAGATGAAATCAAATCCTAAAACACACTAATAAACTAACATCTTAAGCCTAGATCTTAGGGGGAGCTTGGTGAATAAATCAAATGAAGACAAAACTAGAATGCAAATAAATAACAAACTTTCTTCACCTTCCTTGATTGTTCCAAAGGATTTGTTCATTAGCTTGCTTGGTTTGTGATTCAAAGGTCTTCATCAATGGAGTTTTGCTATTCTCCACCTCCTCTTGGCATCATTAGATTTGTGGCTTTGGCTTGTGAAGCATGAATCAATATTTTGGCATAATAACTCTATATCAAAATAGCCTTGAAATCATTTATGCATTATAAATTTGGCTTATGAGAGCTTAAAATTATGAGTGTGAGGCCTTCTATTTATAGATTTTTCAAATGGGCTAGGATCAACTATGACCATCCATCTCAAGATGAAGATGTGTGGCCATGAATTAATCTAATTATGTAAATAAAATCCATAAATACTTTCATCATGATTTGGGAATAAAGGGCATTAATGAGGCATGGGAAGGCTTAATCAGATATTTATTGGATTTATGGCCTATAGAATCCACCTCAAAAAATGATGTCACATGATTATGGAAATATTAGAAACCAATTTCCAATAAATAAATATTCAATAAGTTCCATAAAATTCTTACTTAAGCTCGTAATTTGGTTTAATTTGCCTAAGTAAGATTTAAACAATTTTAGTGCAATTCTTTGGAAATTGGCACACAAATTAATCAAATTGGTCTAAATGTCATATTATTGGGTCAAAATTTGATTAGAGTTAAATTATAAGCCGATGTTAGTCGTATATGGACCAATATCCCATTTAGAACGTTATCGACATAAAATAACACATGCACATGTTGTGTGCTTCTAAATTATGGGAATTTAGTGATTTAGAACGTCAAATTGTATTTTTAGTATTTTGACTTGAAATGATTTGGTAAGAACTAATGATCTCATAAAATGCATTACCTTGTTTAGGGATACTTTAGCCAAAATTGACACTTGTATATGACAATTTCGAACCATTTAATGTGTTTTAGTGTTTTTTGGCCAAATTGTGATGTTTGGTAGAAATTGGTTTGAACCTTATATGATGTCGGTCATTGGTGGCCAATTTTATGTGTCTATAATTTTCCCATGTTTTGGAAGGAATTACAAGTTATAGGCATAATAACATCTTCTCAAAGAATGAAAAGGTCCAACATGCCTTACAACTTCAATGGCAATGGATGAACTATGTCTGCCCCCTCGAGGGAACGGTGGGTAAAAAGGTTGGCAAATAATTCCTTTAAAGAAAGAAGCAATATGAGGGGACAAAACAAATGAAAATGATGGGGTGATAACACAATGATTTGGCCAAAATTGGTCAAAATCATTGAGAATGCAAGTGGGATGGTGTATAATGGTTTGTCCAAATATAATTATAAACATTATACCCTAATAGTGGCAATGTGGTATGATAACACAATGATTTGCCCAAAGGTAGTTATAATCATTAAGAAGATGGAGTTGCCCCAATTAAAACAAAAAACAAGATAAAAACATACCCCAAGTGAGTAGAAGAAAGCAAATGATTAGAATTGGTGACAACACAATGATTTGCCCAAAGGTGGTTATAATCATTGAGAATGCCAGTGGGATGGTGTCTAATGATTTGCCTAAAGGTAGATATAATCACTGGATCCTGATTATGGCAAACATGATCAATAACTGATGATTGGAAATATGATGATGGTAACTTGATATAGAGGATAAATATGAATTGGGACAACTTGATAGTAGGGAGATGCTTGTCTGAACTAACAAAAGTTGAAATTCTTTCATGGTTTAATTACTTTGCTTGGGATATGATTTGGATTGGCTCAGGATTGCTACTGGTGTTGGTGTTGAGAAGATGTTGATAGTACCATTGATGGTGTAGACTTTTTGAAGCTGATTTTTTTGCTATAGCATGTGATGGTAGGCATCATGATAGAACACCATGAGGACTTGGCTGAAATATGCACAAGGACTGACTCCTATGATCCAATAGTCAAGGGAAAATAATGCACCAATGATAAAAACCATGATGACAATGTTAACATTTGAATATGCATGGATTCAACAATAATGCATAAAGAATCACCTAATGAACACACATATATTGAATCAAGGCAGCAATACTGAAAGAAAAAAAACATGCGCACAAACAAACAACAAAGAAACACACAACGATTAGTCATAATGTTAATAAAAAACATGATGAACATTGCCCCTAGAAAATAGGCATCAACTTAACAAATAAACAAACAAACAAGATGGGAGAATAAAAGAAAAGGAAGGGGTGGTTGAGTTCTCTCCATATGCACTAGGCAAGTGAATGTTGCCTACATAGTTTTACGGATGATATATCCAACAAAAACTTTAGGCTGAATGTAGTTCTCCTAGGAAATGGGAAGAAAATGATAACTGGTGAAAAAAAAAATGATGGATGTGATATAAGAATAGAAAGGAGCTTGCAAAACAACAAGTGCATGGGATAAAAGGCCAAAAAGGATAAGGAAACTAAGTGACAAGTGATTTACTTGTAACTATTGTGACATGAGATTACACCCTTGTGTAGGAGTTATTCAGGCTTCCCCACTTCCAGTCATAATTTGGGAATAACCTGAAGTTATAGGTATCCTATAATAGGGTTGAACCTCCAAAAAAGGCTGGATTCCTTTTGATGGATCACCTAAACTAATTATACTATAGGGAAAAAGGTTAGAAAGGGGGAAAGGGCTCCTAAGAAAGTTAACCAGATGATGCACCAAATAAAACTTGAAGACTCCCATAAGCTTGAACCCACACAAGATCATCACAAGATAATGTTGGCTCACACAACCTCATAGACCAGTTGATTGCATAAGTGTTTCATAGACTAGATTCAAGAAACAATAAATGGAAACAAGGAGGGATTCTAAGACCCACACCGATCCTACATTAATGATAGAAATAACATGAATCTAGACCTACAAACAACTTGAAAATACCTTAGAAGAGGCAAGGAAGGAGGACAATGGATATGGAAGAATCTCCTTCGTAAGGCCATCATGAACAACCAAGGAAAGAGATAGGTAAAGAAAGTATTTTATTGCATCAAGAGGTAGTTATTAAATTTTTTTGATAGGGTTTACCCTTATCAAGATGAGCATATCTTTCCAAGATATCTCAGAGAGCCCCTTGCTCTTCAAAATCAAAGAGTCCTTATGGGAATCCAAAATCTGAGAGAGAGAGTTACAATGAGAAATAAAATGGAAGAAATCGAGAAGGGACGAAGAGAGAGGGAGAACGCCACCCTATATCATTAAATGAACTACCACCTTTTATGAATGCTCCACCATCTTTTGATCAAATCAGAGATAATACAACATAAACAAAATAACCTTCATTTGTCCCAATAGCTTCCAAATCATTTCATTAATTGAGCAACACACTAGAGGACAAGAATGTGTCTAGGGAAATGAGTCATTATCCTTTTATGAATAAAAACCCTTACAAATCCTAAAAATATATTAAATGCTCCAACTACTTTATCTAACTACTAGATCTCCATATTGGAACCTTGCACTATCTTTCACTTGCTTGTTCATGAGAAGAGAATCCTCATATCTATAATTTTGATAAAGCCACCACCATGTCTGCTTTGGGTGGCCATAGGTACCTATTTTTTGGAGCTATGATTATGTCAAAGGATGAGACACTCCACCATATCTCATTTATGTCTATATCTACTCCAACTTGAATATAGATCTTTATTATAGATTAAAAACCAATTCAAATTATTGGTTTTCGTATAGTCATTATATCGATGAAGATCCACATATTGTATAGCTTCATTCTTGTAAAACAATAGGTTCTAAAAAAACTCAACATGCCTCTGAAGTTTTAATGGCAATAGAACTTCACTATTAACAACCTTGACTGTATGACTGCATTTACTTGATGGTGTTCGACTGAGCTCTAATGGTGGTATACACCTTTTGAAATATTTGCTCTTGGTTTGACCTGAACCATGTTTGACCTTTACTTGAAAATTGTCAGCTTTAACTTTTAATCATGGCCATTAATTTTGATATGGGATTCTCACATTGAGCCAATTGTCAACTCCTCATTCATTCTATGGGCCCTGTAGTTAGTCTTGGTTGGTTCTTACACTTTTACCACATGGTGTTCTTGCATTCATCCTCAAGAACATTGACTCTTGACTTTATGTGCACTATCATTTTGTCTTTTTCATGTATTGCACGTGTTCCATTGATTTACCTAGTAGCTACCACAATCATGACACTTGGAAATTGCGTATTTGTCTTTGAGATTTAATAACTTGTTGACTTCTCACTTGATGTTGATCTTCTTTCTCATGATTGAACATGCATCATTAGATCTACTTTGGAGTGCACCATGATTAAGACACTTAACACCAATTTGAGCTCATCATTGATCTTAAGTTGCATGATTAAACACATATTGTAGATCTACTTAGGCCCAATGACTCAAGCTATCAATCATGTGTCATTGATCTATGATTCAATCAGGTGATATTTTGACACTTGTCAAATCCACATGAAAACTAAAGCTTGTTAAATATTTTTAAATCCAAATGACTACTTATTACGGATCAATTTTGATGTCTCTGTGTACGTCTCCTTCTATTAGTTGGACTTTGAAGAATTATATCTTGAGATAGAAAACTCATCAAGATATGAATTTTGTAGAGAATGTTCAAAGCATGAAAAATATCATGTCCATATATTTCTTTTGCTCTGGTCAACCCCCTAAGTGCATTTATTAAACATGCAACCAAACTGACTTGTCCATTTTTGCATGATGTGTGATGATGGTCTGGCTCTTCTAGGCTTGTGCAAGTCATTTTTTCCCTTCAAAGCTCGGTTGTGTTGTCCCCCAAAAATATCACTCATTTTTGGGACAACATTTGAACTATTTTGGTCCTACAGACCAAAATTGTCTCTTCCTTTTTTGAAATTTGTTCTGAGCATTCGAATTCCTCATTTTTCAAGCTTCTCAAAAAATCTACGGACTCTGCAGGCTTGAATCTATGGACTCTGCAAGAAGGAAATCTACGGACTTTGTAGGCCAAGTT